>SJYT01046936.1:40155-248824 GCA_006410635.1 Cephalophus harveyi
GAAACTCCAGTACTTTGGCCACCTCATGCGAAGAGTTGACTCATTGGAAAAGACTCTGATGCTGGGAGGGATTGGGGGCAGGAGGAGAAGGGGACGACCGAGGATGAGATGGCTGGATGGCATCACTGACTCGATGGATGTGAGTCTGAGTGAACTCCGAGAGATGGTGATGAACAGGGAGGCCTGGCGTGCTGCGATTCATGGGGTCGCAAAGAGTCGGACACGACTGAGCGACTGAACTGAACTGAACTTTAACTTAAAAATTTTCAAACAGAATTGACTGGATTTTGTCATGAATGCCTATTTATCCACCACCCAGTTTCTGCCATTAACACTTGACTGTTCTCACTTTTTCACACATACAGACATCTATCCATTCCTCCCTCCATCCATCAAACTATTTTCTTTTTTATGCATTTCAAAATATATTGCAGACATCTGCAAACTTCCCACTAAAAACCTAAGTATCTATGGGATTAACTTGATATTAGCATCATTATCAGTAAAATTTCCATATATCACCTTTTAAAATCAATGAGAATAATGTCTTGTAGAGGTCACACCTTTACATATAGTATATCAATATCTCAAAACCACTCTGCAAAGTAAAGATTATTATGTCCACTTTACAGATTTTGAAACTGAGGCTGAAGTTTGTCACCCACAGTCTTTCTCATGCTAAAAAAAATGGCTTATTTCTCCTACTGTGAGTGCATTGAATGCAGAGTTTTTGTCTCCTACTTCTTTGAATCCTCAGTAGCATTCAATGGTGCTCTGGATATAGGAGGTCATCAAAGCTTCCTGTAGCTAATGAGAGAGAAGTTTGGTTGTAGAGGGTGATGTGATGAGGGAGTTAAGCAGAGACAGAGAGCTGCTTTATTTTCTGCAAAGCCAGCCTTCCCTCCCAAATGCACATAGTCATTAGTAAGAGGATAAATTTAAAATCAGATGAAACAGCCAGTTGTTAAACAAAAGCAAGTTAGATAAACTTTGGTATATCTGCATTCTACACTGACAAGGCATTGAACACTCCCAAACAGACAGGAGGAGGAAAAAAAGAAAAGAGTAGTCATTAAACCAGAGCTGTGCTTCCCAGATCTTTTCGACAATGACATCTCTGTGACCTTGTAGGAACAAGGAAATCACCAATAAATGCCACGTACGTGCTCAGATGCTCGGTTATGTCTGACTCAGCCATACATATATGTATGGCTTACCATCTGAGTCACTAGGGAAGCCCCCATAAATGCCACATGTCCAACCAATTTTCTGCATACAACAAAAAGGACTCAAGCTGATGGGCAAGAGATGGAATTCAAAAACAAAAAATCACTCAAAATCTTTTCATATACCTGTATCTATTCCTATTGGTTATCCATTTTAAATACAGCAGTCTGTGAGTCTCTTTCTGTTTTGTAAGTAAGTTCATTTGTATTATTTCTTTTCAGATTCCATTTATAAGGGATGTCATATATGTATGGTTGTTCAACTGAAACTATCACAATATTGTTAATCGGCTGTGTGTGTGTGTGTGTGTGTGTGAGCACTTAGTCGCTCAGTCGTGTCGGACTCTTTGAGACCCCATAGACTACAGCCCACCAGGCTCTTCTGTCCATGCGAATTCTCCAGGCAAGAATACTAGAGTGGGTTGCCATGCCCTCCTCCAGGGGATCTTCCTGACCCAGGTATCAAACTGGGGTCTCCTGCATTGCAGGTGGATTCTTTGCCAGCTGAGCTACGAGGGAAGCCCATTAATGGGTTATACTCCAATATAAAATAAAAAACTCAAAAAAAGTCTTTTCAGTCAAGAGAAAAATATCAAAAAAATAAAGATGAAGGTCTAGCAAATAACTAGAACATAGAAAAGTGGGCATAATTCCCTGGATCCCAACACTGGATGGTTTATTCTCACAATGTCCCTTCATAGGAAGACATTTATAAGGGGTCCATGACCAGGTATAATAACTGACCTTGGCCTTGGCACTGACCCTGAGCCTATGAGTCCTCCCTACACACCGGCCCAATGCCCACCTTTTGGCCTGAACATTTCCATAGTCGCTATATTGGAACCCCACTGAGTAGTTTCCCACCCCAGGTCCTCCCTAACAGGATCCTCAAAAAGGCAGAAGAGTGACCTACAGCCAGAGGTTGTACATATGAACAATCTGTATGGTTGTACCTACAACCATATGAACCTCTGAGTCAGTTGACTCAACACTGATTATGCCCCGTGGGAGAGAGTCCAGACCAGGAAAAGGGAAGGAGTCCTCCAGGCTCCAGATTCACAGCAAGGACTCAGGACTCACCTCCCTTACTTAGGAGAAATCAAGCTTGAAATAATCAAAGAAACAATTTTCTCCACCTGTTGTCCAACAGATAAAACTAAAACCCTTTTCGGACCAAAGGATAAGCTGAGCATTTCACTGACTTGCAGAGTCTGACCAAAAGGGGTGGTCTTGGTATAGAATAGTAAGGAAAACTAGCCCTTGCACCAGCCTTGTTTCTCAGTATTCCCACTCAGCACTCTGTCTGCTAGGAATGTTCATGCTGTATTTATCCTAATTCCATTGGTACACATCTCCTTTCTGGAGATACCCCTAAGTGCCTCCTAATACTTGGAGTGAAGGAAAAAGACAAGATTGACAAGAGAAAGGTCAGGGGAAAGAGGGACCTCATAATTTTTGTGTGTTGCCTCCCAGCTCTGGCTGGCCATTACTGGCATCACAGCTGGTGCCACATGATGCCCCACTACCCAAGAGCGTCCCACACAGGACCTCACTAGCACTGCGCATCAGACCAAGACCCCTCCCTCATGGGCCATTTTGCTACGCCTTTCTCAGAGTTTCTCAGGAACTCATCTGTTACTGTGCTGTGTGCTGTGCTTAGCTACTCAGTTATGTCTGACTTTTTGTGACCCCATGGATTGTAGCCCATCAGGCTCCTCTGTCCTTGGGGATTCTCCAAGAAAGAATACTGGAGTGGGTTGCCATGCCCTCCTCCAGGGGATCATCCCAACCCAGAGATCGAACTCAAGTCTCCTGCATTGCAGACGGATTCTTTACCAGCTAAGCTACCAGGGAAGCCCCCTTCTGTCACTTCCTTTCTGTAACTTTCCATAGCCAAATCACAACTTAATGAACTTTTATTTATCCCTTTCATGACATGTTAACATTTCTGTCTTGACACCTTGTCTTGACATGAGCTTCAAGATAATATACAGTAATATTTTTGGAAACAGAAGCCCTGGGCTGTGATTTTAAATGTTGGCGGTAGAATAATTACCTAAATGAATATATCTTTCTTGCTCTGAATACCATACAATTCAAAGAGACTCCTGATATGCTAAAGGAATTTGCTCCTAGTGATCATTTACATCATCTCCAAAATTTTTTGATCATCCATCCCTATAAGTAAAAAATCTTGAACATGTGCCTCCAAAATACATCTATATTCACTTATAAATTTTATACATAAGTCATTGTCAATCTTACAGTGTTCAGTTCAGTTCAGTCGCTCAGTCGTGTCCGGCTCTTTGTGACCCCATGAATCGCAGCACACCAGGCCTCCCTGTCCATCACCATCTCCTGGAGTTCACTCAGACTCATGTCCATCAAGTCTGTGATGCCATCCAGCCATCTCATCCTCTGTCATCCCCTTCTCCTCCTGCCCTGAATCCCTCCCAGCATCAGAGTCTTTTCCAATGAGTCAGCTCTTCTCATGAGGTGGCCAAAGTACTGGAGTTTCAGCTTTAGCATCATTCCTTCCAAAGAAATCCCAGGGTTGATCTCCTTCAGAATGGACTGGTTGGATCTCCTTGCAGTCCAAGGGACTCTCAAGAGTCTTCTCCAACACCATAGTGATGCTTTCTAAGGCCCACTTGACTTCACATTCCAAGATGTCTGGCTCTAGATTAGTGATCACATCATCATGATTATCTGGGTCGTGAAGATCTTTTGTGTACAGTTTTTCCATGTATTCTTGCCACCTCTTCTTAATATCTTCTCCTTCTGTTAGGTCCATACCAATTCTGTCCTTTATCGAGCCCATCTTTGCATGAAATGTTCCCTTGGTATCTCTAATTTTCTTGAAGAGATCTCTAGTTTTTCCCATTCTGTTCTTTTCGTCTATTTCTTTGCATTGATCACTGAAGAAGGCTTACTAGAGCTCAATTTCTTATTTTAGATACATATAGAAGTTCTAATATATTACTCCTATATAACTATTGATTATCATGGAGAATGGATGCTTATACCTGTCGACAAAAGAGATTCACAACCTGGGTTGCAAGTTAAGTTTTATTTGGGGCAAAATGAGGACGCAGCCTGGGGGACAACACCTCAGATACCTCTGAAAGACCGCTCCAAAGCAGCAGTCAGTAAATAAGATTTTGGTGAAGGGGGAGTTCAGTGCAATCAAGCACTTCCTTTACAAGAGGGTTTTTGCTTGTCATGTGGAGCTGATGTCACCATGAAGGGATTTAGTGCTTTTCTAGATATGAGGAGATGCAAGGATTGAGACAACAGAGGATGAGATGGTTGGATGGCATTACAGACTCAATGGACATGAACTTGAGCAAACGTGATGGTAAATGACAGGGAAGCTTTGTGTGCAGCAGTCCGTGGGATCCCAAATAGTTGGATACGACTTAGCAACTGAACTAAACTGAACTGAAGGATAGGAATTATGACACCAGTTCCTGAAAATATCTAACTGTCTAAAGACCTGTTCCACCAGTTTCCCTGGAGCACAGAGTGCCTCACTCTCCACCCTGAATCCCCTTCAGGGTGTATTGAAGGTCAATATCTACAGCAGCACAGGGTTAAATCTCTGCAGAGGGAAAAGGCAAATGCCCTTGGCAAGCACCAATCTGAAGTTGACATACCCCACTGTGGAGGCTATGCTATAAAAAGAATGGAGAAATATGTGTGAGGCATGAGCATCTTTGCAAGGACAATAATATTTCTCTTCCAACTCAGTAGAATCCTGCTGTGATACATACATGTACAAGGTTCCCTAAGCTAATAAAAAATGAATTCTTTATCCTAATTTAATGAGAAGTGCTGAGACATAACTAATCTCAATTGCTATCCTCGACATTAATTTCAGCACCCCCACCCCCTTATTACTTGAGTTTTGGGACAAGAAAATTGCAGCAAAATTGACTTATTTGCTTTCCACCTTCCAGGATTATCCCTTTATAGAAATGCTAATGAGTATCAAGCCAGTCAATCCTAAAAGAAATCAGTCCTGAATAGTCATTGGAAGGTGAAGGTGAAGTCGCTCAGTCGTGTCCGACTCTTTGCGACCCCGTGGACTGTAGCCTACTAGGCTTCTCCGTCCATGGGATTCTCCAGGCAAGAATACTGGAGTGGGTTACCATTTCCTTCTCCAAAACTGAGTTTTAAGGTGGGGTAAATTAGCAGGCTTTTCTAGGAGCTCTGAAAATATAAAGCCGGGAGTAAAGGCTAGACCCAGGGTGCATCTCCCAATCCAACCAGGGGGAAGCCATGCCCATAGGTAAGAGCCACATATCCAGTAAGTCCTGTTTGGAGCGAGACAGCATGATGAGATATCCAGTCCCAATTAGTGCCTGGCCAGACAAAGGTAGAACCTGAACTGGGATTGGAAAACACGGGAATGATTACATTGCATCTTTCCTGAGGCAAAACTCCCAATTGTTTCCAATCATTGTAATTAAGTTGTTGGCTAACTTGTGGGGATGGCTCTGTTTGTTCCCAGCATATAGGGGCAGTAGATATTAAATGTCCTTTTTCAGGAGTTAGCCACATAACCTCATCCCATATTTGATAAACATCAGGTAAAAAACCATTAGATCTAGACCTATTTGCCTTATGTGTAGCAAAATAGTCATTGAACCGAGACAATGTATAATCAAAATTAAAAGTCACATTATGTCCATAGTTAAAGTACCAAATACTGCACCAGTCCATTTTAGGGTTGGTAGATGTCATCAGATGAAGAAGAGGCATCACATATAATTGTTGTCGAAGGTATTTACACACTTGGAGAAAGTCTTTTCCTTGAAGTGGAGATGTCCACCATGGGAAGCCTTCCACTGATGAAGAGGGGAGTGCTCCACAGGCCCAGCAGTTAGACTGATTGTGGAACGCAGCATAGGAGTGAGCCCAGGACAGGAAGGCACTGTCTTGAGGATCAAACGGCAGACTCAGGATATTTGGAGTCATCAGAAGGAAGCTCACATAGGTTATCAGGCCCATCTTGTCCTGAAGGATCCCGGACGAGCTCCCAAGATGAAAGGTTGTTGTTGAATTACGACGCCGGGATTTTTGGCCCCCAGAGGAGAATTCAATCCGGGGCCAGAGACGAGACTTGATCGCTCAGAGCTTTTGTGTAACAAAGTTTTATTAAAGTATAAAGGAGATAGAGAAAGCTTCTGAAATAGGCATCAGAAGGGGGCATAAAGAGTACCCTGATGCAAAGGCTGAAGCTCCAATACTTTAGCCACATGATGCAAAGAGCTGACTCATTAGAAAAAGACCCTGATGCTGGGAAAGATTGAAGGCAGAAGGAGAAGGAGGTGACAGAGGACGAGATGGTTGGATGGCATCACCGACTCAATGGACATGCGTTCAAGCACGCTCCAGGAGTTGGAGATGGACAGGGAAGCCTGGTGTGCTGCAGTCCACAGGATGGCAAAGAGTCGGACACAACTGAGCGACTGAACAGCAACAACAATGAGCACTGAAGTAGTCAAGTTGCATGAGGGTGTAAGGATGGGGTCCCAGACTGCATTTAAATCATCACAAGATGACAGTGCGATTTTAACAGGGAAGAACCGAATCTGACTCCATGTTGGATCTGTTTCTTTGACTTTAAACTTTGTTCGCCATTGCTTTTGCTACTACACTAACAGGATGCTGTCTACAGCTGTGAGCATACACAATCCCCTGCCTTGGCGCCCCTCTCCCTGAATGTTAAACTAGAGTGCCTTTGTTCAGCTCACATGGAGACGTTCTGATCCCGACCACCTGTGAATGACTGCTGAAAAGAAAAACCTGACACGTCCCCTCCCTGATGCTGGCCAAGCCAGGAGATATTTTACAAGGCTTAACAGCCTTTTTACTTTACTTCCTCACCTCCTCCTCATCTCTGTTCTGTAAAAGTTACTAGCAATCAGACCCCTATACGATGGTATTCAAGGACACTAGCCTGCCATCTTCTCAGATGCCTGGCTTTCCAAATAAAATCACTATTCCTTGCCTTAACACGTGGTCTCCTGATTATTGGTCTATTGTGCAGCAACTGGGGCTTCCCTGGTGGCTCACTGGTTGAGAATCTGCCTGCAGTGCAGGAGCCACAGGAGACGTGGATCCGATCCCTGGGTCAGGAAGACCTCCTGGAGGAGGGCAGGGCAACCCACTCCAGTATTCTTACCTGGAAAATTCCATGGACAGTAGCCTGGCGGGCTATAGTCCATAGGGTTCTAAAGAGTCGGCCGCAACCGAAGAGACTTAGCACACAGCACGCATGCACAGCAAGCAGACCAAGCTCGGATTCAGTAACACAGGCACTGTTATCTTCCGAACATAAGCTACAGACTCTGCCACCACTACTCTTCCATGTCACCTGCAGGTCTGTCTGTTACTAAAAAAGAGAAAGTAGATGAACAAACCTGCTTAGATGAGAAAAGGCAAAGAGGCAGTCTCCATTCAGCTGTGATCTAGCTCCCTTCTATAAGCTGTAGATGCTGAAATAAAATAGACATGCCCTTTTAAGGAACACTCTCCCTGCTGCTGCTGCTGCTAAGTCGCTTCAGTCATGTCCAACTCTGTGCAACCCCATAGACGGCAGCCCACCAGGCTTCCCTGTCTCTGGGATTCTCCAGGCAAGAACACTGGAGTGGGTTGCCATTTCCTTCTCCAATGCATGAAAGTAAAAAGTGAAAGGGAAGTCGCTCAGTCATGTCCGACTCTTAGCAACCTCATGGACTGCAGCCTACCAGGTTCCTCCATCCATGGATTTTCCAGGCAAGAGTACTGGAGTGGGGTGCCAGTGCCTTCTCCGCCACTCTCCCTACCAGTTCTCAATAAACATGAAATAAAACATATTCTATAGAGACCCACCCAACTGCTCTGACTGAACACTCCTCAAGCTCAGTGCATTACACCAGACACAAAACGAATTCTGCTGCCAAAATCTGACACTCCTTGTTAAAACCAAAAGTTGTCACCAGGCCAATATCAGTCAAGGTTACCACTCAGTGTAGACCAAGTTATGTCTCCTGGAGAAAAGAAAGGATTGGAATTGAATTTGGTTTGTGGGGCTACAAAGATGGACAAACCCAGCCCTGCTGGGTCTTGCTCTCGTTGTAGAGAGGAACCTGGTCTCAAGGTTTTCATAGTCCAAAAAGCAACTAAACTTACAAGGGAAGGAAGATCTTAAAAGGACAGCCTATTTCCATAGCTGATGATTTCCCTGCAGCCTTGCAGGTAGCTGCCACCACATCTGCCCAGCCAAAAGGGCAGTAGCCGTATGAACCTTAATGTAAGTTGTATAAACAGAACCACTTTTTTTTTTAATGTCAGTCTATTTTAAAAATATTTATTTATTTTTATTGTGCCAGGTCTTAGTTATGGCACGTGGTATCTTCAATCTTCTTTTATTTTTCAGTTGTGACATGTGGAATCTAGTTCCCTGACCGGGGATTGAACCAGGCCCCCTGCATTGAGAGAGCAAAGACTTAGCCACTGAACCACCAGGGAAGTCCCTAAACTGAACTACTTTTAATCTGATCTGAGGAAACTCCTACTAATTATTACAATGTGGAAGAGATGGTACAAAAACCCAGCCCTCTTTATCAGAGTGGAGAGAAGCGCAACATCCCAAGGCACTCCCCAACCTGGATTGTACAGTCACTCTTGGTAATCCCATCTAGGTAGCAAACTTCCTTTGGTGAAAAGCTGGTAGGCAAATGCCAAGTACTACAGAACACCAGGGCCCACATGGCGCTTGTCATTTAAATCATTCTTTTGATAAGAGCTCCACAGAGTCTTTGGGAGCCAAGGAAACAGTTGGCAGGGAAGAGTTAAATATTTGATCTCCTTGCCCGTGGAGGCTCTTAAACATCCTGCATCCCATTCCCTTCCCCACGCCTGTGACTTTTCAGATCAGGCCTTGTCCTTTCCAGTGAACAGTCTTGAACTGGGCAACAAATATTTATTAAATGCTGCAGAAGCGAATGAAACAAACAAAAACCCTTGGGACTCCCATGGTGGTCCAGTGGTTAAGAATCCACCTGCCAACACAGGGGACGCTGATTCAGTCCCTGGTCCATGAAGATTCCACATGCCACTGGGCAACTGAATCCATGTGTGATGACAATTGCGTCTATGCTCCAGAGCCCCCGAGCCACAACTATTGGGCCCCTGAGCTACCAGAAGTTCTGGATCCTAGAGCCTGCACTCCTCAACAAGAGAACCCATGGCCATGAGAACCCCATGCACTACAAATAGAGACTAGCCGCCCACTCACTGCCACTAGAGAAAGACCCAGCACTGCCAAAAATAAAATAAATAAATACATTAAAAAGAATACAGTGATTTCTACCACAAAATATAAATGCATAAAAATTCTGGCTGTCCTTCTCTTGGGCCCAATTCTTTCTCAGTTCTCCTGGAAAAACTTAGAATTTCACACACAGAAAAGTCACACTTGTTCCTTCTATCTCCCTGACCTCATGGTCTACACGGGTTCCCTTGTTAACCCCACTCCATTCATAATAAACTTCTGCTGTCCCTTGAATATGCCCAGGCAAATTCCTATTTAAGGGCCTTTGCATTTGAAGTTCCATCTGTCTAGAATGTCCTTCCCCCATGTGTCTATGTTGCTCACCCTCTTACTTCTTTGAGGAATTTTGCCAGTTATCAACTCTCTTAAAGAGATTTTCCTTGACCACATGTCTAAAATCAAAACTTTCATCCAGTTTTCTTTCTTTAAAGCATTTGTCACTACTTGATATTTTCTCGTATATAATACATATAACATTTATATCACATTATATTATATTAATCTGCTCTTCATTCATTTTTTGTCTGAATATCCCCTTTATGAATAAGAAAGGAAATTTCTCAAAGGCAGAAAATTTGTTTTGTCCCCTGGTTTATAAGTGCATCAGTCAGGGCCGGACACATCAGAGAAATTCTCCCCAGTCTCCCCAGCCCAGTAGTAGTGTTACTCGCTCAGTCACGTCCGACTCTTTGAGCCCCTATGGATTGTAGCACACCAGGCTTCTCTGTCCGTGGAATTCTCCAGGCAAGAATACAGGAGTGGGTTGCCATTCCCTTCTCCGGGGATCTTCCCGACCCAGTGATCAAACCCAGTTTCCTGCATTGCAGGCTGATTCGTTACGGTCTGAGCCACCAGGGAAGCCCCTCCCAGCTCACCCATCCCCCAAAAATGGAAAATGTATCATCATCGTAGCCAATACACATAAGATTCATGCCTGTGGCAGCAATAACAAGAGAAAGGAAATTTGGAAACTTTCAAATGAAAATCATATTTTCAAAGAGCCAGTAAAGCCCTGAAAATTGCTGAGAAACCCTCTTCAGAAACTTCCTATACCTCTTAGCCATTTCTAATTAAATGTGTTGCCCCTAAAACACTAGCATTCAAAATAAACATGGATTAATTTGATTTCTTTTTTTTTTGTTTGTTTTGTTTTGTTTAATCTTTGGCATGGTACCATTACAGTTATAACTATTTGTTCCAAATACTCTGTATTTCAGCTGCATTTGAGTTACATATATGTAGGAAGAGGAACCAGAGATCAAATTGCCAACATCCGCTGGATCATGGAAAAAGCAAGAGAGTTCCAGAAAAACATCTACTTCTGCTTTATCGACTATGCCAAAGCCTTTGACTGTGTGGATCACAATAAACTGTGGAAAATTCTGAAAGAGATGGGAATACCAGACCACCTAACCTGCCTCTTGAGAAATCTGTATGCAGGTCAGGAAGCAACAGTTAGGACTGGACATGGAACAACAGACTGGTTCCAAATAGGAAAAGGAGTGCGTCAAGGCTGTATATTGTCACCCTGCTTATTTAACTTACTGAAGGAGATCAACCCTGGGATTTCTTTGGAAGGAATGATGCTAAAGCTGAAACTCCAGTACTTTGGCCACCTCATGCAAAGAGCTGACTCATTGGAAAAGACTCTGATGCTGGGAGGGATTGGGGGCAGGAGGAGAAGGGGACGACCGAGGATGAGATGGCTGGATGGCATCACTGACTCGATGGATGTGAGTCTGAGTGAACTCCGAGAGATGGTGATGAACAGGGAGGCCTGGCGTGCTGCGATTCATGGGGTCGCAAAGAGTCGGACACGACTGAGCGACTGAACTGAACTGAACTGAGGAATCTAATCACCAATAAGCACACTACTTTTATGTGAAAATAATCCCTTCTGACTTCCAAACAACCAACTGTCAAATGATATGATATTTTGAATTATAACCCATCTGCAAATTGGAAACAATCTTAAGGATGCCTTTAAAATTTTTAGGATTCAAAGTGACCTGTGATGTGAAGTTTTCCTTTATACACAAAGGAAAACATAAAATTTCAGTAGCAAAAGCAACAAGGAAGAATATACGTGGCCCAAACAAGCTGTTACGTCCTTTAGGAACAAGATTCAGAAGAAAATGTGCTAAGCATGACACTTTGAGAGGTGTGCCTGCAGAGTCAAGCCATTCTTATCTTCAGGGACTAAACAGAAAGGCTACTAGGTACCCTGGATTTATACAATAAGGAATTCAGTGACTAAGTATCAGATCTTACGTGTAGCTGATCCTATACTGACCTCACCCCTAGTTCAGCAATAGTCAACAAAAAATACGTAGCAAGAATAAAAAAAGAAATTTAACTTCCCAGTTAGTTATTTATCAATCATTTTGATCTAAAACATTTTGATCCTTTTTACCTTGTAAAAGTTTTTGCACATATTGTTGTTGTTGTTGTTCAGTCACTAAGTCATGTCCAACTTTCTGTGACCCCATGTACTGCAGCATGCCATGCCTCCACTATCTCCCTGAGTTTACTCAAGTTCATGTCCATTGGGTCAGTGATGCCATCCTACCATCTCATCCTTTGAGCACATACATGCTCAGTCTTCCTGAGCTCTTCCCCTTCCCATTTCTTCCACCTGAGATAGCATCTGCATACAGGCAGAGATCATGGTGGTGGGTAGAGAGAGCTTGGATCTGCGCATGGGTATCAGTGCCTCTCTTAAAATCCTCCTGGGCACCCTAAGCAATGGTTGTTCTTGTCCATTTGATCGGTGGTCTTCCTGCCAATGCTCACGGCCAAAGACAACAGCTGGTCAGATTCATAGTCTGCCATCTCTTGATTTGCTTTGAACTTGGTGAACCTCCTTGCTGACTTGGCCCTAGATCAACTCACACGAGCACTGCATGATCTTCTGGGGCCTGGCTGTGATGGCCGTTTGATCCCTAGTCCAGGGGTCTACCATATAGCTTTCACTACACAGTTACAAGCCCAAAGCACTATCAATTGCTTTCCACATTGGTCAACAGGACATGGAGCAATTTCTGGATTCTTCTTGCTCTTTACCTCAAAGCAGAGAAAGATCTTCAGAAGTCAGAATCCAGGTTTTCTACTGTGTAACCGTACCTCATTGGGCTTCCCAGGTGGCACTAGTGGTTAAGAATCCACCTGCCAATGCATTAGATGCATTGGACTCAGATTCCATTCTTGAGCCAGGAAGATCCCCTGGAGGAAATGGTAACCCACTTCAGTGTTCTTGCCTGGAAAATCCCATGGACAGAGGAGCCTGGTGATCTGCAGTCCATGGGGCCAAAAAGAGTAAGATATGACTGAGCGGCTGAACCAAAATACCACCACGACAACCATGCCTCATCAGTAGGGTAGATCCTTGAAGGTGGTTCTTCCAAGTCTCAAAAGGAAACTGGGTCATTAAAATGCCTCTTGTGTTTGCCTTTGCAATCATGACACAACTCCTACAATTTCTTTCTTCTTCTCGGGTCACAACACTTCATGCTCAGGCTGACTGCACAGAACAGTGTCCTCTCTACCTTCGTGGAAGAATCTCCAAGTCCTGACACAATCAAACTGACTTTTAATATGCTAAAAGAGATAAGGAGTTTTTGAAATCTCTCTCATTTGTAAAACCTGATTTCAAAACTTATTGAAAAAACTTAAAAAAAAAAAAAGATTTTTTTGAAATAATTTTTACTCTGGGTGTCAAAAGCAGTATATTTAATATTTTTCTTCTTGAATTCCTGTTATGAAAACTTAATGCTTCCTGAAGCAAACTGATGCCTCAGCCAGCACAAGAGGTGTGCCATGGGCACACAAATAGAGTAACATGAATGACGTCATGGCATGGTTAAGAGGAACATGACCAGCTTGCGTTTAAGAAAGAAGGCTTCAGTATGGAGAATATGGGGCTTCCCTGGGGGCTCAGACAGTAAAGAAGATGACTATAATGCAGTGGGAGATCCAGGTTTGATCCTTGGGTCAGGAAGATCTCCTGGAGGAGGGAATGACCATTCCAGTCTTCTTGCCTGGAGAATTCCATGAACAGAGGAGCCTGGCAGACTACAGTCCAGAGCTCTCAAAGAGTTGGACATGACTGACTAACACTTTTGCTCTTCACATGGAGGATATGAGTAAGGAAGGTTGAGAGTGGAGGCAGCAAGAGCAGCTAATGATAGTATTAATGATAATAGCTAGCACTGAGTAAATACATACTACATGCCAAGCATGTGTTTAATGCTCACAACAATCTTATGAAGTAGGTGCTATTAGTGTCCCCTGACTACAGGTAGGAGACTGAGGCTGGGAGTCTTCTTAACATCCATCACACAGCCAGTAGATGACAGAGCTGGAATTTGAATGCAGGGAGTCTGACTCCAAAGTCCATTCTTTTGTAGTTATCTGGGCAAGAGTAATGGTGACTTGGATTTGGGCAAGGGTACCAGGGATGTGGTAGGCAGAATAATGCCCCTCCATGCTGCCCATATCCTAATCCCCAGAACACGTGACTGTGTTAAGTAACATGGCAAAGGGATGTAAAGGTTGCTAGTGGAAACTTTTAATTCAGGACATTCTCCTGGACTATCTGAGTGGACCCACAATAATCACAAGAGTCCTTAAAAGTGGAAGAAGGAGGCAAAAGAAGAGGATGAGGGGAAGAAACGTGATGGTGGAAGCAATATCAGTGAGTGTAATGCTGTTGGCTTTGAAGATGGAAGAAGGGGGCCATAAGCCAAGAGTGGCCTTTAGAAGCTGGAAAAGGCAAAGAAACAAACTCTCTTCTAGAGCCTACAGAAAAAAATGCAGCCCAGCCAAGACCTTGGTTTTAGTGCAGTGAGGTATCTATCAGAACTCTAACCTACAGAACCATAAGATAATGTATCTGTATTGCTTTAAGCCACTAAGTGTGTCTTACATTGCTATAGGAATAGGAAATTAATTCAGGGTTGAATTCACAGGATATAGGAATCCAGTAGATAATTAGTGCCCTGATAGTTTTTGTTGGTGTTTAGTCACTAAGTTTGTGTCCAACTCTTTTGCGACTCTATGTACTATAGCGCACCAGGCTCCTCTGTCTATCAGATTTCCCAGGCAAGAGTACCAGAGTGAGTTGCCATTTTCTTCTCCAGGGAATCATCCAGAGCCAGTGATTAAACTTGTGTCTCCTGCATCTCCTGCATTGGCAGGTGGATTCTTTACCACTGAGCCACCAGGGAAGCCCAGATAGTTAGAACTTGAATGATTCCGAGATGAAGTAAAAGGAGATGAAATGAACTTGAAAGGCTCCATTTATTCTCTGAATCTAAAGCCATTTAACTGACAACCAATGTTTTCTTTCCTCCAAAGCATAGCCCCAACCATTTAGTCCATGTATAACTTCTGGATTTTTTATGTGACTTCCCTCTTTCTACTCGTGTCAACAGCCTCACCAGAAATTACCTCCATTTTTTTCCCCCTCTCCATTGCTTTCATCCCATTTTTATCAAACTCAGACCTTTAGTGGACAAAAAAGCATCATGATCCCTCCTTAGGCACATTTTCAGTCCTCTTTTCCTATGTTCTCTTAAGACATAGACCCAGTACAGTCGTTGATGAAATTTTACCTGATTAAGAATATGATAATAAGTTGCATAGATGCAGACATTCCCTGGGCAAGCTTCATTCTCAGGTACAAACAAGCACTAGCAATAAAGTGTAACCTACTGAGTGAGGAATCAGGGGAGGGAGGAAGGCTTCAGGAAAAGATATGTGTCTATATTTATGTCTTTAAAAAGCATTTCTCATCACACCTATCCCAGCTTTTTCACCTTTTGATTTTGCAAGCAGAGAAATGTGTGACTAAACAGCTATAAACTGGCTCAGGTAGACTGGACAGAAAAAGTGCTTATGCTTTTAAATACTATCAGAGTCACCTGAGATGACCCCAGTCATGCCTTTTACTTGTCCCATCAAAGGAAAGGAAAAGACATAAAAGAGGAAGGGGAAAGTTATTCAGTTCAGTTCAGTTCAGTTGCTCAGTTGTGTCCGACTCTTTGCAACCCTATGGACTGCAGCACGCCAGGCCACCCTGTCCAACACCAACTCTTGGAGTTTACTCAAACTCATGTCCATTGAGTCAGTGATGCCATCCAACCATCTCATCCTCTGTCATCCCCTTCTCCTCCTGTCTTCAATCTCTCCCAGTATCAGGGTCTTTTCAAAAGAGTCACCTCTTCGCATCAGGTGGCCAAAGTATGGGAGCTTCAGTTTCAGCATCAGTCCTTCCAGTGAATATTCAGGACTGATTTCCTTTAAGATGGACTGGTTGGATCTCCTTGCAGTCCAAGGGACTCTCAAGAGTCTTCTCCAACACCACAAGCATCAATTCTTTGGCACTCAGCTTTCTTTATAGTCCAACTCTCACATCCATAAATAACTACTGGAAAAACCACAGCTTTGACTAGATGGATCTTTGTTGACAAAGTAATGTCTCTGCTTTCTAATATGCTGTCTAGTTT
Source organism: Cephalophus harveyi (assembly GCA_006410635.1). Lineage (NCBI taxonomy): Eukaryota > Metazoa > Chordata > Mammalia > Artiodactyla > Bovidae > Cephalophus > Cephalophus harveyi. Next base: position 56,211 of record SJYT01046936.1, read on the forward strand.
GGTCATAACTTTTCTTCCAAGTAGCAAGTGTCTTTTAATTTCACGCCTGCAGTTACCATCTGCAGTGATTTTGGAGCCCAAGAAATAAAGTCTCTTACTCTTTCCACTGTTTCCCCATCTATTTCCCATGAAGTGATGGGACCGGATGCCACCATCTTAGTTTTCTGAGTGTTGAGTTTTAAGCCAACTTTTTCACTCTCCTCTTTCACTTCCATCAAGAGGCTCTTTAGTTCTTCTTTGATTTCTGCTATAAGGGTGGTGTCATCAGCATATCTGAAGTATTGATATTTCTCCCAGCAATATTGATTCCAGTTTGTGCTTCATTCAGCCTAGCATTTTGTATCATGTATTCTGCATATAAGTTAAATAAGCAGGGTGACAATATACAGCCTTGATGTACTCCTTTCCCGATTTGGAACCAGTCTGTTGTTCCATGTCCAGTTATAACTGTTGCTTCTTGACCTGCATACAGATTTCTCAGGAGGCGGGTCAGGTGGTCTGGTATTCCCATCTCTTGAAGAATTTTACACAGTTTGCCGTGATCCACATAGTCAAAGGCTTTGATATAGTCAATAAAGCAGATGTTTTTCTGGAACTCTCTTGCTTTTTTAATGATCCAGTGGATGTTGGCAACTTGGTCTCTGGTTCCTCTACCTTTTCTAAATTCAGCTTGAACATCTGGAAGTTCATGGTTCATGTACTGTTGAAGCCTGCCTTGGAGGATTTTGAGCATTACTTTGCTAGCATGTGAAATCAGTACAATTGTGTGGTAGTTTAACATTCTTTGCCATTGCCTTTCTTTGGGATTGGAATAAAAACTGACCTTTTCCAGTCCTGTGGCCACTGCTGAGTTTTCCAAATTTGCTGGCATATTGAGTGCAACACTTTCACAGCATCATCTTTCAGGATTTGAAATAGCTCCACTGGAATTCCATCACCTCCACTAGCTTTGTTCGTAGTGATGCTTTCTAAGGCCCACTTGACTTCACATTCCAGGATGTCTGGCTCTATGTGAGTGATCACACCATTGTGGTGATCTGGGTTATGAAGATCTTTTTTTGTACAGTTCTTCTGTGTATGCTTGCCACCTCTTCTTAATATCTTCTGCTTCTGTTAGGTCCATACCATTTCTGTCCTTTATTGAGCCCATCTTTGCATGAAATTTTCCCTTGGTATCTCTAATTTTCTTGAAGAAATCTATAGTCTTTCCCATTCTATTGTTTTCCTCTATTTCTTCGCATTGATCACTGAGGAAGGCTTTCTTATCTCTCCATGCTAGTCTTTGGAACTCTGCATTCAAGTGGGTATATCTTTCCTTTTTCCTTTCTGATATTTAAGTGTTTTTTGCTAAAGAAGTGAAAGCTTTCATTTAATGGAAATAGATAATAAATTTAATGTCTATTTTGGGATGGACTAGACAGTAAAGACTCTGCCTGCAATGCACAAGACCCAGATTTGATACCTGGGTTGGGAAGACCCCCTGGAGAAAGGAATGGCTACCCTCGCTAGTATTCTTGCCTAGAGATTCCAAGGACAGAGGATCCTGTTGGGCTACAGTCCATGGGGTTCTAAAGAGTCATACACAACTGAGTGACTAATGCTATTCACTGTTTTACTTTTTATGTATAAGTTTGGTTTATATATATACAATGACTGCATCTATTCAAAAAGTAGTGAACTGACTGACAAGATATCAACAACATGGTCCCTGGCCTCATAGGACTTGCAATCAGTTTTTTAAGCAATTTTCATTTATGATTTCACCTATTTCATTTATGATTTCACCCTTTTTTCAGAGAAAAATCAGTGTAGCAAACCAGTTTGCAAAATCTCAGATGAGGAAAATGGAAGGAGGTGAGACAGGGTTGTGGATCTTATATGAAGGAGGGAACATCTGAACTGGACCTTGATAATGGGCTAGACATGGAAAGAAAAACTTAATCATGTGGAAAACAAGGGAAGCAGAATGTTCATGAGGAGGTTGGGAGACTGAAGGTGAGGAGACCAGTTGGCCAAGGGAAGGATGGAAAGAGGGATGCAGGCAGATAAGGAAGGATGCTCATACTTCTCAAAGATGCTGGGAGCCTCAGAAACCACACATAACCATGGTGAGTTTTTCCAGTTTCCTCTGAAGTTTTGGAAAGGAAAGTTATGTCTTTTAAGTGGCTTTCAACATTATTTTCATAACAATGAATATACTAGCATGCGTGCATGCCTGCTAAGTCACTTCAGTCATGTCCGACTCTTTGTGACCCTATGAACTGTAGCCCACCAGGCTCCTCTGTCCATGGGATTCTCCAGGCAAGAACATTGGAGATATACTAGTATATCTTTATGGAAAGTTTTGTGAGTTTTTTTTTTTTTCTTTTTTTAATGGCTGTGCTGGATCTTCTTTGCTTTGCACAGGCTTTCTCTAGTCACGGTGAGTGAGGGCTACTTTTCATTGAGGTGCATGGGCTTCTCACTGTGGTGGCATCTCTTGTTGCAGAGCACACGCTCTAGGATCAAGGGCTTCTGTAGCTGTTGCACTCAGGCTCAGTAGTTGTGGCCCCCAGGTTTTAGTTGCTCCGAGATATGTGGAATCTTCCTGGATGAGGGATTGAAGCCAGGTCCCCTGCATTGGCAGGCAGATTCTTATCTACTGCACCTGCAGGGAAGTCCTGCATGAGTTTTTAAGATAAAATAACTTCAAAGAGCTTCATCATCTGCACCAGGACCTCAACTCTGGATGTTCACCTTCTTAGATTCCTCCTTCTCCCTATTCAACTTACAAGCTCAGACAAGTGTAACTTCTCATTAGTGCCCAGAATGACTCATCTCCTGCTCACTGACACTGCTCTTTCTCGGGTGCTTATCACATCTCACTCAGGTTATTGCCGTGGATTCCTGGCTGGTCTTGCTGCCTCCCACCTTCCTTCCCCCTCTCCTGCTACACTACTTCTGGGTTATCTTTCTATCATGAAAATGCAATCATTTCTACCCCACTGGTAAAACCCTTCCAGCCTCTTCCTTCCACCTTTCCTTTGTGCTCCGGCTACACCACACCCACTTCCCCACTGCCACCTTCAGATTTCCCCAGATGGGCCCCATCTGTCAAGCACACTCTGTCCTCATCCACGTCCCAGACCCTCATCCTTTGAGAAAACATTTCCTGAGAGCATTTGAACAACTCAGCTCTCTATACCACACAGTCCTTGCAGAAACCAAAACCTCAACAAGTTCTCTCCAGGGGACTTTATTTTCTTCTATTTCTGGGATAACATCCTCCATATTCTGCAGCCCTAAATCCCAGGCTCCTAGACGACGATCAGGAATCTGCCAACATTTTATCATCTGAGAAATAATTCAGAGGCAAAGGAGATAGGGCACCATTTTCTTAAATCTTGTATCTTCCACATGGCCAATCCCCAAAGCACAGATTGTTTAAAACAGCTCACTAAACATGTACTGACTTACTATGATGTGTCAGGCACTGTTTTAGGGGCTGATGATGAAGAGATAAAGGAGACACAATCCAGTTCTTGAGAAATTAGCAGCTTTGTAAGTATCTCTATTTCTAGCCCATTCCCAGAGTCAAGGAATGTGGCAGCCATCAAGGAACATGGTTCTCATCTGACACCCATTACACCAGGATATAGGCCAAGGAGAGCCCCAAAGAGAAAGCTGCCCAGCTAATGTAAGCACACGAAGAAAATGTGATGCCAAGATATGGTGGTTTGGGCTTGGAGTAGCAGGGCTCTCGGTCTTCGGCTCCTCTCTTTACTCTCAGGCAGTTCTCTGTTAACATGGTCTCTCAGCACTGGGCAGGAACAGTCAGGTATTTGGAAGTTAAAAACAATGTTATTTCTCTGAATTGAGATCTTTGAATGTAAGAAATATTACTTGAGAATTGTAATTAAACCCCAGAACTCTCTTTAGCTTGGGACAGTGTTCAAGGTCATCAATCATCTCTGGCTATTCTTTCCCTAGCTCAGAATAATTCTGATCCTTCCCTCCTCATTTGTACCCACCCCACCCTACCCTTTATTTATTCTATTCCCATGGAATAGGGCCAGCCAAAGCTATTTCTTTCAAGGATAACAAGATATGTTTCTTTCTCCTTGAACAAAGATAACCATGTTCCTTGACACTGCTTTCTCCTTGGTCACAGAAGCCTGATTGACTCTATCCCAAAAGTCTTCCTGGACTCCTCTGTGACTTTTCTAGCACTCCACCAAAGGAGCTGTGTCCAAGACAGACATCTGCACCTGATCTTATCTCTCTTGTCTTTTTCACAGCTTTTGAGCTCTTAAAACCTCCATTATATCTCAGCCGTAGAAATGTAATAACATGGATCATGAAAATCTAATAATTATGAACAAAACAAGATTAGAAACAGGTAGGTCTGATCAATCTCTACATAGCTAGGGGAGGGAGAAAAGAGATCCTGGAATCTAAATCCATGGAGTCCAAAAGGTTGCCTGAAAAGTATAGGGGACATTGGGAACTGGGTCACAGAACTGGCACACTTGTGCCCTGGAAGCCTGCATCTACCAGCTGAGAGACAGAGGTGTTTTATGAGTTTCATGAGAGGCTGCTCCGACAGCTGCCCAAGAATATCTGCCAACTCGGAAACCAGGACTCAAGTTGTTCTACCAGCTCCACCACAAATGTGTGGCCAACATTTCTAAATGAAAACAAGAGCTTCTGAGTCCTTTGTCAATATCATCTGATTAAATGGCCCACAGACACCTCCTTAATGTAAATGTTGACCCATTCAAGACTAAACAGGAGAGTCACAGGCCCTTGTTCCCTCTAGTAATCCCTCTCTTTTTTGCCTATTTTGTGCATAGCTCCTAAATTGATTCATTGGTCTTCTAAATCCAACAGGACTAAATTCCCAAAGGGAAAACATATGCTTAGTGTTTTGTGTTTCTGGAGGAACTGGAGAAATTAACAGCTTTGTAAGTATCTCTATTTCTAGCCCATTCCCAGAGTCAAGGAATGTGGCAGCTATCAAGGAACATGGATCTCATCTGACACCCATTACACCAGTATATAGGCCAAGGAGAGCAGAAACCAAGACCTCAACAAGTTCTCTCCAAGGGACTTTGTTTCCTTCTATTTCTGGGATAACATCCTCCATATTCTGCAGCCCCAGAATATGGGGCTGTGCTTCCCCTCAGCAACCAGGGCCATTAGACTCACAGCCCGCCCAGTGCTGCTCCCATCACATTACTGACAGCTCCCACTTCCTGACCTGATGATTTCTCATCTTGACCCACAGCCTTCTCAAAAGCATTCTTCCGCAGGCTCAGTATTTGCTTAAACAGAAGCATATCTGCACATTTCAGCTGGCCCAGGACTGTAGACTGACAGGGGTTTATTCTGGACTCATCATAAATACTTATCTTTTACACATAATTTTTCACTCAACCATGTATCATCCTATATTATTCTCCCACAGCCAAGTGCCTTTGTTGGTTCTGCCTCCCAGATAATGAATGGCAAGGCGGTAAAGAGTTCTGACTCAGAACTGATGTAGGTTCAAATCCTGACTCCCCAGCTTACAGCAGAATAGATAAAAATAATGTAGTTGTTCTACAGGACCGCCGTGAGATTGCATAAGCTAATATCAAGACTGCATCTAGACTGCACTGCCTGGAACACTACAGGAAGGAAGTCTCTCTAGGTGTCAGCCTTCTAACAATCCCCAAATGTGCAAGGACCATCTTTCACTTTCTGTTTCTCCCTTTATTACCTAAGCAAACAACAGGTGCTGAGCACACAAAAGCTGTTTGATACACACATATTGACTGGCTGAATAGCTGCCCTAAAGCGGCCACATCCTTCCAGGGCTGATAAAAACATTTCTGCCCAAGAATTCAGATGGAAATGCGTGTTATAGCTGCTGTTAAAAACCAGGTTTTGGACCATCCTCTGTTGCCCTCTTCTGCTTAAAGTTGCATCACATTTCCCTTTAAAAGAAGAAAGAATTCCCCAGAGCTGTTCCAAGCAGCAGGGCTGCAGCAATGAGTCAGCAGCTGGCCCAGGAGCCAGCAGCTCAGGCTTGGCGCTGGCTGGCTATGCTCGGTGAGCCCTGCAGCTGCCATGGCCGCGCCCTCTGCAGCACCCCACCGTGGCCCTGCGGCTGTCTGGGGTGCCTGCCTCATACAGGTTTGGAGCATAGGTAGCCTGACACAGCTGAGGGTGCAGAAGAGTTGCTTCATTTCAGCCACCTGGCCCCCAACGCTTAGAGTTAAGGAATCAGAGCATGTTTCTGCCAGACAAAATCTTCCACAGGGCAGCCTGCTGACCATCTGGATTCTGGGGGCAAAGCAAATGCAAAGCTTGTGACCCTCCGTCTGAAAAGTATACTTTTCCCTTACTGTGTCCTGCCAAACCTTAAGCAGAGGGAGGGGGAGCCCTTCTGTGAGCCCCTTAGGGCCTACATTTGCATATTTGAGCTGAAAGGGAAGCACAGACTTCATTTCCTTTTGGCAAGTCAATGAGCTCCTTGAGAGCAAAGATTGTGTTGGCTCCCCGGCAGCATCCTGAGTGCCTAGACTATGCTCAGTAGGTAATCAATAGGCCGATGATGGTTGATGAACCGCCCAGCCGGTTAAGTAGGAGTGTAATGTTGCACTCCCCACTTCCACCCAACCTCTCCTCCATTCTGTCTCCTGTCTCTTCACCTCTACCAAATGTTTCCAGCGCCCCAGGAGCAAAGAAGAGCTCACTCTCTCTCCACATGGCAAACTTGGTTTGTTAAAGCTGCTCCCCAGAAGCCAGGAGATGTGGGTTTTCATGCAAGGCACATGGCTGTCCTATTAATAGCAACTACATGAAAAGTATAAACATATAGATGCTGGTTATGATGCTTCTGAAGAAAGGACCTCAATTCCCAGAAGAGTGACAGTGGCATGGCTTTTTCCATTTGGTGTGGCCAGTATGGGCTTTAGTGATTAAAATAGAAATCAGCAGTAAGGGTTTTTTCAGTCCTCAAGAATGCATGCTTCTATCCTGCCTTATTTGAGAGCCTCTCTTTTGTGTCTGTCTCTGTCTTTGTCTCTCTCTCTCTCTCTCTCTCACACACACACATACCTATGCTATTAAATGTGGGATTAGAAGTGACCTTAGCAATTAACTACTACTGGTGATCAAAGTGAGGCTAAGGACCAAAGAAAAGAATTTGCCTAAAATCAGACAGCTAGTCAGTGTCCTTACCAGCTTTCTGAATTTCAATCCAATGATCTTTTCACACCATCATGAGATTATTTTGTCTTGTGTTTTATTTGCTTGCTTGCTTCTGCTTACTATGTCTTGAAAGGAGACCCAATCTAGATTTTTTTTTTCTTCTCTGAAAAATTGAAACAGTTCCCAGGTAGAGCCCAGGTCCCCCAGATGAGAGATTTCCCCAGAATCCTGCCTCCCTTTTATTATACCTAAGTGTTTCAATTTGAGGTGAGTGGTTTCATTGAGTTTTTAAATGTTCCCCATGGGACACTGTCTCATCCAACATGGCAGGAAGACCTGGTCCCCTCACCTGCCCATATGATAAGTGATAAGTATGCTTGTCTCATCCAGAAATGGCGTAACTCTTCCTTGTCATGATCTAAATGTGCAGTCATTTGTGACACTGAAGATTTCCCTGCTAATGCAGCTGCTGGTGCTAAGGTCAGAGAAGGGGGTTGTGCCTATGCACATTTGCTTTGGTTGGTGCTGCAGCTCACGCCCACTGGAGCCTGCAAGGCACATTCAGCTGAGGGGATAGTTAAGCCTGGGGGGCAGTCCTGACAAGCTATTTTACCCAGGCCCCTTGGATGCCTGCAGACTGAAGAGATTTCACTCTACTTGCATCCCTGACTCTATCTACAAGCCAAGCTGTGGACATCAATTTGTTTCAGGAGAAAGAGCGCCACCTTCTGGCCGCAAACTATCTCTGTCTACAGTAATACTGTTGAAAACCACAGTGCTGCTATTTTCAAGCTGCTCGGTTCAAGCTGAAGGGGTCAGATCCCCTACAGTGAGGGGAAAACAGGCCACCTGTAAAACTGATACCAATTCCCCCATGTCAGACAGTGAGCCAGTGACCTCTCCCAAAAAACCTTGGCACAGCCTTTGTAGCACATGTCTTTCTCCTTCCAGACTGTTCCTTTCTCCTCTCTGACCCAGAATAGAAAGACGGTCCAGGGACTTCTAGTTCAGCTAAGGATTCCAGCGTGAAGAGGCTGCCCCAGGTCTCACAGTAGCCCCCTTTTATTCCCACACAGACTGCTCTCACAAGTAAAGGCTGGATTGAATTCATACAGTTGAAATGTCTCTCTCTTTGCCTGCTGTAGAAATTTTGCAGCTGAAGTTACTTCGCTTCTGCTTTGCTACAGGCCTCTCTCCCCTCTGCACTATACTTTGTAATGCAACTCTTTGTGTTCACCTGTGATTGCTCCTATTAGAGCCCAGGTCCCAGGAAAGGAGGTTCAAAATCGAAGTTCAATATCCAGGAGGACTTCCTGCCAGTAAACCAGATAGGAACCAGCTCCCCACTTTGATTCCTCAAGGGCCTCTGAAGTCAAATTCACTCTCCTGGCCCCTTAAAAATTTCAGCAGAAATCATATTGCAATATGTAAATATATCAAATAAATATATTGTACACTTTAAACTTATGCAATGTTATATATCAGTTATATCACTATTTATTACAATTATTTTTATTAATAAGTAGATGAATTAAGATTTTTAGCTGGAGTTTCAATATCAAAGTCTCAAAAAGTAATATAATGAATTGACAGAAAAGTAGAAGGATATAGTAGACCTGAAAAGCACTATGAACCAATTCAACATAATTAAGATTTATACAATCTTCACACAACCGTAGGATACAAATTCTACTCAAGTTCCCATAGACTAAAAACCAGGAGACACTGGAACATATCCAGGGACACAAAATCAGGCACAAAAATTTCATGGTCTAAAGGTATTGAAATCATACAGAGTCTGTTCTCTCATTACTGTGGAATTATGTTAGAAATCAATATCAAAAGATATTTGAAAATAATCCACATATTTTCAAGGCAATGTGACATTTGCCAAGAGATCTTTGACTTAGCCATTGAAAGCCTCAATAAAGTTAAAAGACTGAAAAAATACAGAGTGATTGCACAGATGAAAGCATTTAAATGAGAAATTAATATCAAAATGAGAAATTAATATCAAGGATACTCTGAAAACCCCATGTATTTGAAAATTAAATGTCTACTTTTAAAGGATGGGTGTATCTAAGAAGCCATAGCAAGAAAAATTAGAAAATATCTGTAAGAGAATAAAAACGAAAAAAGAATTTATCAGAATTTGCTGCATGCAACTAAAGCTCAATACCACCAAATACGATGTGGAATCTGGAAGGGGTTTTATTTCTAATTACTCCAATAAACAGCTAAGAAACACAGTGATTTTGCATTTGACAAAGTTTCTCCCCAATTTTTCTGAATGTTTGTCTCTTGAAATAAAGGAAATAAGATCCTGTTGGGAACTCCACTTACCTCTGCTCTCATCCTACCCCCAGTAAAGGTCCTTGGAAGCAGAACTGCAGCGTCACAGCCCAGAGCTGGAAAAATGCCAAATGTCATGATTTTCCAGCAAAGGAAGCTCTAAAGCCTTACACAGCCACTGCGTATCTCACTTTATTTATCTGTAAAATGGGCATAATAGAAGTGTTGCCTGCTAGGAAAACTGTAAGGATTGAGATAAAGAGGTACTGAGACCTCACACCCAGGAAGTACTCACAGGAGGTCAGCTACTGTCACTCCATTTATTCACTCACTCAACAAACTCTAGTTGGTTATCAGGTTGATCTTGTTTTTCACTTAGTTCCCAACAAGGTACATGGCAAAAATTAAGTAATCAGTAATTAATTACAGTAATCAGTTGTTTAATTAATTAGGCAATTTATTTCATAAAACAAAACTATTGACGGCAAGAGGCACGTGAAAGACAAACATCTTCAAGGAAGATGAAAAAGGCCCAGAGTGAAGTATGAGGAGGAATCATTTGGGAGCAATACCGGGAATAGCAGGAGGGAAGATGTCTCTTAAAGGTGGTCATAAGTCAAGAATGTCCAACGAGGAAAGATAATCACATCATTAGATGGTGCTGGGAAAATGAATGTGTTGGTGTTAGTTGCTCAGTCATGTCCAACTCTTTGCAACCCCATGGACTGCAGCCCGACAGGCTTCTTTGTCCATGGAATTCTCTAGTAAGAATACTGGAATGGGTTGCCATTTCTTTCTCCAGGAAAAACTGAATATCCACATGCAAAAGACTGGCACTGGATCCCTATCTAATACCACTCATGGGCTTCCCCCATGGCTCAGTGGTGAACGAATCTACCTGCCAATGCAGGAGTCGCAGGAGACCTGGGTTCAGTCCCTGGGACTGAAAGACCCCCTGGAGGAGGACGTAGCAATTCACTCCAGTATTCTTGCCTGGAGAATCCCATGGACAGAGGAGCCTGGTGGCCTATAGTCCATGGGTTCTCAGAGAGTCGGATATGACTGAGCTTGCACGCATAACACCACTCAGGCTTCCCCAGTGGCATAGCAGTAAAGAATCTCCTTGCAATGCAAGAGACGCAGGTTCAATCCCTGGTTTAGGAAGATTCCCCTGGAGAAGGAAATGGCAACCCACTCCAGCATTCTTGCCTGGGAAATTGCATGGACAGAGGAGCCTGGCAGGCTACAGTCCACGGGGTTGCAAAAGAGTCAGACACGACAGACATAAACAACAACAATAATTCCACCACTCATGAAAATTAACTCTAATTAAAGGCTTAAATGTAAGATCTGAAACTGCATCTACCTTGAACTCACACAATATTATGTAATCAATTATACATCAATAAAGCTAGAGTGAAGGACAGGGAAGCCTGGCATGCTGCAGTCCATGGGATCACAAAGAATTGGATACGACTTAGCGGCTGAACAACAAAAAAGCCAGAAAAATACAAATTAAAAAATTTAAATTAAAAAAAAACTTTTTAAAGTTAAGTATAAGCAAAACCCAGGCCTTTGTCTGCAGGTGTCTGGACCACGGCCCTCACTGGAGAACGGGGCTGGCACTGCTGTCCTGGTCAGAGTTCAGCTCCATTAATCCACCTCTTTGCAGGCTCCACATGCTGAAGGACTCTTCCTCTCCCGCACTATTCCAACCTGCACAATTACCAGGATTTGTGAAGCTAGCCAAGCAGCCGAGGCCTTCTGTGGCAGGTCCTATAGGTCAGCTGTGAGAGGGGGCTCCAGCCCCTAGTGCTGAGTGCCGCTGTGGGCAGACCATAGGCAGCAGTCCTGGTTGTCCTGCCAACAGCGCCCCCTTCAGGGTTAAAATGTTTTTTTTTCTGATGCTCAAAGGCAACCAGACTCTCCGTGGGTGTAAGTGGCATGCACAGTTGGCAGGGAGGGTGGATTTCTCAGGGACCTGCCATTACTCACTCTCCATGCTCAGCCCACCCCGTGCTGAAGCAGTAGAACCTTCCCTTTGTCGGGCAGGGAGGACATCCATTAGTCATACACGAGGTAGTGAGCCGTGGGGAAGGTAGAGGTGGTGTTTCTGAGGAGCGGGCTGGCTGGCAGGTGAGCCATCTGGAGACACTTGAGGGCAGCTAGCTCTATTTTGCCCACACAACATCACTGAAGAACCTATTTGGTGTTCACACCTGAAATAGGCTAAGGAAGACATTTAGCAGAATGTTGACGCCATCTAGACTGGCACCTCGGACAAGCTCTGGAATGGAGTTCACGGGATGAAACAATGCATTCTCAAGCAGGAGCCTCTGCTCCCACAGCCTGAGTCTATAATATCATCTCAGTTTCAGCAGAGTCGTGCTGCTGCTACACATGCGCTTATGACATTTTTCATGTCCAACTCTTGCCACCCCATGGACTGTAGCCCACCAGGCTCCTCTGTCCATGGGATTTTTCAAGCAAGAATTCTGGAGTGGGTTGCCATTTCCTCCTCCAGGGGGTCTTCCCAACAAGGGATCAAACCTTCATCTTCTGTGTGTCCTGCATTGCAGGCAGATTCTTTACCTGCTAAACCATCGAGGAAGACAACCAGAAAATGGCCTAATGCACAGCTCATAGCTAGGGCTTCCTTGGTAGCTCAGATGTTAAAGAATCCACCTGCAATGCAGAAGACCTGGGTTCAATCCCTGGGTTGGGAAGATCCTCTGGAGAAGGGAACAGCTACCCCCTCCGGTATTCTGGCCTGGAGAATTCCATGGACTGTATAGTCCATGCGGTTGCAAAGAGTCGGACATGACTGAGCGACTTTCACAGCTCACAAGTATGTTGTCAGCCTCCATCACCTTGAGATAGAGAAGCTCTTTAATTATTGCAAGAGTTAGGGCTACTTTGAAACCACATTTTGTAAATAACATTTTATTTCAATCTCTTGGTTGTTTTAATAAAACTATAACCTTCTAAAGCCAATTATTTTTTAAGTCCCAGGGGTTCTTTCTGTGTTTACTTGCACCCAGGCTGCATTGAACACTCAGTGCATCTGCAATAGCTGTGTCCCCAGAGATGCTCAGGCTACACTTTTGGTTCTTCTTTTCATGCAAGAGTCATATGCTGCCTGTTCAACTTAATCAGGAACACAAATGCTGATTGCAGCTGTGAAGGTCATGGAAAAATATATGGCGCTAGTGGTAAAGAACTTGTCCGCCAATGCAGGAGACATAAGAGACTCAGGTTTAATCCCTGGGTTGGGAAGAGCCCCTGGAGGAGGGCATGGCATCCCATTCCAGTATTCCCCTAGAGAATTCCATGGGCAAAGGAGCCTGGCGAGCTATGGTCCCCAGGGTTGCAAAGAGTTGGACATGACTGAAGTGACTTAGTACGCAGCACACACAGGAAGGTCACAGTTATAGATTCTCAAACATTGGTGGTTACCTCAATTACCAAGAACACTTGCTAAAATTAGGGCTGCCCATCTATTAACCCCTACATCTGCTAAATCTGAATCTGTGAGGGTGAGTAGTTTTAGTAAGTTCCAAGATGTCTCTGATGAACTACAGAATTTGAGAACTGCTCTCTGGTCCCTTGCTTCTTCAAATAGTCTGTGCAGCTATCAACACCTAGAAAGAACATGTTAGAACAGCAAACCTCAGGCCCTTCCTCAGACCTGTTGAATTAGATTTTAAACTTTAATAAGAGTCCGTGTGGCTCATCTGCACACTGGAGTTTGAGAAGCACTGCCCTAGGAGTCTATGACTTCCTGGCAGTGGAGGTTAGGGTCCTGAGTGATGGGTAGAATGCAGAGCTGTGCAGTAGGAGCAGGTAGTTGGTCAGGAGTCCCTATGCAACCTTGAATGTCCTCCTTCCACCCACTCCTTCATCTTTGCCATAGTCACTGACATCAGAGATTCAGAGATGATGAAGGGGATAAACTCCAGACATGATGTCACACTCAAGCCTGTGTCCAAACTTCAGTTCTGCTACTTCTAGCAGGGCAGTCATAGGAAAATAACAATGTCTCTGATTCTTAGTTCTCTCATCTTTAAAGTAAAGTGCATCTCCAAAGGCCGTCCCAGATATTATCCTCAACTATTTCACATATACAGAGAGTCTCAGTTGAAAGGGACTTTAGACTATCTAGTCTGAATTACTTCCGTGCTGTCTTCATTTTATACGTGGAGAACTTGGGTCAACCAGGCAAGTTAAGCTGTTATTACAACTCATGAAGTGGCAGAGCTCTGACTAGAACCAGAACTCCCAGGCTATATGAGGTGGGGTTTGTAACACACAGAGCCAGGGGCATCACTTTTGTGTTGGATGATCTGGGAAACACACTCTGAGAAAAATGTTTGCATGCGGGAAATTTACTGGGGATGCTCTCCCTTTAAGGGAGTGAGAGAAGTAAGGTAAGGGAGAGGGAGAAGTTGAATCTTACAGAAAATTCAGGAGCTGGGCTTCCCTACAAAGTTATCCTGAATCAAGACAAAGAACCAGTCCACATTGCAAACCAACCAGTTGCTCCTTCCTTTGGGGAGGAACTGTGACCTTTGGCTACCTTCAGATGAGGGACATTCTTAGAGAAAGCTCTAATCTGAGTCATTAGTAGCCAATATCCCAACACTTGAGAGAATAAGTACTTCAGTTTCATACACTACTTCCAATATTCCATATTGGGCTTCCCAGGTGGCTCAGTAGTAAAGAACCTGCCTGCCAATGCAGGAGACATGATTCCATCCCTGGGTTGGGAAGATCCCCCAGAGGAGGAAATGGCAACCCACTCCAGTATTCTGGCTTGAAAAAAATCCCATGGACAGAGGGCTACAGTCCATGGTGTCACAGAGAGCCGGACATGACTGAGCGACTGAGCGCATATTCCATATAGGAATTCTGGGCACATACCACAGCATCCGACACAGTGCATTTTTGCATATATACCACCACTTGCATATTCTAAGTGTGCCCTTCTGGGATCTAGATCTGTGCTATCCTGGTTACTCCATTCACCAGAGAAAACCATCAGAGAAAGATTAGTGGGAAAAACCACCGTTACCACACCTGATCTTGAGACTGCAAATGACTCTCCCATCTCCCTCCTCTGTAATTCATTCTAGATTCTTCTCACCCTAGGCCAACACCTTTGTTTTTCTAGGTAACTGACCAGGTAAGGTGACCCAGGCCCTCATCCCTAAAGAGACCACACCCTGGTCACCACACCTATCTCCTGCCATGACTGTCATAGTTATCCTCATATCGGGCAGGGGAGCACCAAGAGATGCCCCCATGGAGCAAGTGAATGCCAAACACACCCTTCCCTGCCCCTTTATATAACAACAGCCTACTTTCTCCTGATTACCAGGGTCAATGACTCCTGGCAGTATGGTGACTTCTTTCCTCACCTACTAATCTCTTGGTACAAGGAGACAAAAGAGGCCAGATGGCAATGACAGCTTAAAGTATAACAAGCTCTTACTGTATGTTCTGATGAAAGCAGCCCCTTCTGGAAACCAGCACCCTTAGATCCATGGAGTCTACACTGCAGGGCTGGGGAGCACAAATCCCACAGGTGAGTCACTGGAAAGAAGAGTAAGCCGGATCTCTCCTACTTTACCCTTTGGTTCCTGATCCCTCTATTCTATCTTGTGAGGCCACAGTGTCCTATAGTGTGGTTTAGAGTGTGTGCCATATGGATTTCCTTGATCCCTGCCACCAGGGGACCACCCCCCATTGCTCAGATACTGAGGTGGCTGAAAAAACAGAGGCTGACTGATGTTAACTGGCTGAGTCATTTCATTTACTTAGCTATTTAGTGCCTCTCCCATCATGGCTGCTCGTCATGTGCTGCTCTCTTTTAAGGGCTTTTTTTTTTTTTTTTTTTGCTGTGCTGGGTCTGTGTTGCTGTGTGGACTTTTGTTGCAGAGAGTAAGGCGACTCCCTGGTTGTGGTCACATGCTTCTCATTGCGGTGGCTTCTCTTGTGGAGCATGAGCTCTAGGACACTCAGGCTTCAGTAGTTGTGGCTCATGGGCTCCGTAGTTGTGAATCCCAGGCTCCAGAGCACAGGCTTAATAGTTGTGGCACATGGACTTAGTTGCTCCATGGCCTGTGAGCTCTTCCTGGCCCAGGGACCAAACCTGTGTCTCCCACATTGGCAAGCAGATTCTCCACCACTGGGCCACCAGGAAAGCCTTCTCCAGTTATGTTAATATGCTGTATATAAATCCAGACACTTTATGCCCACTCCCAGAAGTTCACTCACACACCCCTTCCCCAGCCCCTATGCGCTCAATCTTGTAAACTTTTTTCTATCCAGGCTCCTAACCCATAGCCAAACACTATTCTTCAGAAGTCTAGGTCTGTTATCCCTTTGGTTCACTTCCCTTCCTGCACAGAATAGATGGCCAGGACTACCACTCCAGTTTCTGCCTTTTGAGCAGATTTCATCTCCTCTCTCTTTATGAACTACTAGCAAGCAGGACTATGGTCCACAGCAGTCCACTTTCAGCCTTCAACCACAAATAAAGCCAACCCATCTATGACCCAAACATGACACTCTTCTCCATAAACTATGGATAATGGAGGTTCCATTGGAGCCACAGAATGGCTGTCAGCTGAAGGAGATGCAATCATAGTCGTGACACGGAAGTCTGAGCCCTCTGCTCATGGACCTTCCAGTGATCTCTGGCCCTGCCTGTGCTTGATATTGGATGAGCCACTTGCATTTTACAGACCCATCTGAAACAACAGTTCAACTGCAAGCAGTTCCTGAAGAGGGACTCAGCTATGACTCCGTAGCAGTCAACACTCTGGCAACTGGGGGAATAAGTACCTAAAGGGGAAATCTGAACAAAGCACAACCAAATCCATTCTAGAATTAAATTAAATCTTCATAGTAAACCTCTGAAGAATCTAGAGAGGGTGTTCAGTTCAGTTCAGTTCAGTCGCTCAGTCATGTCCGACTCTTTGCGACCCCATGAATCGCAGCACGCCAGGCCTCCCTGTCCATCACCATCTCTTGGAGATCACTCAGACTCACGCCCATTGAGTCTGTGATGCCATCCAGCCATCTCATCCTCTGTCATCCCCTTCTCCTCCTGCCTCCAATCCCTCCCAGCATCAAAGTCTTTTCCAATGAGTCAACTCTTCACATGAGGTGTCCAAAGTACTGGAGTTTCAGCTTTAGCATCATTCCTTCCAAAGAAATCCCAAGGTTGATCTCCTTCAGAATGGACTGGTTGGATTTCCTTGAAGTCCAAGGGACTCTCAAGAGTCTTCTCCAACACCACAGTTCAAAAGCATCAATTCTTCAGCGCTCAGCCTTCTTCACAGTCCAACTCTCACATCCATACATGACCACAGGAAAAACCATAGCCTTGACTAGACGGACCTTAGTTGGCAAAGTAATGTCTCTGCTTTTGAATATGCTATCTAGGTTGGTCATAACTTTTCTTTCAAGGAGTAAGCGTCTTTTAATTTCATGGCTGCAATCACCATCTGCAGTGATTTTGGAGCCCAAAAAGATAAAGTCTGACACTGTTTCCACTGTTTCCCCATCTATTTCCCATGAAGTGATGGGACTGGATGCAATGATCTTCATTTTCTGAATGTTGAGCTTTAAGCCAACTTTTTCACTCTCTTCTTTCACTTTCATCAAGAGGGTGTTAGTACCCCCATTTTGCAGATAAAGAACCTGAAGTATGTCGTATCTCAAGATTAAACAACTGCAACAAATCAATTCATCATTAGAACAACCATACCTCAAGCAGCACTGTCCAGTAGAAATGTAATATTAGCCACAGGTACAATTTTACATTTTCTAGTAGCAACATTAAAAGTTGTTAAAAGATACAGGTGGAATTAATTTTAGTAATAGAGTGCATGGAAACCAGAAGCTCCAAAATATTATCAATTCAACATGTAATAGGTACTACAAATTAATGAGACATTTTACATTCTTTTTATCGCATTGAGCTTTTGAAATCTGACATGTTTTTCACATTTATAATACACCTCAATTTGAATTAGCCACATTTCAAGTGTTCAGAAGCCACTTATGGCAACTATATCAGAAGCCACAGCTTAGATTCTATCCAACTCTCTTTCTCATCCTCTCTGAGCTGTTCCTTCTGAATTGGTAGGACTTAAATAAAGCCTTGGACTTCCTTGGTGGCTCAGACGGTAAAGTGTCTGTCTACAATGAGAGAGACCTGGGTTCGATCCCTGGGTTGGGAAGATTCCCTGGAGAAGGAAATGGCAACCCACTCCAGTACTCTTGCCTTGAAAATCCCATGGACGGAGGAGCTTGGTGCAGGCTACTGAAATAAACCTTTGGAGGGAGATGTCTGGGCAGTACCCCTGCCTTTGGTGGAATTCTATCTCCTTGCCACTTACAAACCTTCCAGAACCCTCACTCCTTTGGCACAACATGTTCTGCTGCCCCCATTTAGCTTCGCAGGTGTTGCTGCCACTTGCTGGGGCGGTTCAATTTGAAAAGCCAAAAAAAAAAGTAGTGATAGAAAATGTTTAACTCCATCTTTGTGTGCGCCCTGTAATTTAATGCTAAATCCAGCTCAATTTGGTTTCTGTGGCAACGGAGAGAACCAGTTCTCTATGGCTCATATGTCAGATTTCTATATGCAGGGTGCCTACAACATGCTCAACATCCTAAACATCTGAGCTCTGATGTTCTCAGAAGCCCTTGATTCTCAGCTTGAGCCACAGGTACAAGGATGCAGTATGGAAGCTTCTGTTAAAGTCTTTATCCAACCAAGAAAATATAGAAAAGGGTAGATTAGGAAGCTTTCAAGCCTAGAAATCTTCAGAGATGGGAAAGGCCCTTAACTGGTTTGAGAAGACTTGGGAGAGGGTCTTGGTGAAGACCAAAGGAGGTCTTAGACCTAATGTAGTCATTGGTAATCCTTAGCAGAAGCCTTAGCAGATGCACATGTTCTCTATGAATGGACCCCTGGGGGCAGTCATGAGCCCTCAAAAGTAAATTTGCTTTCTTTCATGTCCTTCCTCTCAGCAAGTAGCATGCATGGGATGGGAAAGAGTGGGTTTATACTCTAGCTCTAGCATTGACTTTGATACATGAGATGTCTCCTTGCCTCTAGGTCCAAAGATATGGAACCATCCCAGAAAACCCTCTGCCATCCTGGCCGAAGCCCCAAGATTGGAGTGAATTTCTAAAGCCCCTCATCCTTTCAGTACTGAGTTTGTTCTCCTTGGATGTTGAAACTGAAGCTCCAATACTTTGACTACATGATGCAGAAAACTGACTCATTAGAAGAGACCCGTATTCTTGGAAAGCTTGAAGGCAAGAGGTGAAAGGGACAACAGAGGATGAGATGGTTGGATGGCATCACCAATTCAATAGACATGAGTTTGAGCAAGCTCTGGATGATAGTGAAAGACAGGGAAGTCTGGTGTGCTGCAGTCCTTGGGGTTGCAAAGAGTCAGACATGACTGAGCCACTCAACAACAGAACCCCAGAACTGACTGGTTTCCTTAGAAGCCTCTAGAGCAGGTGATTTCCAGAAAATTTTGAACCACCACTCACAATACAAAATGCCAGTAACACCATGATCCAGGACACTGGTCTACCCATATTCCCAATGAGTTCCTCCAATCTATTTTCCACACCCATTCTATCCAGAGTGAGCTTTCCAGAGCACACATTGTATCAACAGAAAATTCCCTGGTTGCCTCTCATTATTCTCAGATAAGAATCAACCCCATCAACTTGGCTGAGGAAACCCAGCAGGACCTGGGCCCACCTGCTTCAGTCCCCTCCACACCCTCACACTCACCATGCTCCCTCACATTGCATAAGCTCTGCCTGACATATTCTTCCACCCCTTACCTTCAACCTGATTAACCTCTAGCCATCCTTCAGGTCTCAGCTCAGCCACCCTGACTTCTCTGACTTCTCTGGACAGGAGCAATCTTCTGTTTATGAGCATTAAATATGTCTCCTTCAACACACAGGTCACCATTGCAATTTTCTATTTGTTGGCATGACTATATGCATATCATCTAGCTCTCCCACTGAACCTTAAACTCTGAAGAGCAAGAATATTTTCTCATTTTTCCCAGCACTCTATCCGGGTACCTATTACATTGCTTGGCGTAAAGTAAAAGTTCAATAAATATATGTCACATGAATGAACAAACAAATAAATTTCAAGTGACAGCCCCTGACAACTGGTAAATTTTCATAGAGCTCTTTGTTGAAACGACTTTGAATGCCAAGAAGACTGGGCTGAGTTTCAAAGAGTGTTACAACTGATCTACAATGGCTACCACAGCCCCCGACGAGAGAAGAGCAACATGGGTTCTGATTATTTGCCCGTGTAATAAAGAGGATGACTGTCTCAGAATGGGCTTGATGCTGAGCAATTTTTTTAGGTTGGCCAAGTGCTGGAATGCATGCTCAACACCCATCCAAATCCTCTTGGCATTCCCTGGAGCTCCTTGGATCACTTTAGACTTTAAATTCTCCACCTGAAATAACCTTTCATCTTTGGGTCACCAACCCTGCTTCCCAAGGAGATCAAGGCAAGAGAGTCTAATCTTTACAAAGTACGTTCCTGACGTCAGCAGGAAGACTAACACAATGTGGCCGCATTCCCCAGAACTAACCAAAGCTGCTGCTGCTGCTAAGTCGCTTCAGTCGTGTCTGACTCTGAGCTACCCCATAGACGGCAGCCCACCAGGCTCCACTGTCCCTGGGATTCTCCAGGCAAGAACACTGGAGTGGGTTGCCATTTCCTTCTCCAATGCATGAAAGTGAAAAGTGAAAGTGAAGTCGCTTAGTCATGTCCGACTCGTAGCGACCCCATGGACTGCAGCCTACCAGGATCTTCCATCCATGGGATTTTCCAGGCAAAGCAGGGCTGCCCAGCTCCAAGGTGTCAACTTCACCCTGAAGGATGAACAGTATCAACACAACAACATGGTCCATGAGCCCCCTCCCCACCTTCCACCTATCCAGGGCTGGATGGGAAAGCAGATACCATTTCCTGACTGACAGACCAGGAGTCTGTCTCAACTACAGAATCATCCCATTATTTGGCTCAGGAAAGGTGAAAGGGGAAACCAAGGGTCCAGGGAAAGTGTCTGCTAATCCATAATAAGAGAGCATTTTGTTAGGGTTTTTCTTTCTTTCTTTACTGGTTATAATAAAGATTAATGTGGTACAATGCTTGTCACAAAAGAATTCTAGAAAAATTAAGGGCTTTTATTTATCTTTATCAGTGCTTCTAGATCTAATTAATTCAGCCTGAGATGCTGCTGCCTTAGAGACCCTGTCATCTTTTGCTGCACTGATGGAAATATAGCATTTCCATGCCAGGATGGCAGAGCCTTTCTTATGCTCTGCAGTACAGACCATGTCTGGAGTTTTGTGTCTGTTTCTGAGCTCAGCAATTATAATCTATCAAGTGTCAGGGTCACCTTCCCATCCATATTATAAACATAGAGAGTCTATGTTCTGAATAGCTCTGCAAATTTTTTCATGGTCCCTATCCATAGTGCAGGACACAAGGTGGGCATCCTACAAATAGCTTGGAATAAGACATGGCAACTTACTCCAGTGTTTTTCCCTGGAAAATTCCATGGACAACAGAGTCTGGCGGGCCACAGTCCACGGGGTCACAAAGAGTCAGACACGACTGAGCACACACACCTATAAACAGCTTGTATCATCTGGTCAGGGGTTGCCACTTGAGGATGGTTCACAAAACTGACAAAAACTGTGAAAAGCCCCCCTGGGAAGGCCCCACTTGCTTGCAGTGACATTCAAGTAGCAAAAGCCCTGGGTGTGTTGCTTTTGCCCCCTTAGGTCGAACAGCTTGTGCAAAATCACACAGACAAATTCTGCAGGTGCCAGGCCTGAAATGTGGTCCTATTGGAAGAGGACTAACATCTTCTGAGCATCTTTTGTAGATCAAGGACAAAAAAGGTTCAGTTGGTCTGTCCACTGATACCCAGAGACTGGGTGGGGAGATGTACACAAGTACCTGTCTGTCCAGGGCAGGAGTCGCCTGACCCTTCCTCCTTCCTTCCCTCCCCTCAAAAAAAGGCCCTGGTGAGGGTCACTTTGCCGCAGTGCCTCATTCCTGCCTGTAAACAGGCATTTGACTTTGGCAGGTTGCAGCTGCCCGCTCCTCTCCAGGAGGCTGAAATGACTCCTTGGGAAGGTGCCGGCTGTGCCTCGGGACCTGTCAGCATAAAGGATGCCAGCCGGGCTCTCTCTCACCGTTCGCCTGCTGGTTTGATCCCCAGCAATTTATTTTTATGTTCACAGCCTTTTCCATACCATCTTTCCCTCTATACTTTGCATTTTTCTGATACAGTACAACAAGGTCTGTTTGTCACTCTTGCTTTCCAAAAATAATTCCGGACTAGAGCTTTTGCAATTGCAGGCTGCTTGGGAACTTCATCCTCTGCTGGGAAGATCTCCTTGGAAATGAGTTCCTCTGGGTAGGGTGCTCTGAAGGGTTAATTTCCTGGGGAAAGATGGCTAGGGCAGCCTGATAGCACCAGAATAAACATCTGCTGAGACAGTATTTCTAGGAAAAATTAGACATAGAGGATTACAGAGAAGGAATGATTGAGCTTATTTTGTACCAGGCAGATAAAAGGCATTGCTGCTCCTGTCGCTATGTCACTTCAGTCGTGTCTGACTCCTTGCGACCCCATGGACTGCATATGTCTCCTGCATTGGCAGGCAGGTCCTTCACCACTAGTGCCACCATTAAGGATATATAATAGTAAAATTTAAATATATATATACAAATTTTAAATATATATATATAGATATATGATGGTATGTGAGTGGTATCAGTGAGACATAGATGCTATATCCACCCATCTAGCCATGCATGCGTGCTCAGTCATGTCCAACTCTTTGTGACCTCATGGACTATAGCCCACTAGGCTCCTCTGTCCATGGAATTTTCTGGGCAAGAATACTGGAGTGGGTTGCCATTTTTCCTCAAGGGGATCTTTCCAACCCAGGGATTGAGCCCATGTCTCCTGCATTGCAGGTGGATTCTTTAGCCACCTGGGAAGCTCCATAGATACTATATATAAGGTAATAAATGAATTAATAAAGGTGGTAACAAAATGTGTCCCTACTGGTGTGTCAGCACTTGGATTACTTTCCAGTGCTGTAGTCTAGAGCAGTGAACATTTCTCTTTCAGAAGTTTTGCTTTTAGAATCAGAACCTGCTCCCCAACTACCTACTCAACCCATCACAAACAAACCTCTTACTGTATGAGAGACTCTCAGGACAGGAGGTGCATGCAGATTAAGCAAAGGGCAAATAATGATTCATTTTTCAGTGCCCTTTTGGTGCTGGTTCACATGTCTATCAGGATTCTGAAACTAATTCTAGTTCCCTAGTTGAAATCAGAACTCTCTTGTTTAACATTTCTGAGCATTTAAAAAATCAGAAATAAATGAACAAAATACTGCATTTGTTTTCTAGGCATCAGGTTCACAGTCCTCAGAAGAAAACTCCCTCACAGCAACCAGCATCAGTCTGGGCCTCACCTATCCCTTTTGTATCATTTCTCCAGGCCTCCCCATCCCCAAATCCAGTCCTGGCTGCCTCTGGCTCACTGCCTTCCTTTTGTTGATTGTTGTGGTTTGATGATAGTCACTTAAGTTGTATGCAGCTCTTCTGTGCCCCCACAGACTGTAGCCCTCCAGGTTCCTCTGTCCATGGGTTTTCCAGGCAAGAATACTAGTGTGGGTTGCCATTTCCTTCTCCAGGGGATCTTCCCCACCCAGGGATCGAACCCATGTCTCCTCCATTGCAGGTAGATTCTTTACCCCTGAGCCACCAGGGAAGCCCAGTCCTCACCCTAGTGCCTCTTTATACACATTTTCATCCCAAGTCCTGATTCTCCTTTCCATTTGATTGTCAAATCTGATCTCATTTCAGGGTCAGCATTAGCACTTTTTTCCAACAACCATTTCATTATTTGACACTTTCTCCAGGGATATTATAGGATCTGAGTCCAACTTCAGTGGCATTAAGTGTATTGGTTATTTTCTGTCTATGGCATGAGTCCTTCCAGTCTGATAATTTTCTGGAACCCAAAGCACCAATGCAGCTGGATCAGGGTGTCTGAAAAGAGGGCAGCTGTCACTTCACATCCTGCAAAATGTTTCCACAAAATCTGCCCCCGAATGCTAAACTCTTTCACCAGGGAGAGCTGATTCATGGAAATTAAAATAGGATTTCCGTATGGTTGGATAATTCTGTGGAGGAGAACAGAAAAGGAAAAAAAAAAAAAAAGTATTGCTGTCCTAAGTCCTTCCTTTTGAGGCCAAGTCAGGGCACAGAGTGTTGTGGACACTGGGATGATGGGAATGCACTGGGATCGGAAATGCACTTTATCACGTAGAAACTCTTAGGGACCCTGAAAGATTCTCTGCAAAAAAGAGCAGTTCTTGGAACTTCACTGAAATATCTGCTCCCAGGCAAGAAATGTCAAGTCGAGATCTAAAACCAAAGTGTACCAGCCTGCCACAAACTCTGCAAGATATTTGGTGATGATATCACCATAACCTCTTTGAGATACAAGACACTGGATCCTATCCCTACCTGCCTTCCTAGGCAATTTTCAATATTGAAAAGTCTCTTATAATTCAGTCTCCTTCTGATACTTGCTTTCTTCCAGGTTTTAATGTCTAAACTTTTCATATGAAAAAAAATGAACTTGGCTCAACCTCCCCTTTGCTGGCTCCTCCTCCTTTCACCGTCTTTTAATGTTAGACTTTCCTGTAAACTGGGGCAGCCACTGTGGAAAACAGTATGGAGGTTTCTCCAAAACTAAAAATAGTACTACCATATGACCGCAACTCCACTCCAAGGTATATATCCGAAAAAACCCAAACCACTAATTCAATAATACATATGCACCCAATTTTCATAGCAGCATTGTTACACTAGCCAAGATATGCAAGCAACCTAAGTGTCCATCAGCAGATGAATGGATAAAGATGAGAGATATATACATTAATATATGGCAGGTGGATTCTTTACCACTGAGACACCTGGAAAACATATATATATGAGAGAAAGAGAGGTTAAATATATAATATGTATATTTTATACATATATAACAAAGTGCTATTACTAAATAATATATATATATATAATAAAATACTACTCAGCCATTAAAAAAAAGAAAGAAATGTTGCCATTTGCAGCAACATGGATGGACTTGAAGGGTATTGTGAATTAAGTCAGGCAGAGAAAGATAAATACTGTATGATATCAATTATGTGCGGTACCACTTTATACAACAAACTAGTGAAGGTTAAAAAAAAAAAAGAAGCAGACTCACAGATGCAGAAAACAAACTAGTGGTTACAAGTAGGGAGAAGGAAAGGGCGGCATAGGGGTAGGGGAGTAAGAGGTTCAAACTAAAGTATAAAGTAAGCCAAAAGGATATATTGTACACACAGGGAACATAGCCAATATTTTATAATAACTATAAATGGAGCATAATCTTTAAAAATTGTGAATCACTATATTTTATACTTGTAATATTGCCCACCAACTATACTTCAATTAAAAATAAATATCTTAAAATTTTTAATCAGAGGGTAGTTGCTTTACAACGTTGTCTTGGCTTCTGCCATGCAACAGCTCAAATCAGCTGTAAGTATACATATATCCCTTCCCTCTTGAGCCTATCCCACGTTGAAGGTCAGGAATGGCGGCGGTAAGGAGATACCCCTCGTCCAAGGTAAGGAACAGCGGCTGTGCTTTGCTGAAGCAGCCGCAAAGAGATACCCCACACCCAAGGTAAGAGAAACCCAAGTAAGATGATAGGTGGTGCAAGAGGGCATCAGAGGGCAGACATACTGAAACCATACTCACAGAAAACTAGTCAATCTAATCACACTAGGACCACAGCCTTGTCTAACTCAATGAAACCAAGCCATGCCTGCAGGGCAACCCAAGACGGGCGGGTCATGGTGGAGAGGGCTGACAGAACGTGGTCCACTGGAGAAGGGAATGGCAAGCCACTTCAGTATTCTTGCCTAAAGTTATGTCCAACCTAGATAGCATTTTCAAAAGCAGAGACATTACTTTGCCAACTAAGGTCCGTTTAGTCAAGGCTATGGTTTTTCCTGTGGTCATGTATGGATGTGAGAGTTGGACTGTGAAGAAGGCTGATCACCGAAGAATTGATGCTTTTGAAGTGTGGTGTTGGAGAAGACTCTTGAGAGTCCCTTGGACTGCAAGGAGATCCAACCAGTCCATTCTGAAGGAGATCATCCCTGGGATTTCTTTGGAAGGAATGATGCTAAAGCTGAAACTCCAGTACTTTGGCCACCTCATGCAAAGAGTTGACTCATTGGAAAAGACTCTGATGCTGGGAGTGATTGGGGGCGGGAGGGGAAGGGGACGATCGAGGATGAGATGGCTGGATGGCATCACTGACTCGATGGATGTGAGTCTGAGTGATCTCCGAGAGATGGTGATGAACAGGGAGGCCTGGCGTGCTGTGATTCATGGGGTCGCAAAGAGTCGGACACGACTGAGCGACTGAACTGAACCGAACTGAACTCTTGAGCCTCCCTCCCAACTCCCCCTACCGCCTATCTCATCCTTCTAAGTCATCACAGAGCGCTGAGTTGATCTCCCTGTGTTATACAGCAGCTTCAGCTTCCCAATAGCTATCTGTTCTACCCATGGTAGTATATATGTATAGTATATATATGTGTGTATATATATATGTATCAGTGCTTCTCTCTCAATTTGCCCCCCCCTTTCCTTCCCCTGCTGTGTCAAGTCTGTTCTCTATGTCTGCTTCTCTATTCCTGCCCTACATATAGGTTAATTAGTACCATTTTTCTAGATCCCATATATATGCATTAATTTACGATATTTATTTCTCTGACTTACTTCACTCTATATAACAGGCTCTAGGTTCATCCACCTCAGTTCAACTGACTCAATTAAGTTCCTAAAATATAATAATTTTTTAAAATGTTACTAGCCTCTGACATTACATATCTTTTTCAAATACTAATTTAATTGCAGCTGACACATTTTAATAAATAAAATGTTATTATAACTGTCATGAAAAAGAATGAATAAACAAAAGAAATTTTCAAGGTTATTATGATTATGCTTGGAATTGTTCTCCAACTCGCTGTCACCCTCAGACCATCTTGATCATCTGAAAGCAGGTTTTATCAAAATAATTCCATAATTAAGAAGCTCAAGTCAACAAGGTGAGGAGTGATGAAAAATACAAATATGTCTACATGTATATATCTGAAAGCTTCTTGTGAAATGACAAATGCACTATTAGTGTCCATGGAAGGTTTCATAGTAAGATCACGGCCCCCAAACCAAGAAATGACTGTACTGACTTACCGTTCTGAAACCTTGCTGAAAATACCCTCCTTTTTTAGTGCAGTGTCTCCAAGTCTCCTGGTCAATTTGCTAAAAACCAATTCCCAGTCAATTCCACAGACCAACATTTGGGCAAATGGGCTTGCTTCCGTATTTCTCCAAATATGTTGCCTGAGTCCCCTGCAGTGTTATCACTTGAAATGCTCATTAAAAGCACAGGCCATCCCAGTACTGTTAATGATGGGATCCAGGAATCCAGGTTTTAAATACCAAGGTGATTCTCATGAAAGCTAAAATTTGAGAGCAAGACTGTGGTTCTAGAGGGTAGACAGCCATGATTTGCAAAGATATTGAGCTATCTTTCGCTTGTCTCTTGACGACCGCCAAGCCATGACAAGAACATGCCAGATGCTGTAGTGAAACCCTCTCTCCTGGAAAAACAAAGATGTCTTGCTTTCTAAATTCTTTAAGAAGAATTTGCTTCAGATAAAAATAGTTTGGGCAGCAAGGAGTTTAGGGGAAGTCATTCTTGCTTGGGAGCTCAGTGGAGAATGTTGTTCCTCCTAAAAGCCTCTGGCCAATGGGTTACATCCAGAACTGACCTTGGAAAGCAGAGCCTGCAGGAAATAAAACCTTGCAAGCTTTTGGCAACCAGGAGTTAGGGAAAGGCTTCAGTCGTGGATGGTCTTATGACCCTGGACAGCAGAAGATGCCTATATAGACAGAGAGGGTTAGGAGATGGACAGAGGTCAGGGAAGAATGCCTTTGCTCAAAATAGTACAGAATATCCAATCCCTGTCTCCTACATTTATTTCACTCTAGGTAATCATATTTTTGGTCACAATTGTCTCTGGGATACCATCATCAATAGAAGTGACAGTATTGTCCAACAAAGGAAATGAACTATTACAGAAATAATAGATACTCTTCATGGCGTAGCTACAATATGGAACGCTGCCTTCACAGATTCTAGTCCATGTCCATGAAGTAGGCTATGCTTAGTCTCTCAGTTGTGTCTGACTCTTTGCGACCCCATGGACCGCAGGCCACCAGGATCCTCTTTCCATGGGGATTCTCCAGGCAAGAACCCTGGAATGGTTTGCCATGCCCTCCTCCTCTTCCCAATCCAGGGATCAAACCTGGGTCTCCTGCATTGCAGGTGGATTCTTTACCATCTGAGCAACTAAGAAAGCCCTGGTGAAGAACAAGGTGAAGAAGGCAAATGAAATTATTTGCATTGCACAGAAAGGAAAAGAGAGCTGAAAGTCTTCGTAATCTGGCCAAGGTCATGCAACTAGAGAATGGGTCTGAATCTAAACCCAGATCTGTGCCCTTTCACTGAGTCATGACTTTACATGGTAAATTAAATTTATACAAGTTAATTACTAATTCCATTCCATCTTCATCCAGTCTCTTCTAGCCATACTATTCCCACTTTAGATCTCCAGCTTTATGCTCTGCCCAAATCAAGCCAGAATTTTATTTCTTTTCTTTTCCTATCCTTACTGAGATATAGATGACATATAACACTGTGTAGGTTTATGGTGTACAGTGTGATGATTTAAAGCAACATATACTTTGTTGAAATACTTACCACAATAGGGTTACTATAAAACTCCATCCCCTCACAAAATATAATTTGTATATGTGGTAAGGTCTATTCTCTTAGTAAATTTCAAGTACAATTGTTAAGAATAGTTATCCTGCTGTACATTGGATCCCCAGAACTTATTCATCTTATAACTGGAAGTTTATGGCCTTTGACCAAAATCTCCCCATTTCCCTACCACCCAGCCTCTGGTAATCACCATTCTACTCTCTAGATAATGAGGATTCACAGTCCTTTCACTATTTCTCAAAGCCCATATTTCTAATCTTCCTTTCATGTATCTGGCTTTTCTATTTTATCCTTGCTTATGTCTGAACCTTTTCACACTCCATAGTTTTCTATCAGATCATACCACAAAAGGAATATTAACCTTTGTAAACAAGTTTTACATGTATAAGCATATACTTTTTTTTTCCCCTTAGGGAGGGGCATTTTATTTTACTGAAATATATTTGACAAATGATATTGTATAAATTTAAGATATATAACATGCTGATTGATATGTTTATATATTGTAATATATTGTCTTTGTAGCAATAATTAGCATCTCTATCTTGTCACATAATTATAAGCACTTACTTTTTTAACAAGTGCTGACTGTATCTTTAAAAAATAAGTGTAAACATTTTATGTGTTAGGCACTTATCATGTGCAGAGTACTATACAGAAATGTCAAAGACATGGGCACTGACCTCAAAGTGTGTACAATCCAGTGAGGACAGCAATAAGACATAGACACAAATAGCGTAAATCAACTGGAAAGTAAAGAGAATCAAGAAAAGTAGAATTAATATTTCCATTAGTTTCTCTATGACGTCTCTCTCCATCCATGGGATTCTCCAGGCAAGAATACTGGAGTGGGCTGCCATTTCCTTCTCCAGGGGATCTTCCTGACCCAGGGATCGAACCCACGACCCAATCCCATGAAAACCAAAAAGCAAGAGACTGTCCCACATGGTTGCTGTGGTATTATGGTTCAGGGCAGTATGCTTGCTTATCTCGGTTTATGCAATAGATGTTCTTCAGGCTGTTGTGAATACCGTTGGAATGACTGCATATCCTGGAGAGTGTGTGTACAAAATGCACTCCGCACATTGAATCCAGTTTTCTTATTGATTTACATTGTGTTTCCCAGAGCTCTTTCTTTCTCTTATGTACATTTCATTTGGCAGGTCTTCTAATACTTTAGTTTGCTTCTTCTTTGCATTACCAGAGACCCATTATCACTAATCATTTTACCATCTCTGAATGCACTGAGAGGAAGGTTACAACTAAATAGTTCCTGCAGATCCCAGAAAAAAAAATGTGAGTCATTAATTGTTGTGAATAATTTATCTGTGTTTTGAATTGAGTTTGCTTTAAATACATTCCTATCATGACTTACTGAAAGAATTTCAACTCTGCTAACCGGCAAACAGAAGAAACAGGCCGGTCCCTGAAGTGGGCAACAATGAAAAAGTAGGCTTCTCTAATGAGAAGTTTCTATTTGGATCTTGTTTGAATAAACCATCTATGAAATACATTTGGAAATAACTGGGGAATACGTGATCACCCACCTAGAGACAGGCATCCTAGAATGAGAAGTCAAGTGGGCCTTAGGAAGCGTCTCTATGAACAAAGCTAGTAGAGGTGATGAATTCCAGTTGAGTTATTTCAAATCCTAAAAGATGATGCTATGAAAGTGCTGCACTCAATACGCCAGCACATTTGGAAAACTCAGCAGTGGCCACAGGACTGGAAAAAGTCAGTTTTCATTCCAATCCCAAAGAAAGAGAGTGCCAAAGAATTCTCAAACTACCACATAATTGCACTCATCTCACATGCTAGTAAAGTAATGCTCAAAATTCCCCAAGCCAGGCTTCAATGGTACATGAACTGTGAACTTCCAGATGTTCAAACTGGATTTAGAAAAGGCAGAGGAACTAGAGATCAAGTTGCCAGCATATACTGGATCATCAAAAAGCAAGAGAGTTCCAGAAAAACATCTACTTCTGCTTTATTGACTACTACAAAGCCTTTGACTATGTGGATCACAGAAAACTGTGGAAAATTCTTAAAGATATGGGAATACCAGACCACCTGATCTGCCTCCTAAGAAATCTGTATGCAGGTCAGGAAGCAGCAGTTAGAAATGGACATGGAACAGAAGACTGGTTCCAAATCAGGAAAAGAGTATGTCAAGGCTGTATATTGTCACCCTGCTTATTTAACTTTCATGCAGAGTACATCATGAGAAATGATGGGCTGGATGAAGCACAAGCTGGAATCAAGACTGTCAGGAGAAATATCAATAACCTCAGATATGCTGATGACACCACCCTTATGGCAGAAAACAAAGAACTAAAGAGACTCTTGATGAAAGTGAAGGAGGAGAGTGAAAAAGTTCGCTTAAAGCTCAACATTCAGAAAATGAAGATCATGGCATCTGGTCCCATCACTTCATGGCAAATAGGGAAACAATGGAAACATTATCAGACTTTATTTTTTTGAGCTCCAAAATCACAGCAGATGGTGACTGCAGCCACAAAATTAAAAGACGCTTACTCCTTGGAAGAAAAGTTATGACCAAGCTAGACAGCTAATTAAAAAACAGAGACATTACTTTGCCAAAAAAGGTCCATCTAGTCAAAGCTATGGTTTTTCCAGTAGTCATGTATGGATGTGAGAGTTGGACTATAAAGAAAGATGAGCACCAAAGAACTGATACTTATGAACTGTGGTGTTGGAGAAGACCCTTGAGAGTTCCTTGGACTGCAAGGAGATCCAACCAGTCCATCCTAAAGGAAATCAGTCCTGGATATTCATTGGAATGACTGATGCTGAAGCTGAAACTCCAATACTTTGGCCACCTGATGTGAAGAACTAACTCATTTGAAAAGACACTGATGCTGGGAATGATTGAAGGCAGGAGGAGAACGGGACGACAGAGGATGAAATGGTTGGATGGCATCACCAACTCAATGGACATGAGTTTGAGTAAGCTCCAGGAGTTGGTGATGGACAGGGAAGCCTGGCATGCTGCAGTCCATGGGATACCAAAGAAATCGGACAGGACTGAGCGACTGAACTGACTGAACTGAACTGGGGAATACCAATATAGACTAAATATTTGCTGATATTGGGAAATAGTTATTAATTTTGTTAGACAAAAATAGCATTGCCATTATAGGAGAATGTGTTTTTAAAGATACTGAGTTAAAAAAAAAGAAAGTGAAATCACTCAATTGTGTCTAACTCTTCTCAACCCTATGGGATATAGCCTATGAGGCTCCTCTATCCATGGAATTTTCCAGGCAAGAATACTTGAATGGGTGGCCATTTCCTTCTCCAGGGGATCTTCCTGACCCAGGGATCAAATTCGGGTCTCCCACATTGCAGGCAGACTCTTTACCATCTGAGCCACCAGGGAATCCCAATACATAATAAATATTTAGGGATAAAATAAAATTGTGTTTGTATCCACTTCAAATTCTTCAGACAAAAGAAACCTCTGAAAATATATTAAGAAAATATGACTAAATGTTAACAGTTGTTAAATCTGGATGATATACAGGTGTTTACATTACTGTTTCTACTGTTTTCTGTAGATTTAAAATTTTTATAATAAAGGTTTTTATGGTGCCAAGGCAAGGAAAAGTTATATAGTATCGATGTGCTAGGCTCCTTACTTGTCCTTTTTCTTACATTGTCTTATTAAATGTGACAATAACAAGTGAAACTCCATTTTACAGATGAAGATTATGAGACTTAAAAGGATTCATTTAATCATTCCTCTAAAAACCATTAAACATCCATGACATGCCAATGCAATTCCTATCCTCAAAAGATGTATTTATTGCTTAGCAGGGGCAAACAGCTAAATAAATCATAAATAACAATAACTACCACTATCACTTTTTAAATTTAAATTTATTTATTTTAATTGGAGGCTAATTACTTTACAATATTGTATTGGTTTTGCCATACATCAACATGAGTCTGCCACGGGTGTACACGTGTTCCCCATCCTGAACCCCCCTCCCACCTCCCTCCCTGTACCATCTCTCTGGGTCATCCCAGTGCACAAGCCCCAGGCATCCTGTATCATTTATTGAGCACCTAGTATGACAAATGGGGACTTCCCAGATGGAGCAGTGGTAAAGAATCCTCCTGCCAATGCAGGAGATGCAAGAGTCACAGGTTCAATCCCTGGGTCAGGAAGATCCCCTGAAGGAGGAAATAGCACCCCATTCCAGTACTCTTGCCTGGAAAATCCCATGGACAGGGGAGCCTGGTGGGCTATGGTCCATAGGGTTGCAAAGAGTCAGAGATGGTTGAAGTGACTAAGCACACAGGCAGTGTGATGAACACAGTGACAAGCACTTTGTATGGCTTCACACTCTTCATCTTCACAATGACCCTCTGAGGTTGGTAGTGTTGGTATTCCCATTTTGTAGATGAGAAGACTGAGGCCCAGAGAGGTTGCATACATTGCCCAAGGTCAGACCGATTACAATAGAGAGTCCTGGGTGCTACAACAGACGTATACACAGGACCTAATAGAGTACAAAGGAAGAAGCGATCATTCTTTTTAAAAAGGAAGTCACTGGAAAAGGTAACACATAGAGGCTAAATAACTATCAATCCTTGTCACCTACCAAACAACAGAAGAGGAGCCTGAGCCATTGTACACCTAATAAATTTCTCAGCCTCTGCACTACTGATATTTGGGGGTAGATGTTGCGGGAGCCTGAGCTGTACAGTATAGGGTGATTAACAGCATCACTACCTAGTAGGTGTAGGAACGACCTTCTGCTGTGACAGGCAGAAAGGCTTCAGACACTGCCAAATGTCCCTGGAGGACAAAACAGCCTCTCACTGAGAAACAATGATCTCCTTTAAACTGCAAACTCCCAGTAGTCAGATCATAAACTACACTTTTTAAATCTTTTTTCTTTTTATTTCTTTATATTTTTTAAATCTTTAGCTAAATATAAATGGGATCCCCCAAAGATATCTTATCACAAGTTCCCCCAAAAGGACCATGTGACAATACTCTAGCACATTTAAACAATATTGATCTTTTCTTTTTTTAAATAGAAGATGGATGTTTAGCCTTTAATTAAACTAATTTCAAACTTTGGCTATTAAAGTCATCTCCCAGGTGGCACTAGTGGTAAAGAACCCACCCGTTAAGTTAGGAGACAAGAAACGCAGGTTCGATCCCCAGGTTGGGAAGCTTCCCTAGAGGAGTGCATGGCAACCCACTCTTGTATTCTAGCCTAGAGAATCCCATGGACAGAGGAACCTGGTGGGCTATGGTCCTTAGGGTCGCAAAGAGTCTGCGATGACTGAAGCACCTTAGCTCACACTCAGAACTAAAGAAAATTATCTCTACTCAAAACCTACAAATCTACTCTCTAGAGCTAAGTTTAGTTGTAGTCAAATGAGGTTCCAAAGGTATTCTGTCCATTTTTTCCCCTGAATTGCTATGCTTCTGACGGTTCCTCAACTATGATAGAATGATCCTAGTTATACTCTCACAATGTAGAAGTAGCCTTTTGTATAAAATTAAGAAGCCCTGACAAATCCATTAGCATGCATTTTGAAGGACCTTGCCACTGAATCAAACATATTTTCATCAACTGGAAAGGAAAGAGACACATAGAAATCCAGTCACCGCTTCAGACATTGAAACCATGGGGACCAATCCAGAAGATGTACATTCATATAGTTAGAAAGTAGATTTGTGATTTGTCTAGGCTCAAAGAGAGAGGGGGAAGGTAGAGGAAATGGGTAGTGACATAATGAGCATAGCTTTTTGGAGTGAAGAAATGTTCTACAATTGATTGTGGTGATATTTGTACAGCTCTGTGAATATATTTAAAAAGCCATCAAACTGTACACATTAAATGATGGAATAGTATGGTATGTGAAATTTTATCTCAATAAAGGTATTATACTTAAAAAAGAGAAACTATGAGGACCAAATATATTCATTCTTTCATTCTTTGCTGTCATCACTATTAACTCACAGTGTGTTGCTCTTCAGACAAGTGAATGACCTTGTGAACACCTTTCAAATTGGAATTTGCAGACTACATGACTGATAATAGTTCTGAAGACAGGAAATCATCATGAAACTCAGCTGCCCAGCCTCACTCCACTAACCAGCCAACTCAAACATTGCTCAGATCCAACAGTATTAATATTCACAAGATGTTAGTTCTTCTGAAAACACGGCAGGCAGACAAAAATCTAGGAAAACCGAAAATAGGAGCCAGCTCATATTGACTCACATCAAGAATTGTATCACAGTGACTTCTCTGGGGGTCCAGTGGTTAAGAGTCCACCAGCAGATGAAGGGCACACAGATTCAATCCCTGATCCAGAAAGATTCCACATGCTGTGGGGCAACTAAGCTCGTGAGCCAGAGCTCCTGAGCCCTCGCCCCCTGGAGGCCTTGCTCTGTAGCAGGAGGGGTCGTCTCAATGAGAAGCCCATGCACCACAACAGAGAGTAGCCCCTACTCACTGCAACTAGAGAAAGCCCATACAGCAGCGAAGACCCAGTGCAGCCGCAAATAAATAATCTTTTAAAAAGAATTGTATCACCATTTTAAGCAATTCAGTTAAGTAGAACTAGGACTGGAGAATATTTTCTGCGAAAGCCTATCTTTGATCTTGCATTCTTATCAAGGCTAATATTATGAAAGGGTGAGTTAGCGATTGTCTGAGAAAGGTGATCTCCACAGTGTTGATAAAGGACCTTGGAAAAATATTTTTTGCATCCTCAGATAGATCCCTAAAATTCCCTTAAAGTGTGATTCTTTTGATTTAAGACTTTGGTTTCTGGCAAAATGAAACATAAAGCATAGAATAACTTTTGAAGTGGTTATCAGATATTTACAGTATGGTATGAATAAGTTTCAGATCATGAAAACAGGCTTTTTAATAGAAGCAGACGTAGCAATAAAATACTCAAATTTCATGTAATTCCCATAATATTTTAGGATGATACATGTATAAATTTGGCTTAGAATGTTTTACTATCCCATTCTTTCCACCTAGAAAAAGGAAGAATTACATAACAAATTTAAAGTATATTCTAGGTCATTTAATAAAGAAAAAAATTACTGATACTTTACTGGTTCATAACTGTCATGGACAAAAAAGTAGAAGGAAAGTTGGAAGGATGACTAAGGATGCTTCTACTTAACAAGATTCCACTCCAGGTCTCACGATACCCTCAAGGACATCTTGCACCAAGAATAAACACTTTGCAACTCTCAAGAAGACAAGGGTCTTGGGCTCATTCTTTCATCCAAAGACACACAACAGGAACAATGCATATTTCAAAGTCTTTTTTCTTCCCTAGCCCAGACTCGTTTAGTGTAGTAAGAATAGTTTTATGTATTGTAATTTGGTGTGGGCTGAATTGTATCCCCTTCAAAAGTCATAGGTTGAAGCCCTATGTGCATGCATGGGTGCTAGGTCATTTCAGTTGTGTCCAAGTCTTTGCGACCCTATGGACCAGAGCTTGCCAGATTTCTCTGTTCATGGGGTTCTCCAGGGAAGAATACTGGAGTGGGTTGCCATGCCTTCCTCCAGGGGATCTTCCTGACCCAAGCATTGAACTCACGTCTCTATGTCTCCTGCATTGGCAGGTGGGTTCTTTACCACTAGCAACACTTGGGAAGCCCATGTTGAAGCCTTAACACCCAGTAATTCAGAATGATACTCTATTTGGAGATAAGGTCTTTGAAAAAGTAGTTAAGGTTAAATCAGTTCATTTTGGTGGGTCCTAATGGCTGGTGCCTTTAAAATTAAAAAAAAAAAAAGAGAGAGAGAGAGAGAGAGGGTAAGGACATAGGTATTTAAAGGGGAAAACTGGAGGTGATGATTCAAGGAGAA
Organism: Cephalophus harveyi; assembly: GCA_006410635.1. NCBI lineage: Eukaryota > Metazoa > Chordata > Mammalia > Artiodactyla > Bovidae > Cephalophus > Cephalophus harveyi. The sequence goes on from SJYT01046936.1 coordinate 92,587, forward strand.
GACAGATATTCACAAGCCAAAGAGAGATTTCAGAAGAAACCAGCCCTGTGGACTCCTTGGTCTCAGACTTAGACCTAGCAGACCTATGAGAAAACAAATTTCTGTTGTTTAAGCTACCCAATCTATGGTACTTTTTTATGAAAATCCAAGCAAACTAACATAAACTTCAAAATGCTTGTCACCTTGAATTGACTTTATTTTTAACAAAGGAGAATGGCCTAAGTTTATTTATATAGGGCACATAGTCCTGCCCTAGTGTTATCCACGAAGTTCTTCTGAGTCATCATTCATCAGAATTTCTCCAAAGTTAATCAGACAAAATTTATGGAAACAAAACAGACTAAAACCATCAAGAGAATTTATTGCAGTCAGTTAACAATGGAATTTGGCCAATTTGAACTTTTTTTCAAAAAAACTTTAGATGTCTCTCCAGATTCCCAAGCAAATTTTCTGGGCACCCACATTTCTTTTGATGTTGCTTTACTTCTGGAAATATTCAGGTCACTCTTTCTAAGCCACACTTTGCATTCTGTGTTCTTTACATTTTCAGGGGCCAGCAAGAATTTTTGTTAATGATGCTTTCTCACATACACTGCTGACAGGAATGCAAAATGATATAGCTACTTTGGAAAACAGTCTGGCAGTCCTTCAAACAGTGAAGCATAGGATTACCGTGTGATTTAGCAATTCCACTCCTAGGGATTTACCCAAGAGAAATGAAAACATATGTTTGAAAAAAAAAAAAAAAAACTTGTACACAAATGTTCATAGCAATGTTTTTCATAATATCCAAAAGGGTAAATAATCCAAATGCCCATCAACTGAATGAATAAACAAAATGTGTTTTGTCCATACAATGGAATATTATTCTTCAATAAAAAGTAATGGAATACTAACCCATGCTACAACATAGATGAAGTTTTGAAAACTGCTGCATGAAAGAAGATAGGCATAAAAGGCCTTATGATATATGATTTCACTCTTATGGAATAACCAGAATGGTAAATTCACAGAGACAGAAAGTAGATTAGTGATTTCCAGGAGGTGGGGGCAGAGGAATGAAGAGTGATGGCTAATGGATCCAGAGTTTCTTTATGGGGTGATGTTGTCGTTTAGTTATTAAGCCATGTCCAACTCTTCTGTGATCCCATGGACTGTAGCCTGGCAGGCTCCTCTCTCTATGGGATTTCCCAAGAAAGAATATTGGCGTGGGTTGCCATTTCCTTCTCCAGAGGATAAAACCTGCATTTCCTGCGTTAGCAGGCCAATTCTTTACTGTTGAGCCACCAGAAAAGTCCTATGCGGTGATGAAATACTCTAGTAAATCAACTGCAGTGATGGATGCACAACTCTGTGAATATAATAAAAAACTATGGAATTGTACTGTTTAAATGGGTAAAGTATAAACTACATGAATTGTATCCCCCAAAAAGCTATTCTAAATAAAGAATGTTTCCTCATTGCCACTTCCTTCTGCATGTGCTCCTTTTCCCAAATCCAACACACACACCACATGCACCACAGGCTCCTCCTTCGACAGAGGCAGCAAAAAAAGGAATTCAAAGGTAGGGATCTAGAATAGACAGTCATTAAGGTCCTTTTCAAACCTCAAGAATTTAAAGCATCCACTGTGTTAGTTTCCTGTTGCTGCTATAACAAATTATCACAAACTTGGTGACTTAGACCAAGACGCATTTATTACCTCACAGTTCTGAATATTGGAAGTCTGCAATGGATTTCCCTGGAATAAAATCAAAGTATCATCCTGTTCATTCTAGAGGCTCTAAGGGAGAACATGTACACTATTTTTTTTCCAGTTTCTAGATGCTGCCTAAATTTTTGGCTCATGATTCCTTCCTCTGTCTTCAAAGTCATCAGCAGAGTATCCTCAAATCTTTCTCTGACTCTATTAAAATCCAGTGTAACTGCATATTGCATGCATGTGTGCTAAGTCATTTCAGTTGTGTCTGACTCTTTGTGACCCTATGGACTATAGCCTACCAGGCTCCTCTGTCCATGGGATTCTCCAGGTGGGAAAATTGGAGTGTGTTGCCATGTCCTCCTTCAGGGGATGACCCAAGGGTTGAACCTGCATCTTACTTGGCTCCTGAATTGCAGGTGGATTCTTCAGCATTCTTGAGCCATCAGGGAAACCCAGTTTCATAGTACCCACTCCAATATTTCAAGATAATCTCCCCATCTCAAATCTTAACACAGTTGTATATGTAAAACCCTTTAATCCTGTAAAGCAACATATTCAAAAGTTCCAGGGACAGATCAGTCATGACTTTAGGGGGCCATTATTCTCCTTATCACATCTACCATGTCAGTGAGTGACCACAGCATTTGAGAGGGCATTGGACCTTGGGTAGGGCCTCTGAAAGAGAGAGAAAGCAGAATACCTAGGTCTTCCACAGAACAATGCCTACAAAGACCACCTATCCAGTTCAAGTCCACCCAGGGCCATGGCCTGCCCCTTTCACTTGTTACCTATGGGTATCAGAAAACAACCCATACAGATCATTTTAATTTTTTTTTAAGAGAGAAAGAGAAATCTACCAGTTTGGAGTGGCTCTTGAAGAAGCATTAAGAACTGTTGGAAAAGGCAGCAGTGATCCCAAGAACTAGTACCAGTTCATAAAGACCAGGATCTGACAATTTCATTTTTTTTTTTTTTTGAGAGGATACTTTGATAAAGAAAGTTATGCCTGAGATATAGTATGCCTGATACATTCCAAAATATCAACTTTCATAATATCCCAGAAGGCAGAGTGGAATAACATGGGCCACAATGTAAGGCAATTTCTCACATAATCAGCTGGCAAAACAATCTTTGCTTACAGGATATTGATGAATAGAATGGTGTCATCTTTTGAGTATGTCTCTCGTGTTGGGCCAAAGGGCTGAGATTTAACATTCGCATCAGTGGCTTAGATGAATGATTATCCTGTTTGTCAAGGATGGAAAGCCAGAAGGGAGATGATGAACAAAATGGCTGTGTATATGATACAATAGATTAGATGATGGGCGCAATGAAACAGAAATGAGGCTGGTACTTGATCATCAGCGGAAATGGCATGCTCAGAACTTTGCTTTTGATTAGCTATGGTATTTAAAAGGGAAGGATACTAAAATGTGGAAAATATAAAAATACAAAAATTCAGAAAGGGCACTAGGCACGGTCCATTAGAGACTAAAGATGCTGCTGCTGCTGCTGCTGCTGCCAAGTCGCTTCAGTCATGTCCAGCTCTGTGCGACCCCATAGATGGCAGCCCACCAGGCTCCCCCGTCCCTGAGATTCTCCAGGCAAAAACACTGGAGTAGGTTGCCATTTCCTTCTCCAAAGCATGAAAGTGAAAAGTGAAAGTGAAGTTGCTCAGTCATGTCCGACTCTTCACGACCCCGTGGACTGCAGCCTACCAGGCTCCTCTGTCCATGGGATTTTCCAGGCAAGAATACTGGAATGGGATGCCCTTGCCTTCTCTGAGAGACTAGAGATATGTCTGCAAAACTGCGATGTGTGAAGGCATAGTCCATGCTCAGTCACTAAGTCATGTCCGACTCTTTGCCCCTCCATGGACTATAGCCCACCAGGCTCCTCTCCCCATGAGATTTCCCAGGCAAGAATACTGGATGGGCTTACTGTGTTCTCTTGTAGGAGATCTTTCTGACCCAGACATAGAACCCACATCTCCTACATTAGCAGACAGGTTCTTTACCATTGAGCTACCAGGGAAGCCCATGAAGGCACAGAGAAGGCGCAAATGACAAGCAGTAATCAGGGAAGAGAAGGCATGAGTGAAAATAAGTAAAATTCCAGGGAAGCTAAGAAAGGATAGGGTCGAGTACAGGTGACAAGCCTAAATACCAGATGATAGGAGAACGACCATGTATAATAGCATCATCACACAATAAAATATAATATAGTCATCAAAATGAGGTTCTCAAAAATATTGAGAGGTGTGGAAAGTGTTCGATGTAAAATTAATTTTTAAAAAAGCAGTATTCAAACTAGTGTATAGTGGGATATCAACTTTGTTATTGTTTTAAAGTATGCTTAAAAAAAAAACCATAAAGACCTAACAACGTTAACAGCAGCTGTCTATAATTATGAGGATTGTGAATGATTTTAATTTCTTCTTTTACTTCTTAATATTTTCTAAGTTTTTCATAATGGATATCTCTGGTTCTTAAAATCAGGAAAAATATTTCAAAGTGTAGGTAAAAGTATTGATACTTGGAAAGGAGAAAAGCTGTCTTAGGTCAGAGAAGGAAGGAAGGAAAAGAGGAAAGAAGGAAAAAAGAGAATGAGGGAGGGAGAGAGAGTGGGCCATTGGAGCAGAAATAACTTGGAGGAAGAAAGGAAAATAGGGTCAGTGAGGGAAGTCATGCCATATAAATATGTCAGTCAAATCAAGAATACTCCTTAGAAAGCACTTTTTAATTAATTAATTTATTTTAATTGAAGGCTAATTACTTCACAATATTGTAGTGATTTTTGCCATGCATTGACATGAATCAGCCATGGGTTAGAAAGCATTTTTGTAAAGAGGAAATTTTCCCCAAGAGTAAAGCAGTCATTTTAAATTTTTAGTCATTTTAAAGTTTTACCACCTTTTAAATGAGAAATGTCAGGGGAAAAAAGGCTAAAATTAATGTGCAGTCCAATGTTTCATCAACTCAACAAAAATCATTAGGATCCACACAGAAGCCTCTGCAGGAACCGACATCCTGTGTCACTACAGCAAAGGCGGGCAGCCCTCTCCATTTCACTGGTGACTACTCCTAGGCACGACATCGGCTGTCACTCACTGCGACTGATCTGCCCAGCAAATTAAGCAACCAGCAATAAGTAATAGTCCATGGACAGCTAATGGTCAATTCTGCTTCTGTTCTCTCATCTGAGAAATGAAGATATACTTTCAACATCTTAGGGGAAGGCAGCAATATTCGGATAATATAAACATAGGAATGACTGCTGTGCTCCATCAGTTCAGTTCAGTTCAGTCGCTCAGTCATGTCCGACTCTTTGCAACCCCATGAATCGCAGCACGCCATAGCTATGCCCAGTTAATCCAACAGTCTGTCTCTGGCACCGGTAGCTTATGCCCTACTACAGCTTCATGGCTTTCTCCATTCTAAGCAGCCTAATTTTCAGTTGAAATGGCCTCTCAGGAGATCTATGAGTCCAATGCCGTTCTTTTACAAGTAAGGAAACCTGCGAGATTGACTTCCCAGAAGTATCACAGCTGGCTGGTGGCAGAGTCAAGGAGAGAAACCAGAGACACCAGGCTGCTGCTTCTCTCTCCCTCACCCACCGCATCCAAGCCTAGGAGAAAAGGGTCACAGCACGGCGAAAGGGACAGTACCACTATCATCCAGCAGAACTGAGGAAGATATCTTCAGGGACTGAAGAAAGTGTACCTGGGAGAAGCAGGGCCTAAGGACAAAAGAAGATGCGCCAGCCATGCCAACTCTGATGTTCACAGTAAAGTCTCTTGGATAAATTCATCTAAAAACTTTCTTAAAAAAAATTATATCTTGAGCCTGTCTCACTCCAGAATTATCAAGCCACATATATTTACCCTCAAGTTTACAAAATAACACAGGACCACGGCTCCTTTCTGAGAGCCAGTGCCCGGACATTCTCATCAACCTAGAGTATAAGCCAAAAAGAAAAGGCCCTAAACATCCCATACTAATGAACTGTAGCCCATACATCAAAGCATCAAAGCTCACATACTGAGCTCACAGCCCAGATCACATTTGATATAATCATGAGGGAAGAGACCGGAAAGTCTAAAAACATATACACAAAGATTCAGAAAGCAACTGTCTATGTAAGGTAAGCAGAGCAGTAAAGAAAAGATCTTATAGTGAAATTGAAGGCATGTCATTTCCTATTAAGTCTGTTTCCTCAGCAGTAAAATAGGGTTCAGTAATTCTTTACTTACAGGATTGTTTTAAAAATAATAAGAGATTATATAGGTTACGGAGAAGGCAATGGCACCCCACTCCAGTACTCTTGCCTGGAAAATCCCATGGACGGAGGAGCCTGGTGGGCTGCAGTCCATGGGGTCGCTAAGAGTCGGACACGACTGAGCGACTTCACTTTCACTTCTCACTTTCATGCATTGGAGAAGGAAATGACAACCCACTCCAGTGTTCTTGCCTGGAGAATCCCAGGGACAGGGGAGCCTGGTGGGCTACCGTCTATGGGGTCGCACAGAGTCGGACACGACTGAAGCGACTTAGCAGCAGCAGCAGCAGCATATAGGTTAAGCGCTTGGCATGGTATTTAACACATAATAAGGATTTTAAAAAAGATGTTTAGTTGCTCAGTTGTGTCCAACTCTGTGCGACCCTATGGACTGTGGCCTGCCAGGCTCCTCTGTCCATGGAATTTCCCAGGCGAGAATACTGGAGTGGTTTGCCATTTCCTTCTCCAGGGGATCTTCCTAACCAGGGATCAAATTTGCTTCTCCGACATTGGCAGATAGATTCTTTATCACTGAGCCACCAGGGAAGCCCCAAAAGACAATAATAATTATGGCATTAATAAAACTGGTAATAAAGTTTTATTTCTATAATATAATTTTATGCCTTCCAGAGGAAACATTTAGTTACAAAAAATAAAAAAATTCATCCAGGTTGATATTTCTGGAGATTAGAGATAGATTTTTTTTTTATTGATTTATTTAAACCTCAACATCAAATGATATCAGGCTTCCCTGGTGGCATTAGAGGTAAAGAAGCTTGCCTGCCTATGCAGGAGAAGCAGTTTTCATTGCAGGGTTGGGAAGATCTCCTGGAGTAGGAAATGGCAACCCACTCTAGTATTTTTGCCTGGAGAATCCCATGGACAGAGGAGCCTGGTGGGCTACAGTCCATGGGGTGACAAAGGGTTGGACACGACTGAGCACACACACACACACATCAAATGGTATCAGTCTCAAATCAAAAAGTCCTAGATTAGTAAATCTGAACATAGTTTCCTTTAGAAAGGTCTGCTTCTTGATTTTCCTCTTCTGCAGATAGAAGAAAGTAGTTTACAGTGGCAGTTGCTTGTAGACAACCCATACATGTCCCAAGCCATCTAGACTAGCTAGACCATCGAGAGAAGCGGGTTTCACTACTCCATCGACTTCATGCTTTTCTAAATGGTACCCAAGAGGCCCAAAGAGGGAGAAGTGCTTCACTTCCTCTTCAAGAGCTAATTGACAGAATCAGGTTCGAAATGAAAAAGACCATGACATCCCTGACACCATTTCTCTGCCAAGTGCATTAGCATGCTAAACAGCAACGTGGCAAAGGCAGCTCCAGGCTGCAGACACTGCAGCAAAGCTGCATTGCACCCTTCCACACGGACACTGAAAGTTCATTGGAAAGGCGCCCATTGGTCACTGCAGGAGACAGCAGACACTACTGCCACGTAGAAGTCTACTAAGATTTGAGATTGGTGGTAAAATGGAGTCAAAAATTAAGATTAAAGTTGAAAGTGAAAGTTGCTCAGTCATGTCCGACTCTTTTCGACCCTGTGGAGTACACAGTCCGTGGAATTCTCCAGGCCAGAATACTGGAGTGGATAGCCTTTCCCTTCTCCAAGTGATCTTCCCAACCCAGAGATCAAACCCAGGTCTCTTGCATTGCAGGCGGATTCTTTACCAGCTGAGCCACGAGATATTTTCTACAAAATACAGACCAAGATATCCTGAGATATTATGTAGTGGATTAAGAATCGAATTGCTGAAATCCTCTTCCTTGCTTCTAGCCTGGAGTGGCCACAGGGCGTATCTTTGAAACAGGCATCCACCACAAGCCAAATGTTCTAAGAGGCACAGGATACAAATTACCTCACTCCGTTTTCACAACAGACTTGCCAGGTAGGAATTTCTATAGGCAATTCCCTGGGACATCCTCCCACAATTTGGGGAAGATCTTCCCACAGGAGACTAGAGGGGAAGGAGGGAAAGGACTTGCTTCTTATCATAAACATTTGTTCAGTTGTTAAGTAACGTCTGACTCTTTACAACCCCAGGGACTGCGGCACGCCAGGCTCCTCTGTCCCCCACTATCTCCTAGAGTTTGCTCATATTCATATCCATTGAGCTGATGGTGCTATCCAACCATCTCATCATCTGTCGCCCCTTTTTCCTTTTGCCCTCAATCTTTCCCAGCATCAGGGTCTTTTCCAATGATTCGCTTTTCGCATTATAAACACTGCGTTACTGTAAAAGGAGGCCTCCATTCTCCTCTTCAATTCTCTTGTACAAATACATGCAGTGAAATTGTTCCTCCAAAGATATGACTAGACTTAGTAACTCACTCTGGTCCTCTGAACTTGGAATATATGGGCTTAATTGCCTTTTGTCTCAGCTTTAATCACAATTCTAAGAGGAAAAATCATCTCTATGGCTAACACCATCTTGCTGCCCTCCAGGAGTTGGGGTAATACATTTTCAATGAATCTGAAAAAAGTACACAAATATATAACGGTTATGGAGCATATGCACACATGCATACTGTTTTCAGTGTTTTCTTATAAAGATTGCAATTTAGCATTAGCTATTTTCATTTTTTAATCTGAAGTTTTTCAATTTAATGTTTTCATCTCAGATCAAAACAAAGTAATCACTGTAGATATTTTGAAATTACTGTGCTTTTCAATTTTTTTTTAATATACAAATGATGCCTCTCTTTAATGCTAGCAAAGCTTATAATGGTCTTAGCTGGATCTTTCAGAGTCCTTGAAGCCTTGCAATGCTCATAACCTCATTTTCCCTTCAGAGTTCTTAATCTCTTAGCAGAAGGGCAACTCAAAGAAAAACTTAGTATGCCTAGTTTGGAGAGAAGGAAAAAAGGAATTAAAGGGGGAGGCTTCAGCTTGCTACAGAGAATTGATGGAAGTGAGTTTTTTGTTTGTTTTTAATGTTCTATTTAAATAAATGATGGCTTGTCCCTAAAGAGTGATCTGTTGATTTGTTAACTCATTGGGGTGGGTCATTTTCTCAAATTCTGGACAGTAATTTTTTTAGAAGGGTGGGGAGGAGCAGGGGTGGGGGTAGGCAAGAAGAAATGGAAGAAGCCAGTCAAGAAGAGAGTCATTATATCCTGGCTATCTGTGTTATATCCTTGCTGTCTGTATTATATCCTGGCTGTATGTGGATGGAAAATGTGAAGAAAAATGGTACACAAGTTGAGACTGGAGATGGCACAACAAAATCCTATCACTCACTCAATTTACTCCAGTCTGTCTGTCTCCTATTTCCTCAGCAGCACCACCTCAATCACCCCTACAGCCCCCTGTCCAACCAATACCCTTATGCACTTTCAAGAGGACTTGACTCTTTTGCGACAACAAAAACAGAGGCCATAAGTGGAAACTCCCTCAACTCCTTGGATCCTACCTACTAATGCATCTGCTCTAAGCCTGGCTGCCCTCTATACGACAGGGAGAGAGGAGCCTCTGCCCTCTTTGGGATGAACCCTATAGGTGTGCTCTAAAACCATCCACTTCCTCCTCTTTAGACTTTGTCAAGTGTTTAGGACTGTATATTTCAATATGCTCAAGGTTTTCCCAGAAATGGCAACCCTCTCTAGTATTCTTGCCTGGAAAATCTCATGGACAGATGAGTCTGGCGGGCTACTGTCCAGGGGTTTGCAAAGAGTTGGACACGACTGAGCACACACATCTGAGGCTTTCTTAGCTTCAAGAATCCCTCTTACTTATGAATCCCTTGTATCTCCCTTCATTGCTTGAGTTCCTCCAGTCTCACGTCTCTCCTCCCTAGCTGCTCCCTCCCCAGGCTACCTGCTTCCACTGCAAGTTCACTGCAACAAGGCTCACAAGAATGACTCTCCCCTGAGCTCCAAAGTCAAATATCCAGTTACTGGTCACTTCTATTTGCATTTCTCAAAGACTCTTTAAACTTCAAATACCCTACTGGTTTTATTACTGTCTTCTCAACTCTCCAAATCTAGGCCTCCTACTCCCAATTTCAGTGCATAACCCTCAAATCTCTCCAGTCACCTAAAGTAGAAGTTGAGGCTCTTTGAGTCATCTCTGCCTTTCCTAATCCCCACATGTGGTTAAATCTTCATGTCCTTTCTGCCAATCTCCTAAACATCCCTCAAGTCTGCCTCTGGTTATTTTCTCTGCTACCAGCCAATAACCACTGGTTGATCTGCCTGAACGTAGATTTCCCATCCAATCCATTCTTTACAGCAGCCACCAGGATTTTTATAAAAATGCAAATATGAACCTATCACTTCCTTGCTAAAAACGGTTCAGTGATTTCTTAATGATCTTACAAAAAAGAATCCCAAATCCTTAAAATAGTGTAGTAACAGAAATCCTATTCTGAAGCATACACACATACCCACACGCTTTTATCTTTTGCCTTCCCCTAAAAACTCAGCTTCTCCTTAGATGGCCAGAACGTCTATCTGCTGAGAAAAGATTAGGACTCCAAAGAAAGAACGCCGAGGGGGAAAAAGGGAGGGAGTATCCAGATTTTGAAAACCTCTTGAAATGATATTTAACCACAAGCCAACAGCCATCAAAGGGAAGATTTTCTGAATTCTTTTATCTTCTATTTTGGCTTAATCCAGACTCAAGATTGGCTGCCCCAGAACCCAGGGCTCCCCACAGTACACAGAAGGTTCCTCTTGCAGAGGCCATTTGTAGGACAAGACAGAAACATAGCAAGATTTGGGGTGAGGCTGAGTTATCCAGGAGACAATTAGGCTCTGACCACTTTGAGGGAGGGAGGGAGAAAAAGAGAATCAGTCGATGGCCCAGCTACAAGGTACACAGGGAGCAGACTGCAGCCACAGGATCAGCAGACATGGGCTGGAAGACCAGCGACACTGCTGCAGAGACCAGAAGAGTCAGGAGACATTCCAGGTCACCACAGGGCTCCAAGGTCCTTTCTGTCACACTGCTGCAAGTACGAAGCAAAGCCAGAACCCACCCCAGTACTCTTAGAAGCCAACCTGAAGAGCTACCTGCATGGGTAGCTGAGTCTAAGCAGGTCTACTCAAAAGGGACTATTTATATTTTTGTGTCACACTAAGCTTTGGAGCTGAAATTTTTGTTCCTCGGCAGATGGAGTTTCTGAGAAAGACAAAATTAGATGCTGATCTCCCCACAAAGACAAAGAAGGATGAGGAGGAGACAGAAGTGGGGGAAAAGAAAGGGAAGGTGATAGGTCATGTAGGGAGGAGAAGGGGCAGAGGAGGGGAAAAGAGAAAGGGAGGGGTGGGGGGGGGAAGAGTAGAAAGAAACCATCCCTGCGTTCCACCTGGGCTGCCCTGCAAGTCAGCTGGTGCCTCTGCTATAGTGTCCTGGATGCCTTCACGCTCCATCTGCTGTCAGCCTCGCAGCCATTTCTCCTTCACCGAATTCTTGAGACATACTGGTCTTCTTGTCCTTTCTCAGACCTGGCCTGGTCCCCCTCATCCCAAGGTGCTTTCCTACACAGTCTATTCCCTCTGTCTGAAATGCTCTTCCCTCTCTCCACTATCACCCTGTAGACCCAGCTAGCTTGACTCTGACCCCTGCATCACTTTCCCAGGGAAGTCATTCCTGGACTTCCCTGGCCCTACCTTCCACCCCATCCGGCCCAGAGTCCCCTATGTTACAGTATCATATCTCACTTCCCCAATGGCGATCATACCTCTGCTGACCATAAGCTATTTTGAAAGATGTGAACAACCCCAATTGGGGTTTTCCTGGTGGCTCAGTGGTAAAAAATCGACCTGCTAATGCAGGAGACCCGGGTTTGATCCCTGGTTTGGGAAGATCCTCTGAAGGAAGAAATGGTCCCACTCATGTATTCTTGCCTAAGAAATCCCATGGATAGAGGAGCCTGCCTGGCTACAGTCCATGGGGTCACAAAAGGGTTGGACACAGCTGAGCAACTAAGCAACAGGACACCACAATTGCACTGCCCACTACCATGTTCTGCATGGTAAATGCTTGACATCCATAAAGTAAACAAAAGTGAGTAGACCAATCATATGGAGGGTTTGCTGTTGTTTCTTTACCAGCTGTTGCTGTTGCTCAAGGTGGTATGTGTGTGTGTTGTGTGCACATGTGTAAATGGAATACATATGTATGGATTGCATGGGAATACAGAATTAAGGCAACCTATATCCAACATAGAAAATGCTTTAAGTGACAATCAGCAGCAACATAGGTGATACACATAAGATGTGCAGAGAAAGACCCTCTCATAGCCCACTACCCAAGCCCCAGTGCCTATATCTGTATCTGAAAGGCTAATAGTTTATTTTACTCTCTGGGTCTTGAAATAGTTTGACTTTGAAAACCCTTATTAAAATGAAAATACTTTGGGACAGGGAATGGTTTAAGCTTCTATCACTTTGTGTTTTAGAGAGGATTATGATGGGTAATTAAGAAGGAGCTGAAACATCAGACACTAGGTTATGAGTGGAGAAAGGCAGGAAAAGAGGATAGGAAAACCCTGCAGGGAGAGAAGCTGTCAAAGGTGAGTGTTGCCACCTTTAAACATCGTTTTCACAATTTCGCTTGGGAGGTCCAAGTTATAGCTGCTCTTCCGCAAAGGAACACACTGCAGATCTCTGAGATAAATGAATGAGCCCAGGTTAGCTTAGATTAGAAGGGAAAAAGTGCTGGACTCCCTCTAGGCTTTTCTAATCAAGGGCAGCAAGCCGCATCTTGGGGGCTCTGTGGCATGAGACTATTGCAGCCTGGCCATTTCCTGGTTGCTGGAGACAAGGAGCAGCAGCAAATTAAGCCACCCACAAATTAATGGAGGGGTGGGGTCTGCATAACTGCTCCAGAGAGCTCAGGACTCAGGTAGACCCCACAAAGGAGCTGTGTCAAGTTTTGGAAAAACCCAGGTAAGTGAGTATAGAGGAAGATGTGAAGGATGGGGAGTGGGAAACAAAGAGAGAAAAAGAGGAGGGCAGGTTAAGCATCTGGAAAATTACTGCAGTCTCAGGCTTTTGCTGCTTCAATGCCAGGATGAGTCATCAGCTGGTTGCCTAGGTGACGGCTATTTTCCTCCTCCTGCTGATCAATTTCATCTGCACAAATGTCCCATGAAACTGTGAGCTGCTAAGATAATATACCTGAGTCACAGAAAGTCCTGCCAAATGAGGTCTGCATTTCAACTGTTCTGAGACAGACTTTATCTGTCCTTAACATTACCTCTATACCCCAACCTGGCCCCATCCCCACACGCGCTCACAGACACACACACACAAATGCTCACACACACACAAATGGACACAGAGACACACACAGAAATGTACACACACCGACGCACACAAGTGCTCACACATACACACATATGCATACACACAGGGTGATGGGCCAGGACAGGGGCACAGGTGAGAGGAGATTGTCACCTGCCTTATCTTAGTTGCTCAGCTGGTAAGGAATCTGCCTGCAATGCAGGAGACCCCCGTCCAATTCCTGGGTCGGGAAGATCTGCTGGAGAAGGGATAGGCTACCCACTCCAGTATCTTAGGCTTCCCTCGTGGCTCACCTGGTAAAGAATCAGCCTGCAATGCGGGAGACCTGGGTTTGATTCCTGGGTTGGGAAGATCACCTGGAGAAGGGAAAGGCTACTGGAGAATTCCATGGATTGTATAGTCCATGGGGTCGCAAAGAATCGGACACGACTGAGTAACTTTCACTTCACTTTTATCTTAGCCTGGAAATCATAACAGCAACCTTAAAGACAGAGTGGTATGCGGTCATTCTCATTCCATTTCTCCAAACAATGACCTAAACGAGGAAATACAACCACAGAGAGCAGTCAGGGGGCAACGTCCTCAGAGCCACGCCCTGCAGTCTGCATTCCTGAGCGCAGAGCAAGAGAGAGTGGCCGCTCTCTCCACGCTGCTGCTGCTTCTAGGTCGCTTCAGTCGTATCTGACTCTGTGCGACCCCAGAGACGGCAGCCTACTAGGCTCCCCCGTCCCTGAGATTCTCCAGGCAAGAACACTGGAGTGGGTTGCCAGTTCCTTCTCCAATGCATGAAAGTGAAAAGTGAAAGTGAAGTCGCTCAGTCGTGCCCGATTCTTAGCGACCCCATGGACTGCAGCCCACCAGGCTCCTCTGTCCATGGGATTTTCCAGGCAAGAGCACTGGAGTGGGGTGCCATTCATTGCCTTCTCCGCTCTCCACCCTAAGTCCTCCCAAAGATGTTACTGCTCCCTTTCACTACTTTATTTTTCCTGTTAGCACATACTACATATGAAACATGCAATGTTTTGCCTTCCCCATCAGAGCATATGCTGCTTTAGGGCAGGAAGTTTATTTTTCCTACTCACCACCAGGTTCTTATCTCCTAGCCTACCTCATCTTCCTGCACATAGTAAGTTCTCAAAGTTTCTTGAATGAATGGATAGTAATGTTCTTAGACAACCTCATAGATAAGGCCACTCTAAAAAATATTCAATCTATGTTACCAAACCCCCTTCTGAAAGGACTAAAACCCATGAGATTTCCACATTATAGGCAAGAAAATATGCACAGTATGACAATTAGGAAGTTATCACAGTATCTGTATATTCTCCATTCTCCCTCCATCATGTAGGGCATGAAGAACTTGAGAAAGATCTTGTAGAAAAGAAGGATCCAAATCTCATATACAGGTAGTCATCCCACAGCACAAAGCTGATAGAACTGCCAAATCTATTCCCATATTACCAACAATCACTAACTGGTAGCTCAGCTGGTAGAGAATCCACCTGCAATGCAGTAGAGCCTAGTTCGATTCCTGGGTTGGGAAGATCCCCTGGAGAAGGGATAGGTTACCCATTCCAGTATTTTGGGGCTTCCCTGGTGGTTCAGATGGTAAAGAACCCACCTGTATGCAGGAGACTTTGGTTTGATCCCTGGGTCGGGAAGATCCCATGGAGGAGGGCATGACAACCCACTCCAGTATGGTTGCCTGGAGAATCCCCATGGACAGAGGAGCCTGGTGGGCTACTCTGGGGGTAGTCCATGGGGTCGCAAAGAATCAGACGTGACTGAATAACTAAGCACAGCACAGCAACAATCACTAAAGGGCTTACAAGGTAGCAAGCACATTCCATGCCCTTTCTCTTTCATCGTCACAATAACCCAGGTGGAAAATAGTTTCTGATTCCCATTTTACAATTGGTGAAATAGACAAAGAGAGGTTAAATAGCACGCCCACATTACACATGCAGTATATGATAGCCGCGGGATTCAAGCCCAGACCTGAACTCTCAGTAAGCATCCAATACTGCCTGTCTGCTTACCACACCCCTCTACTTGTCAATCTTGCCCTTTTGGTGACATTTTCAGTCCTACTTTTCTCTTTCAAGCAGCCCAGGCTGTCAATTCTAGCCTGAAGTGTTTTGCATTTATACTGTGCTTTCTCCTTTTCCAAGAATCTTTAGAGAAATTATATCATTCAAGCCTCAAAACAATCCTGTAAAGCAGATAGCATCATTCATTCCCACATTTCAGATGTAGAAAATGAGAAACAAAAAGGTTAAGTGACTTGCAGAATTCATTTAACTAATCAGACCCAGGACTTGCACATTGGCGCTCACATGCTATTCCTGTCCAGCCCAGATGCACTCTGGAAAAGAGCAGCTCAGAGGCCATTGCAATTGGCCCTCATCCCTGACCACACTCTAATTTGGCTCTATGCCCCCACCAATCCTCAGAGCTGTCCCAGAAGTCTCAAGCTGGCGAACGTGATCTACCTTGTCAGCTAATTCTAGACAAAGCCTGGCCTGGGGAACCTCAGGGACTTCATCCTGGAAAAGCAATCTAAGATTTCAGAGGAAATTTGAGTAATTTGAGAAAGGGTCCAAATGTCATAGCTTAAATTAGAAAATGATGTAGATATTTGTAACTAATTTTATCCTTACTCTTTCCTTGCTCTGACCCCCTCACCTCAGACCATTCCCCACCCACCACATGTCTGCTTTAAAAAGAAATACCTTGCCTCACCCACTGTGAAATTAAAATGTCTTAAATTGCAGGTAGGTTTGTAGACATGATTCCGAAAAATAAGTTCACAAAAGATCCTTCCAGTTCTTCCTGAAAATAGTGTCAACTTAGGTGGGAATGAGTAATTGGAAGAAAGAGAAATTTTAATCCAAACTCTTATAAAATGTCAAGGCAGGCCAGCAACCAACAAGCATACAAAATGAAACACATTAAGATTCCCCCAAAATCATGTCTTGCCTTAAGTGGTTTCAATGAAATAGTCCACTTGCCTGCCCTGGTCGTTCTTCTTTTTCAGTATGGCTTCATTTCTCTATGACTTGTTAGACAGCTTTCCCGTCTGTATGAAAGCCATGATTTTTCTTCTGTCTCTGAGGCCACATGCTTTGTACATGTGTCTTCATGTTTATATCAGTGGCAGCTGGATCGCGTGAGAACCTATTCAATACAATGTGCCAGGCACTGTGTCAGGCACTTTTCATATATAAATTCCTTTAAACCTCCAGTGAGCCTATGACTGGAGTATGATTGCCAGGATTGTTTTCATTTTACAGGGTGAAGAAACTAAGGCTCAAAAAAGTTAAGGAATTTGCCTAAAAACACATAAAAAAAACTAATCAAAGAGTAGACCTAGTATAGTCACTGTATATCAGCATTAAAAATAACAGAACAAAACAAAACACATTCACTCATTACTTTTATTTCAACAAAAGACTACCTTATTCAATGAATCTGATTGAACATCAAAACTAAGTGATCAGGGAGATAAAACTATGTGGAATCCTTATGGCTTCTCTCCCCAATGATGAGATCAATAAAAACAACGAAGCATGCATCTTCATTTTGTTTTGGCCAAATTAATTCTCACTGTTTAACCTTTTGAAAGCATTGCTATGTGTCAAAATTATTTACAAATCAAGTCAGAAAACTTCTAGATTTTCTTATATCCATCCACCCCTTCAACTATGAGAGCAAGGTAATAACTTGCTGTTATTTTTAATAAAGAAGTCATTATATTAATTCTAATGATGATACATAAAGCCATATTAGAGTTTTTAAACAATCTGCTCGAAAAGACATTCCTGTTCTTGTTCAGTCACTAAGTCATGTCAGACTGTTTGCGATCCCATGGACTGCAGCATGTCAGGCTTCCCTGTCCTTCACCATCTCCAGAGATGGTGAGCACCAGAGTTTGCTCAAGCCTATATCCACTGCAGCATTATTTATAACCACCAAGGAATATATAAAAGCAATTCAAGTTCCCATAAATAGAAGAATGGATTAATGAATGATGAATGAATGGATTATCACATATATATATATATATATTTATACACACACACACAATGGAATATTACTCGGCCATAAAAAATGAAATCTTGACATTCACAACAACATGGATAAACTTATTTAGAGGTATGCTAAGTGAAATCAGTCAAACAGAAAGACAAATACCATATGATTTCACTTGTGTGTAAAATTAAAAAAAAATAAATAAATAAACACAACAAAACAAAAAGTCACAGATGCAGAGAAGAAACAGTGGTTGCAGTCAAACAGGTAAAGATTCCAGAGGGTAACATATGCCCTTTGTTCTGCAAAGCACTGGTGACCCAGTTTCAATGCAGTGAGGAGAAAAGATGTCTTGAGCAAGTTCAAGAGCTAGGGTAAAGATTGCAAATAAATTCACTGTATAATAAATATGTAACCATGTGATATAGAGTTCAGAAAATAAAGAAAACTGAAAACTTACCTGTGATTTATTTATCTTGACAAAACCAATGTATTTAGGCAATTTTCTCCTAGTCTTTAACAATGTGAATATGCCTCACTTCCAAGTACTAGCTCTTAATAAACTTGAAGGTAGGAACTTTCAAAAAGCCCTACCTGTCCACAAAATTTATTTATAGCTTTCCTTAAGTATTTATTTTAATTCTAAGCATCTTTTCAAGAACATGGCACTGAACAACAGGCCTCAAACCTAAAACTGGGATCATGTGTTATCTGTAATATTTCCAAATTTAAACTTGTTTTCAAGTTTAGAAGTCTAATTCCAGAAGAACCAGAAATCTAGTGTCAATCTTGGGAGTGTTTGTCCCTGGAGCTCTTTCCAAAATCTGCAAGTTGTTATGGATTCAGGTCACTGGAAAGTGGAATAGAGGCAGGCAATCATCCCGCATCAGATAATTTACTGAGTAGAAGCAATTTCTTTCTACTCATGCCTCACATCAAACATTCTCCAGCTTCCCAAGTTCTCAAAGCATCCCTAACTAGCTGGACTTGCTGGAGAGTAGGAATTAAAAAGGTTCTAGTTCCTGGAAAATCCCATGGACAGAGGAGCCTGGTAGGCTGCAGTCCATAGGGGTCGCAAAGAGTCGGACACGACTGAGTGACTTCACTTTCACTTTTCACTTTCATGCATTGGAGAAGAAAATGGCAACCCACTCCAGTGTTCTTTCCTGGAGAACCCCAGGGACAGCAGAGCCTGGTGGGGTCGCACAGACTCAGACACGACTGGAGCGACTTAGCAGCAGCAGCAGCAGTTTAATTAAACTCAATCTCACCTTCAAAGAGGGCTTGCCCAGGGTCTCAACAGATAAAGAACCCACCTCCCAATGTAGGAGAGACAAGAGATTCAGGTTCAATCCCTGGGTCTGGAAAAGCCCCTGGAGAAGGAAATGGCAATCCGCTCCAGTGTTCTTGCCTGGAAAATTCCATGGACAGAGGAGCCTGGTGGGCTATAGTACAAGGGATCACAGAGTTAGACATGACTGAGGGCGCACACACGCGTTTGCACACACACACACACATCTTCCAGGACAGCCTGACTGACACTGCAAAGGAAGCAGGGTGGTCCCAGGCATACCACCCCTTCTTCTTTGATACTCCTGGGAACCAAACATCTTCCAAAATGCGCCCTGTATTAAAAGGGGAAGGGGGACAGATGGATGAGCATATTTTAAATATCTGCATCCAGGCTTTCATATGAAAATTTTACAAGGAAAAGGATAATGCTAAAAGTTATGATATGGATAAGTGAAAATTTAAGATTCAAAATATCTATGAATTTGAACTGTATAGGTCATCCAGGTATTAATACTTCTGGGAGAATAGCCACATGATTATTTGCATTTTACTGGGCTTTCCCTGGAGCCATAAGTCTTCACCCAAAGGTAATAAAACTTGAAAAGGTGGTTGCAGAAATAGTCTGGGGATATTTCAGTTTTGTGGTATCTTTCTGATGGCAGTTTTTACGTACCAATCTATGGCTCCAATTTTTGGCATTCCAGTTAGGGATTATTTCTCTTTCAAAGAGCTTTTACAGATGTATACATATATACATACAGATAGACAAATAGATTCGTGTCTGAGGAGGCCCCTTGATGTGTCACGCACTGGTGCTCTTTCGTCGGTTGATACATTAGATACATTATTTTAAATAGATCAAAGAAGACCCACCCCAGGAGACCTCAGAGCTCTTCAAATCTTTTCCATGGAGCTAAAGAACCACTCATCTAATCCAACGGCCCAATTTACAGATAAGCAAATTGAGACCCAAAGAAGGAACATAATGTCCAAGGTCACAGAGCTAATGGCAAAACCAACAACTCCGAACTTGCAGGGCTTTCTCCTCCCAGTGTGGAGCTGCCTGGGTCACCTTACATCTCATACAGTCACTGGATGACGCACCTCACGCCATTCTAACCCTGCGTCTAGGACACGTGTCACTATGACCCTGATAATCAGTCCAGATTCTTTTTTTATCCATATCCTCTCTGTCCACATCCTGATTGGAAACATGGAATTTAGGATTACAATTTTAAATGGTCCAAATGAGCTGGGTAAGCAATCACAAATAAACAGAGAAGCTTAATTACATTTGATCCTCATCTGGTCCCTCCTGAATTCATAAGCAGAGACTTGCAATTCTTTTATCACTAGACACAGGGAGAACAGCCAGAGGCATCTGCAGGGCTCTAAGGAGAGCAAACTCGAGTTCCAGTGGGAACTCTAGGCGACCTTCTTTCAGTGAGCATCTGTGTGTGCTAAGTCACTTCAGTCGTGACGGACTCTTTGCGACCCTGTGGACTGTAGTCTGCCAGTCTCCTCTGTCTATAGGACTCTCCAGGCAAGAATACTGAAGTGGGTTGTCATGCCCTCCTCCAGGGGATGTTCCCAATCCAGCGAGCATCTACTGGATGCCTACTGGGTACCATACTCTGGGCCTTGCATGGGGAACGCAAGGACAGTTAGCCCCAGTCTTGGTCATGAGGGGGTCTGCTTTGCCCACCCTGACCATGGCTGGATAAACTTGGATAAGGCTGAATCTCTCGGCCAGTTCTGTCAAGAGTCGTTTATTCTAACCCAACCCATTTCAGGAGTCTCATGATCATCCTTAAGCCTCCTAACAAGTATAAGGGCTGCGAGAACTAGCGACAAAGGGCAAAGGGATGAATTCAATGACTGTGAGGTAAACAGTGCCCATCCTGGCCAAAAGTTAGCTTCTTCTCTGCCATTTCATTTCTCTTTTACTCTCCCTTCCTACCAAATCCCATACCCAACATCCACCTCCACTTCCTCTTACCCTGGTTCTAGTTCACTCTGTCATAGCGCCCTCAAAAATGTACGCTATGTGTTTTAATCAGGTTTCTTAATTTCTCTGAGCTTCCATGTACTCACATGTAATAATGTTCACTCCCAGGTGGCTCAGATGGTAAAGAATCTGCTTGCAATGCAGGAGACCTGGGTTCAATCCCTGGGTTGGGAAGATTCCCCTGGAGAAGGGCATGGCAACCCACCCCAGTATTCTTGCCTGGAGAATCCCATGGACACAGGAGCCTGGGAGTTTACACTCCATGGGTAATCACAGAGTTGGACACGACTGAGCGACTAACTCTTTCATTTTCACTTTCACTTAATAGGACTATCAGAAAATTTTCATGAGGCTCTGGGTAAAAGTACTTCTCACAGTACCTGGCACTAAGCTGTCCTCCACAAATATCAGTTGTTAGCATTATTATTGTTATTTTCTGTTATGATTATTATCCTTTCCCTTAATGACAGTAATTTTCCCTGGATTATTTGTGTTCAGTCAGAGACAAAGAGCCTTTAAAACCAAGCAATTCAGTTCCTAATGGTGGGACTGCAGACCCAGAGAAGAATAGTAGGTGGGGCCTTCACTGTACCCTCAGTCTCTCCCTGGTGAGCAGCGCCCTCTCGGACTCCCTGAAGCTGCTCTTCATGTCTGGTGCTCCTCTGGTCTGCTGCTCCATGCAGAGGGGCCCCAGGCTCTGCTGCGCAGAATCACGAAGCTGAGCATCATGCACTGCAGAGCAGAGGCAAGACGTGCCTGGGCTCCTGCAGGGATCAGAGCAAGAAGGAAGAGAATCAAGTTGCATCTCCCTTCAAACAGAGAAGGGCCTCTCTTGCTGGCAGCTAACTCCTAGTTTTGCCAGTTCCCCCTGAGAGTCCAGGATAGCCCAAGGTCAAATGCCCCAGGGCCTCATCTGTGGTTTTATAATGAGACCAGCAGAGCAAGCTCTGCTGCAGCACGAGTCAGCACAGACTGCCTGTCTGCTCTAGGACAAGCCAACAGCACTCAGAATTCCAGCCTACCTCCTAAATATCTCTCATTTTCACCCTCCTCCTCTCTGTCCCTATTACTGCTGTCTTAGCCAGGACACTTGTCATCCCTCCCCAGGTAAATAATAAATAAAGTGAAAAACAGTGAAAGAATTAGTTACTCAGTCGTATCCAACTCTTTGCAACCCTATGGACTATAGCCCACTGGCTCCTCTGTCCATGGAATTCTCCAGGCAAGAATACTGGAGTGAGTGGCCATTCCCTTTTCCAGGGTATCTTCCTGATCCAGGTATGGAACCCAGGTCTCCTGCATTGCAGGCAGACTCTTTACAGTATGAGCCACCAGGGAATACTTTTATTATGTGCCAGATAATATATATACTTCAGTGTTTGCATGCAATTTCTCATCAAAACATCAAAATAACCCTGGACAGATAGAAATTATGGTCCCCATTTTATAAATAAGAGAAATTGAAGATGCCCAGAGAAATTATGCCCAGCCCAACACTTTGGCCCACCTATGCCCAGACTGTGGCCTCCCTGCTGCCCTCTCCCCATGCCAGTCACCACCCACTGCTCACCGTTTTCTCTGCCATGAGTCCCACTCTCCTCCAGCCCATCTGCCATGCACTTCTACGAATTCCTTTCCAAATCATGAATCTGATCATCTCACTCACATACTGAAAATCCTTTAAAGACTCCCCACTAAGTCCAGATAAAGTCAAGACCCCCTAATCAGGCATTCTAGGCTCTTCCCAACGTGACTTCTCCCTTCCACATTCCTGAAGCCACAGGCCATTCATCAAGAGCTCTCTGCTTTCATCCCTCCATCCTCCACACTCAAACTCTCCTTCTCTGTGCAATGTGGTTTCCCCCCTCTTCTGCCTGGAAAATTCCTATCTGAAGACCCAGCTCAAATGTCATCTCCCCTGGAAATCCTCCACACTCCCTCAGATCCTTTACTCTGTCTCTGGATAGAGTCTTCCAGCCCATCCCAGTCTTTTCCCTAGTTGGTTACTACATCAAATTGTGTTATTGCTTGTCAGGGGAAAGATACTTTGAGTAAGTTGGGTGCCTTCCCAGGGTAGCACCCGGGGCTTGTTTCCCAGTACCTTCCACAGGGCTAGTGCAGCTTGGTTTTTTTTTTTTTTTTTTTTTTTAAAATTTATTGCACAGGTGGTTGGAGGAATCATTTATTTATTCATTTATTAACAGTTACTGTAGTAGTTGATTTCCCAGTTGGTTCAGTGGTAAAGAATCTGTCTCCCAAGGTAGTAGACACAGGAGACACAGGTTCAGTCCCTGGGAGGGGAAGGTTCGCTAGAGAAGGAAATTCCCTGGAGAAGGAAAGCCCACTCCAGTATTCTTGCCCTGGGATATTTCTCCAGGACGGAGAAGCCTAACAGGCTTCCACGGGTTCACAAAGAGTCGGACATGACTTAGTGACTAAACAACAATGACAACCGAGGTAGTTAATCATTGACAATTCACTGGTCACTATTTTAGGGGGCTGAGGAGGCAAAGATGAATAAAAGAGCTCCCAGTGGAGTCCCAGCTTTGGTCCAATGCTTACATAACCAAGGGCTTTTATTACTTTTTTCTTGACTCCCTTCCCAGTAAACAAATTAAATTGCAGAGCCTGCAGAATACCACCTAATTCCATCCTATTTAATCTGGACACAACTGCCATCCATTTAACTGCCACACTGCTTACAAAAAACTCAATTGTCAGGTCTAAATTATCGCTTGTGCAAATAACCAAATTTAGATGACTTGCAACTCCACTGGGATCCTAAATCCATTATGATGTTAGTTAAGTTCTATGAATTCAGTTAACCTTTCTGATCAATCATGGATTAATTAACCAAGCTGTGCTGACAAGAAAGTATTGAGGCTTTAGGTGGTCATTTTTCTGGAGACAAGAGCTCATAACATTGGGCTGTATCATTTCATTGACCCGAACTGAAATCTTTGCTCTCTGAATTGACTTGTCATTTGATAATAATACTCAGTTCTCTAATTCTTTCTATATAAGAAGACCTCATTTCACCAATATGATGATGACACTGGAAGCATCTTCTGGGCAAAGATTCCACCTCTTTGACCCCTACAAAACCAACTAGCACAGTGCTTCTATACCCAGAGGTGACACCAGAATTAGAGAAAGCAAGAGGTGGAAAAGAACCTAGAGATCATCTTATCTGAAACTCTAATTATACAGAAGAAGAAAAAGAAACCCAGAGAAGGGCAATGATGTACCCAAGGCCCTGAGGCTGAGCAGAGACTGGCACCCAGGTTTACTAAATTCAGCAGATGATAACAGCAACACAATAGCTACCATTTTTTTTACTGATATATGTACACACACACACACATGGATCTGTAAGCAACATAGAGCCAAATCCTGAGAAGCTGACCAGTATTTTGTGGTTCAGTTCAGTTCAGTTCAGTTCAGTCGCTCAGTCGTGTCCGACTCTTTGTGACCCCATGAATTGCAGCACACCAGGTTTCCCTGTCCATCACCATCTCCCAGAGGTCACTCAGACTCACGTCCATCGAGTCAGTGATGCCATCCAGCCATCTCATCCTCTGTCGTCCCCTTCTCCTCCTGCCCCCAATCCCTCCCAGCATCAGGGTCTTTTCCAATGAGTCAACTCTTCACATGAGGTGGCCAAAGTACTGGAGTTTCAGCTTTAGCATCATTCCTTCCAAAGAACACCCAGGACTGATCTCCTTCAGAATGGACAGGTTGGATCTTCTTGCAGTCCAAGGGACTCTCAAGAGTCTTCTCCAACACCACAGTTCAAAAGCATCAATTCTTCGGTGCTCAGCTCTCTTCACAGTCCAACTCTTGCATCCATACAAGACCACTGGAGAAACCATAGCTTTGACTAGACGGACCTTTGTTGGCAAAGTAATGTCTCTGCTTTTCAATATGCTATCTAGGTTGGTCATAACTTTTCTTCCAAAGAGTAAGCGTCTTTTAATTTCATAGCTGCAATCACCATCTGCAGTGCTTTTGTGGCTAGAGAGACATAAATTCAAGTTCAGTGCTACCCAAGTAGCCCAAGTCTGTGGGAGAAGATGAGGTGCAGAGAAATGAAGTGCAGAGAAGTGATTCTGAATTCTGGGCATCTCTTGCTTTCCAGGCAGCTGCTGGTTTGTAAGCAGTTTGCAGAAACTTGTTGTGCCAGAGGTTGATACACAAGACAAAGATTTAACCAGTCTCACAGTGCATGGAGGGTCTTCCCAGGTGGCATAGTGGCAAAGAATCCACCTACCAAAGCAGGAGATGTGGGTTTGATCCCCGAGCTGGGAAGATCCTCTGGAGAAGGAAATGGCAACCCACTCCAGTATTCTTGCCTGGGAAATCCCACGACAGAGAAGCCTGGAGGGCTACATTCCATGAGGTTGCAAGAGCCAGACACAACTTAGCAACTAAACAACAGCAAATAATAACAAGGAGGAAAAAGAGAAAACCAAGCAACTCAAAACAGACAGGAAGGTCACTGTGAGTGGGCAGAGAGCTCACTCCTGGCAAGAGCATAGATACGACCATCCTCAGTGACCTCACGCCTGATTTCCTGCGGTTAAAGCTACTCACAACTTCTGTTCCCTCTAGCACTTATTTACTTTGAATTTCTTAGTGTTTCTATGAGATTTAACCCTTTCAAAGTCCCTTCCAGGAAACTTGCTAAGACAGGGTAGAAGGAAGAGGTAGGAGCCAGGGCTGCTGAATGACTACATGAAGGTTACACTTCTGGGCCAGGCCATCCACCTCTGAGCCTGCACAGCGCTGCTACAGGCTGGAGGAGGAAGCACCTGGTTTCAACCTTTTGGCCAGCAGAGGTACATTAAAAATAAAACTGTACAAAGATTTAATACGCATTATTGTCAGCTCTGGACTAGGAACATTTAATAAGTACTCTAAATAGGAGAAATATATTAATATGATTTATATGAGTAGTTATTAAGATCATGTGCCAAGGACTGTGCTAGGCACTTTACATGTACTATATTCTTTATCTCGTAAAGTGCCATAGGGTAGACATTGCTATCATTGTGCAAACAAAGATACTGAAGCTCAGTGGCACCAACTAACTGGGCCTGTATCACACAGCAAGGAAGTGGCAGAGTCACTGGGTCATGCTCAGTGGTGTCAGACTCTTTGTGATCCCTTGAACCGTAGCCCACCAGACCCCTCTGTCCATGGGATTTCATAGGCAAGAAAACTGGAATGGGTTACCATGTCCCAAATGCCCCTGTTTAGCCACCAGGAAATTCTGTCTCATCTTCATGTATTAGTTCTTGTGACCAGCATATTTAAACTTCTCAGTCCCTCAGAAAATGGGAAGAAAAAGAATACATTGGTTGACAGTGGGGAGCTGAGAATTTTTTGGCTTTGAGTGTGCCCTTTGCCCCTTGTCTACCACACTGGCACATTAGGTTGCCCACCTCTGCAACAGTTCCTGAACCCTCCAATCCTACGCAGAACTCGTGGGTAATGGACACATGATGCAAGAGACTTTTTATGCGAAGCAGGTGGAAGTGAAGAGCACTGATGGAGGGCGGATCAGCAGTTTCCTTTCTCTGGAACATAAAGGTTTGATGTGAAAAGAAAAAATTCATGGTCCCCCACATATCCCTCCTATTATTCCAACATCATCCCCTCCTTTGAGCTGTTTTTACCCACAATTTGCATGAGCACTGGCTTGCATCTCCCAATGATTAAGTTGCATTTGGAAGGACAGTGAGATTCATTTTTAGCTCCTCGTCATCAAGAACAGAGCCCTGAAATCAGCATGCGTGCTCAAAGCTTCAGGCGCGGTGAAGTTGCCAAGGCAACGGCAGCCGCTTCTGACGTCACCGAGGGAGGACACCTCCGCAGGAAAGTGGGCTCTCGCCTTCTGGATCAGCACTTCGCTGGCCTTTGTCAGATTTTATTAATTATCTGAGTGTCTCCAGGACTCTCAGAACTGTCCTCCCACCGCTCCCCACGTTAGCAAATACAAGGAGAAAAGTTCGTTTTATTAAAGTTCTTTCTTTCCCTAGTCACACTCTGGTCAAAAGCTTACAAAAAAAAAAACAAACAGGAGTGGGAATCACAGAGGGCACTCCTGAATAGTTCGCTGGCAAATTTATCTGTGACTTTGCTTTGAAATTGGGGAAAAAGAAAATGTATAGGGGAAAGAGAAAATGTATAGGAGAAAGAGGCTACAGAGCTTATGCACTTAGCAGGCAGAAGAGGAATGTGGTAAATCCAACCTAAAGAAACGTTAAAGCTCTCTTCTCCCAACCTGTTCTCACCTGGAACCTCAATTAGTAATAAAATCACCTTTGAGCAGAACCCATTGCTCAATAAAGTATAAGGACTTCCCCCTGCAGAGTAAAAGGATAACAGCTGCGCAGGGGAGAGGATACCATCCAGAGCTGGGTCCCCGGGCATGCACGGCTTACTGCCCACCCAAGTTCACTGCCCCTCTTCTGTGGGGAAAAGTTTTGAGAAGTAGCCACCCAGTCAAGGGCCTATTTCCCAGGGAATCATGGATCTAGGCTGCATGTGACCAGTTCCTACCAACAGAAGGGGAGTAGAAGTGATGCAGGTCATTCACAGGTCAAATGAGGCCATCTCCACCTTCTCTGACCCCTTCTCCTGCCTCGAGGTTAAGATGGCAGGGAGCAAGGACTGGAAGGAGTCTGGCTCCCTAATTCACACACTGAACACAGTCACTGTAAATCAGAAATGAAAAATCTCTTGGGTTAGAAGGCTGGGCTTCCTCTGAGTTTCTCTGTTAGAGCAGCTTGAATTAACACCTTAACACAGCAGCATTATCACCAACAAGGTTAAGCCAATGAGATGATCCAATGAGTCCTTCAGGCCAGGACTCTCGGTTCTGAGGGAACACCACAGCTGTGTCCAGAATGCAAAGCCACTGACCAGAGCTAAACACACAATCTTCCCTAACTGAAACGAAACACGCTACAGCAAAATCCCTCAGCAGCGTTGTTTTTGTCCAGAGACAGAAGAGATTACGGGACAAGAAGCAAGCGCTGGGAGCAGGCAGAGGCTGGAAAGCTGAAAGGAAGATGAGTTTGTGGGGGCCGAGGCCTTGTGTCTCCTTGAGGACACCACAGGCCACCGTACAGATGCCCCAGAGGGGCCATTGCCCATTGTACAGATGCCCTGCAGGAGCTTCATTAGGTGTAAAATCCACTATCAGGACTGCTGTGGGCAGGCAATGCACGAAGGGCCACGGCCAAGAGTATGAGTGGGGGCTGAAATGTAACATGCCCTTTCCTTTTAAAAAAAGCTATGTATTTATGTATTTATTTGTTTGGCTGTGCCCAGTTTTCATGTGGCATGTGGGACAGAACCTGGGCCCCCTGCATTGGGAGCGTGGACTCTCAGCCACTGGACCACCAGGGAAAGGCAACTGGCTCTTTTCCGACAACACTAAGCATTGTGGCTCGGAGCCCAGTTCACCCGGAGGAAAAGCACTTAGTGCCTTTTTAAATATGTGCAAAGGTGCCATCCAAGACTAATTCTCACATCAGTATAGCCATGAACACATCTAGCAAAAAGGCAGCGGCTAGTGGTGGCCCTGACCCCTGAGATCTTCATAACACCAAGCTGCAATGTTTTTACCTTCTAACCATTCTCCACAGGAAGTCACATTCAAAGAAATCTGATACCAAAATAAAACTTGAAAGCTTGCTCCCATCACTAAGGAAAAAATTTGCTGTGTCCCTCTTCCCTTTCAAGCCATCTTATCCTCCCCAACTCAGAATCTGATGCATGCTTAGCCAGATCCACCCCCTCCCTGCCTCAAAGGGAAAAGACATGAATGCTCTTTGTTGCAGCGGATTGGAGCAAGCCATGTTAGATTTCACCCCCAGAGGCCCTGATGTGATGCTGAAAAAAATGGAATGAAGATAAGGCAGATGGCAGAAGAGGAGACCTAGGCCCAGAGCAGCCAAAGAGAAAGAGGCTTTTTGTGAACTGGCCACTGGGAGGACAAGGATAAGTGAAATTTCAAAAACAATGCTTTGGAGATGCAACAGTGCGCAAAGTCATTTTTACAGTGGCATTCTCCCAGGGAAGACAAGTAAAGCTCCAATAGAAGGAAAAAAGAACTTCTATCCAGGAGTTGATGAAGGACAGGGAAGCCTGGCATGTGGCCATCCATGGGGTGGCAGAGTCGGACTATAACTTAGCAACTAAACAACAACAACTGTGTGGTTCAGTTCAGTCGCTCAGTTGCGTCCAACTCTTTGTGACCCTATGGACAGCAGCACGCCAGGCCTCCCTGTCCATCACCAACTCCCAGAGTTCACTCAGACTCATGTCCATTGAGTCGGTGTTACCATCTAGCCATCTCATCCTCTGTTGTCCCCTTCTCCCGCCTTCAGTCTTTCCCAGCATCAGGGTCTTTTCAAATGAGTCAGGGAACAACTGTGAAAGGGAATATCAATATTTCTGGCAAACTTCATCACTGAACAGGTATCCTCATTCATAAATGACAGGAATTTTCCTGATGTAGGAAATGACACAAACTTTTCTAGAAGGAATTGGATCTCTTTATTAAACATTTAAATATTAAACCCTTTGATCTTGCACGTCCACTTGTGGAAACTTACTCAATAGAAATACTCCCACTCTCAGAAACTTATCAAGAAATTTGTACAAAGTTATTCATTGTTGACAAGACATGCATTTTTAACTACTTTTCCTGTGGAAATTTGTCACTCACATCCTAATGAGAAACATTATGCACCTGTGAGCTGGCTGGTTATGCTTTAAGATGCCACCTGACCTTGTAAAGGAGCCAAGACCAGTTTCCACCACTAGATATAAGTCCCTTGAGGTCAGAGACCATGGCCACTTTCAGACCTGTCACAAAGCCCAGTGTAGGGTGGTACGCTTAAGTGCTATTTGTTAAATGAATTCATGATGTGACTGGGCCTGAGTCAAATTTAGGCTCAAGCGCTCATAGCACAGTACTCTAGGGGCAAAATCAATGGAGACCAGCCTCATTCTGAAATGAACTGCTCCTTTCATCTGTGTCCTTATTCCCCACTCCGTGCAGTTCCTGGTTTAGGTGGGAAATGAAGGGCTTCTGGAGAAGGAAGAAGGATAGTAAGGCTGGCAATTGAAGTTCTTAAGATGAAGTAAAGCCGGGTTTTTAGCTGTTGTCCATACCCTGAATCTCCTCAAATTACACGCAGCCCTTTTCTGGGGAAAGTGTATGGCTTTCATGAGCTTGTTAAAGAATTTAGGTTCAGGACAATCTAAAAGACTAATATTGACTGAAGGTTTTCCTGGTGGCTCAATGGTAAAGAATCTGCCTGCCAACGCAGGAGGCATGGGTTTGATCCCTGGTGCAGGAAGATCCCAAATGCCCATGTGCCACAACTACCAAGCCAGCCCTCTGGAGTCCAGGAGTTGCGACTGCTGAGCCCATGTGCCACCGCTGCCGAAGCCCCTGTACTTAGAGCCTGTGCTTCGAAACAAGAGAAGCCACCTCAATGGGAAGCCCAAACACCACAACAAGGAGTAGCCCCACTCACCACAACTAGGAGAAAATTCATGCAGCAATGAAGACCCAGCACAGCCAATATCCCAATGCAGAGGACCCACAGGCGATTTCTGGTCAGGGAACTAGAGCCTGCACACTGGAACTAAAGATCTTGTATGCTGCAAGATCGAAGATCCTGTGTGCTACAACTAACACCCGGTGAAGATAGATAAATAAATAAATATTTTAAAATCTAATTATTAAAAAATGTTTTTAATTCACCAAGTCAAAGTATTTTGACTCAGAAAAGACTATGTACAGACAACCTGTGTCAAAGAGTAATATACCAAAGGTGACTAGAAACCAGGGGACGAAGGCCAATGTCATGCACAGACCTACACATGAGTCTTAAAAATAAACTGTCACATGTATGTTAAGATTCCTTTTGCAACCCCTTAATACAATATTTTCAGAGAAGGCAATGGCAACCCATTCCAGTACTCTTGCCTGGAAAATCCCATGGATGGAGGAGCCTGGTAGGCTGCAGTCCATGGTGTCGTGAAGAGTCAGACACAACTGAGTGACTTCACTTTCATTTTTCACTTTCATGCATTGGAGAAGGAAAAGGCAACCCACTCTGGTGTTCTTGCCTGGAGAATCCCAGGGACAGGGGAGCCTGGTGGGCTGCCGTCTATGGGGTCGCACAGAGTTGGACACGACTGAAGCGACTTAGCAGCAGCAATATAATATTTTGAAGCATTATAATTTCAAAGGGTGATTACTACCATAGCCTTCCAGCTCATAAGCTCACCTTAATGTTATATGTCCTAAGTAGGACTTAAAATTAATTGTGAAAAGGCATTTTGTGACTTTTAAAAAACTAAAATGGAAAAAATCTCAGAAAGGAACAAGTTCAGTTCAGTTCAGTTCAGTTCAGTCGCTCAGTCGTGTCTGACACTTTGCAACCCCATGAATCGCAGCACGCCAGGCCTCCCTGTCCATCACCATCTCCCGGAGGTCACTCAGACTCACATCCATCGAAAGAGTTGGACACGACTGAAGCGACTTAGCAGCAGCAATATAATATTTTGAAGCATTATAATTTCAAAGGGTGATTACTACCATAGCCTTCCAGCTCATAAGCTCACCTTAATGTTATATGTCCTAAGTAGGACTTAAAATTAATTGTGAAAAGGCATTTTGTGACTTTTAAAAAACTAAAATGGAAAAAATCTCAGAAAGGAACAAGTTCAGTTCAGTTCAGTTCAGTTCAGTCGCTCAGTCGTGTCTGACACTTTGCAACCCCATGAATCGCAGCACGCCAGGCCTCCCTGTCCATCACCATCTCCCGGAGGTCACTCAGACTCACATCCATCGAGTCCGTGATGCCATCCAGCCATCTCATCCTCGGTCATCCCCTTCTCCTCCTGCCCCCAATCCCTCCCAGCATCAGAGTCTTTTCCAATGAGTCAACTCTTCGCATGAGGTGGCCAAAGTACTGGAGTTTCAGCTTTAGCATCATTCCCTCCAAAGAAATCCCAGGGTTGATCTCCTTCAGAATGGACTGGTGGATCTCCTTGCAGTCCAAGGGACTCTCAAGTGTCTTCTCAGCATGACTGAGCAACTGAACTGAACTGATGACCAAACTCAATTGGAAGCCTGAGGGCAAGGCAGCGTGGTGATACATTGGTGTCGGTTGGCTTCCTGGCTCACAAAATAGTGGAGAATAGAAACAGTGGATCTGGAGAGCAAATAAAAAATGTCTAGTACAAGATGTGTTGTTTTATATAGAGCTAGATTTAGTTTATTTGACTCAATCTGAGAATTCTTTTTATGTATTAGGTTAATGTCTTGCTTCAACACTCTTTGTCATATCAGATGTTTTTAGTCTTATTTCTGTCATCTGTTTTCTATTTTCTGCTTTTTAAATTCCATCTTACTATTTCTGAGTTTTCTATCATTTGCTATTGTCTGATTTTTATTTTCTGCTTTGCTAATTTGGAAGATAAACAACTGATTTTCAGCTCCACTGCTTAGTAACCCAGGCTGTATACTTAAAGAACACAGTTAAACATAATTTTGGTCTCAGAGTCTCAATTTTGTAGATGAAGCAATATCAACAGACAGCTCCACCTGCCATGAAAGCTAAAAAAATTAATGCATACACTTTCCTCGTATCTCCCAACCTTCAAGGTTTTGTTGGTATGGGCTGTGATTTTTGTTCTAATTTATGTGTTTTTTCCTCATGTCATTTTAATCCAAAGAATTACAATGCTCAGCTTCTGTATAATTGATTGCATTAGTTACTGAGATGAAAGTCTTAGATGGATTCATTGCTCTGGAGAACTGTGCTCATCTGGGGCCGGATTCCCCCATGACTGTATTCATTAGTCCTTAGTTTGCTCTCTCTGCTTTGAGGTGAGCTGGCTGTGCTTGCATAAAATCCTAGAGGTTCCTGGCTTTTGGTTTGAAATGGTGTTATTATTTCTCTTCTTCCCCACTGGGCCTTTTGACAGTTATCCTTAGGGTATCTACATTCACTGCTTCTCCCCCACACTCTGCTCAGAAATTTTGCAAGTTGGGGAAAGGGATCCCTAGGTGGAATATCGCACATTCCCTTTGGATACTTCTAGCCCCAGCTCCAAATTGGATAACGAAGGGGGATATTGGTAAGATTTTCTTTTTAGTGTCCTTGGTTCTGCTTTGTGCTGTCTCCATCAATTCCTAGAGTCAAATATTTTTTATTTTAGTTCTAGAATAGTTCTTGAAATGCCAATAGTATACTATTTCTTCTTTTTATGCACTGATATAGGTTTGGGGAAGCAAAGTTTTATAAATCTGCTTATATACTGTCACTTTTCCCTGAATGTTTTGCTTTTTTATAAAAAATATTCAAATTCAAATCTTTAATTTATCTAATGCTTGTTTTTCTATAGAGTATTTTTCAATGTGGTAATTTATTTGATAGTTACATTCTAGAAAGCATTTTCTTTATGAAGACCTGACTCTGTTTTGACCCAATTGATAGGAACAGAGTAAAGGGACAAAATAGGTAGCTTAACAGTTAATCCCACTAGGGGCCTGTAAGTAAAGAAAAAAAAAAGGGGGTGGGGAGACCTCTGTAAGCTAACGATCACTCAAGAAAGCAGGTTTGCTTAACCACAAAATCAACAGGCTTGCTTAGCAGCAAAACCATGCAGCAGAAGCATAAGGCATGACCCCAAACAATAAGACAATGGTGGACTGAGATCCACATCCTGCCCAGTGAACTCAGTAAGTTCATGATTCCTAGGACATGCTCCTCTGCACACACGAAAGACAGATATAAGAAAAACGTGATATTCTACTGAAACCTGGCATGACTTACCATTTTTAGTATAGATTACCGTCTTTTTGCTCATTTCCATTGTGCCATGACAGTCCTGGCTTGACCATGTAGGGACAGGAAAAATCCTTGCTTGACCGTGGAGGGGAAGCTGATGATAGAAGCTTGACATCTACTCAAGAATAAGGAAGAAGGTGGTCTTCTCCCACGTTTCCTTTGATTATAAAACTGTAGCCCAGTAATTTCTGGGGGCACCACTAGGAAGCCTCACAAGCATCCTAGAAAAATCGCTTCTTATCACACACTCTGAGCACGTGTGCATGCTAAGTTACTTCAGTCGTGTCTGACCCTTTGCAACCCTGTGAACTGTAGCCTGCCAGGCTCCTCTGTCCATGGAGATTCTCCAGGCAAGTATACTGGAGTGGGTTGCCATTCCCTTCTCCAGGGGATCTTCCTGACCCAGGGATCGACCTCTCATCTCCAGCATTGGCAGGTGGGTTCTTTACCATTAGTGCCACCTGGAAGTCCATCTATCACTTTGCCTCCCACTAAATTTCTGCATTGAGACACAAAGAATTAGAGTTGCTCAGAGCCTCCCAAATGCATTAACTGTGGTTTCATCATGGTTAATGTTTTGTATCAAATAGTTTATCGAATAATCATAGTTTCCTACCTCTACTGTGAACCTGATTCTCATAGATATTTGGTATATTGTTGACACTCTATTCTGTTTCACTGATCTTACTAATTTTCTTCCTTGTTCTATCTCTCCATCCCCCCACCCCCCCCAAACCCATTCACTGTGTTTGGGGTGTGACAGCCTGAGCCGATAAACACTCCTGAAAGAGGCATTTCCTTTCTTTTTCCTGCCCCTCAGAAGCATGGTGCATGTTCTCCTTCCCTGTCTGACCCCACCACTGTCCCTTCCTCAGAGATTCTTCTGAGTCTTCAGAGGTTCCTGATGAAGTGTCCTGCCAACCTCTCACCCAATTTGTATTTACAGGTGGACAGGGATGACTTCTGGGATATGAGAAGCCTGTTACCATCAGAGTCCTAAGGAAGGAGTGGCTGAGCTTTGCAGGCTGCAAATTTCCTGTCATCTTGAGCCCACAGACCCACCCACTCCTTCCTCTGACCTTCAGGATAGCTACTCAGAGACTCCACTTGCCTCAGGACTATCTCATCTCCTCACTAGCAAGGTCCTATGTCTAGTAAGCCCTTGGTAGGGCTCTGAGACTGTGTACTATTGAGCTTTTAAAGTATTTAACATTTGGGAGTGGGTCTGTCTTCTCCAGTCTTATGAATAACATTAACAATCCCACAAGTCCCCCAGAAGAGTACAGAGCTCTAGACATGCTTTGATATGTGTGACTCTTCAGAGCTGCACAAAGACCCTCAATCTTTGAGCAATTACAACTTTTCAGGAATTCTGAACCTACTAGAGGAGAGAAATTGACAGGAGTATCATTTTTTCCTGTTCCATTAATAAAAGGCAATTTTAGGGAAAATTGAAATTTATGATTTTTTTTTTTAAGCACTCTAAATCTGAAGCCATCCTGATAGCTGCAGAACATAAAAATGCATTATGGAATACTTGGCTTGCTCATAAAATGATCACGTTTGGCATATTAAATGTCAAAGTATGGTTTATGAAGACAACAATTATACATTTACTAATTGAATTGACATTCAGATGCAGCCCAGTTTGCAATAGACAGAATGACAACACAGTGAGTTTCAGGAACAGAGCACCTCAGAGTACTTACAGAAAGAGAACATTTCTTTCTGTTTCTTTATAGATTGCACAGTTACTGAATCAAGCGAAACCCAGTCAAGAATTTCAGCTTCCAGAACTGGTGTTCCCTTCTTCCTCTGGATCTAGAGAGACAGAGCTGTATAGTGGTAAAGACCGAGGACTCTAGCACCACACTGCTAGGGTCTGAATCCCAGCTCTGTTATTTGCTACCTTGGTCGAATCTCTTAATCTGTTTGTGTTTCTGTTTTCTCATCTATAAAATAAGGATGATGAAAGATTTCTTCATAATATTGTTTTAAGGATTAAATTAATATACAGAATATCTTTCAAGGAATTTTTAGCATATAATATAGACTGTATAAATATTTAATACTGTTACTATCAAAACTGGATAATAATCCTTAAGGTTCTATCCCAAACTAGGAGTAAGTGGTTGCAACTACCATAAAATTTCTTAAGGGCAAGAATACATCGATCTTTAGTTTAGGGACCACAGGTCTGTGACACTGGGAAAGCAAATTTAGTTCACAAATGTATTTTGTTTGACTTGAAAGTATTTACAGAAACAGATCCAAGTACATATGGAAATTGAACACATAATATAGATGATATCTCAAATTACTGGAGCAGGAATTATTTTTAAATAAATGTGTGAAAACAAGATAGCCAGTTTAAAAAGATGAATTTATATTCTTGTTTTACACATATATAAGAATAAACTTGAAATGGATCACATTTCTAAACATACAAAATTAAGATATATAAGTACTAGAAGAAAATTTGGGTGAATTTCTCTGTGATCTGAGTATGGGGAAGCTATAACTCAAAATACAAAAAGTACAAAATGCCAAAAACAAAAAAATCAATGTTTGACTGCAAAAAAAAAATATACTCCCCACTTTTTAATGACAAAAAATTCCATAAGTAACTCAAAAGATAATTGAGAAATTGGGAGAAAATATTTGCTATATATATCACAGATGTGGGTTGATATCTCTAACATAACATTGAGTGGAGGGAGAGACCAAAAATCTGTTAGTAAAATGACAAAATTTATAAGCAACCAGTTTATAAAAGTATCTAAAATGGCCCTAAAATGTATGAAAAATATTCAGTTTCACTCATAATAAAAGAATACACATTTAACCTAAACCAAGATATTACATTTCATGCATCAGATTGGTAAACATTCCAAAGTTTGATAATATATCTACTTGGTGAGGTTTCAGGAAAATAGAAAGCCTCACACGTTGCTGAGAATGAAAAATGGTACAATTTCCAAGGAGGAAAATTTGGAAATACCTAACACAACTACATATTTACTAAGTCTTGGGTCCAGTAATCCCATCTCTAGGACTTTGCATGGAAAATACACTGCCAACAATATGTGCGAGGTTTTCACTGCTGCCTTTTTGTATAACTGCAAAATATTGGAAAGTACTTAAATGCTCAAATATAGGAGATGGGCCGAAATAAACCATAGCATATGCACACAATGGAGTTAATGCAACTGTAAAAAAGAAATGACGTTTATCCCTGTGAATGGAATCAGAGTAATTTCCAGGATATATTGTTAAGTGACAAAAAACAAATTGCAAAAGAGTATGTACAATATACCATCTTTTGTGTAAGAAGGAAGGAGGAGTAATGAAATACGTAACTTTGCTTACTTTTGTCAAAAGAAACAAAGAAATAAAATGGATTACTTCCAAAGCTGCAGGGAAATGGGATAAAGAGGGCAAGGGAAAGACTGTCACTTCTTTGCATATGTCTTTTTGCATAGATTTGACTTTTGGAAGCATATTTATGCTTTATAAACTTGAAAAAGCAAAATTAAGTAATTGTGAATGGGGAAGTTAGAACTGAATGCAAACAGAAAAAAGGAAACTCAACTGTATCTTGAATTAATAACATAACTATGTCAGAGAGAAAAGATAACTAATTCAAAATAATTTGAGCACAACTCTTTGATCATAATATATACCCTTGATTTAGGGGAATAAAAGAACTACAAATGCTTCTGATTGTGTGGGTAAAGCTATTTTGAAATCAGTTTTTTGGGGGACTTCCCTGAAAGTTCATTGGGTCTGTGCTGTGCTAAGTCCCTTCAGTTGTGTCCAACTCCTTGCGACCCCAAGGACTGTAGCCTGCTAGGCTCCTCTGTCCATGGGATTCTCCAGGCAAGAATACTGGAGTTGGTTGCTGTGCCCTTCTCCAGGAGATCTTCCCAGTTCAGGGATTGAACCCACGTCTCTTACATCTCCTGCATTGGCAGGTGGGTTCTTTACCACCTGCTGGGAAGTCCAGTGGTTAAGAATTCACGCTTCCCCTGTAGGAGGCATGGGTTGGATCCTTGGTCAAGGAACTAAGATCCCTTCTTGCTGTGCAGTGCAGCCAACAAACAAACAAACAAACAAACAAACAAACAAACAAAAAAAAAAAACAGCTTTTAAAAGTACATTGTAGGACTGAAGGGTTGAGTAAATGGAGATTTACTCAAGATTTACTCAAAGATTTTCAGTGTAGAAGAGATCTAAATATTAAGTAAGAAAATGTGAGGAAGAACTCTATAGGGCTGGACTGGAATTTTAAGTACCAATATGAACTCATGGGAGAAGGCAACGGCAACCTACTCCAGTTATCTTGCCGGAAGAATCCCAGGGATGAGGGGAGCCTCATGGGCTGCCATCTATGGGGTCGCACAGAGTCGGACATGACTGAAGCGACTTAGCAGCAGCAGCAGCAGCATGAACTCATGATTTCTTATATATAAATATTCCCTAGATACATATATTGAAAAGAAGCAGTAACACTCCAGTAGCAATGAGTACACTCAGTGCCAAAGTCTTGGTTTCTAAATACCATTCCTCACTAAGAGAAACCAAGTATCTTTGGAGAAATAGCTAATTACTGGACAGCATCAGGGAGGGTACAAGATAAACCTGAACATCTTTCTGTGCCAGAAAATAAGAGAGTGTTAAAAAAAGAATTCGAGCATGTCACAAAAGATGTAGAAACCACTTTGAAAGGGGGGGGCATCCAAGGTAGGATAATTTGAGCAAAACAAATTAAGATTTTAATGGAATAGGAATTATATTGAAATAGGAATTATAAGTTCATGAATAGATATACGGATGGATAGATAGGTGAGAAGAGAGGTTTCATCAGTTCAGTTCAGTCGCTCAGTCGTGTCCGACTCTTTGCGACCCCATGAATTGCAGCACGCCAGGCCTCCCTGTTCATCACCATCTCATGTGATCCACACAGTCAAAGGCTTTGGCATAGTCAATAAAGCAGAAGTAGATGTTTTTCTGGAACTCTCTTGCTTTTTCCATGATCCAGCGGATGTTGGCAATTTGATCTCTGGTTCCTCTGC
This sequence comes from Cephalophus harveyi, assembly GCA_006410635.1. NCBI lineage: Eukaryota > Metazoa > Chordata > Mammalia > Artiodactyla > Bovidae > Cephalophus > Cephalophus harveyi. The sequence goes on from SJYT01046936.1 coordinate 131,127, forward strand.
CTTTTCTAAAGCCAGCTTGAACATCAGGGAGTTCCCGGTTCATGTATTGCTGAAGCCTGGCTTGGAGGATTTTGAGCATTACTTTACTAGCATGTGAGATGACTGCAATTGTGCGGTAGTTGGAGCATTCTTTGGCATTGCCTTTCTTTGGAATTGGAATGAAAACTGACCTTTTCCAGTCCTGTGGCCACTGCTGAGTTTTCCAAATTTGCTGGCAGATTGAGTGCAGCACTTTCACAGCATCATCTTTCAGGATTTGAAACAGTTCAATTGGAGTTCCATCACCTCCACTAGCTTTGCATCAATATGTTGCAAATATTTTCTTACAATGGAACATGAACTAGTAAATGCAAGGGAGTTGTGGAAGTGGAAATCCACCATTTTATAACCATCAGAGTAAAGACTGGATCAGACAAATTACCCATAAATGTTAAATCAAAGGGAAAAGTTTGATGAGGAGCAGGACATTTCAGGTCAGTTTAGTTGCTCAGTCGTGTTCAACTCTTTGCGATCCCAAGGACTGCACCATGTCAGGCTTCCCTGTCCAACACCAGCTCCTGGAGCTTGATCAAACTCAAGTCCCTCGAGTTGGTGATGCCATCCAACCATCTCATCCTCTGTCATCCCCTTCTCCTCCCACCTTCAATCTTTCCCACCATCAGGGTTTTTTCAAAATGAGTTAGTTTTTTGCATCAGGTGGCCAAACTATTGGAGTTTCAGCATCAGTCCTTCCAATGAATATTCAGGACTGATTTCCTTTAGGATGACTGGTTGGATATCCTTGTAGCCCAAGGGACTCTCAAAAGTCTTCTCTAACACCACAGTTCAAAAGCATCAATTCTTCTGCAATCAGCTTTCTTTATAGTCCAACTCTCATATTCATACACGACTACTGGAAAAACTATAGCTTTGACTAGATGGACCTTTGTTGGCAAAGCAATGTCTCTGCTTTTTAATATGTTGTTTAGGTTGGTCATAGCTTTTCTTCCAAAGTGCAAGCATCTTTTAATTTCATGGCTGCAGTCACCATCTACAGTGATTTTGGAGACCAAGAAAATAAAATCTCTCACTGTTTCCACTGTTTCCCCATCTATTTGTCTTGAAATGATGGGACTGGATGACATGATCTTAGTTTTTCGAATGCTGAGTTTTAAGCCAACTTTTTCACTTTCCTCTTTCACTTTCATCAAGAGGCTCTTTAGTTCTTCGATTTCTGACATAAGGGTGGTGTCATCTGTGTATCTGAAGTTATTGATATTTTTCCCAGTAATCTTGATTCCAGCTTGTGCTTCATCTAGCCTGGCATGATGTACTCTGCATATAAGTTAAATAAGCATGGTGACAATATACGGCCTTGACGTACTCCTTTTCCTATTTGGAACCAGTCTATTGTTTCATGTCTGGTTCTAACTGTTGCTTCTTGACCTGCATATAGATTTCTCAGGAGATAGATCAGGTGGTCTGGTATTCCTATCTCTTGAAGAATTTTCCATAGTTTTAGTGATCTACACAATCAAAGGCTTTGGTGTAGTCAGTAAAGCAGAAGTAGATTCTCTTCTGGAACTCTCTTGCTTTTTTGATGATCCAACGGATGTTGGCAATTTGATCACTGGCTCCTCCGCCTTTTCTAAATCCAGCTTGAACATCTGAAGTTCACAGTTCATGTACTTTTGAAGCCTCGCTTGGAGAATTTTGAGCATTACTTTGCTAGCATGTGAAGTGAGTCCAATTGTGTGGTAGTTTGAGCATTCTTTGCCATTGCCTTTCTTTGGGATTGGAATGAAAACTGACCTCTTTCAGTCCTGTGGCCATTGCTGAGTTTTCCAAATTTGTTGGCATATTGAGTGCAGCACTTTCACAGCATCATTTTCCAGGATTTGAAATAGCTCACCTGGAATTCCATTACCTTTACTATCTTTGTTCGTAGTGATGCTTCCTAAGGCCCCTTTGACTTCCCATTCCAGGATGTCTGGCTTTAGGTGAGTGATCACACCATCACGGTTATCTGGGTCATGAAGATCTTTTTTGCATAGTTCTTCTGTGTATTCTTGCCACCTCTTCTTAATATCTTCTGCTTCTGTTAGGTCCATACCATTTTTGTCATTTATTGTGCCCACCTTTGCATGAAATGTTCCCTTGGTATCTCTAATTTTCTTGAAAAGATCTCTAGTCTTTCCCATTCTGTTGTTTTCCTCTATTTCTTTGCACTTATCACTGAGGAAGGCTTTCTTATCTCTCCTTGCTATTCCTTGGAACTCTGTATTCAAATAGGCATTTTTTAGGACAGAACATTTAGACATCTGCAAATGTCTCCCCATATATTTAGAAGAAAGTCTAGACAGGACATTTTGGACTAAAAATTGCAATATCTGAAATTTAGATCTCAATGCATGGGCTTAATAGTAGATTGGACACAACAAAAGACAGGTCATTAAACAATATTCAAATCTTGGCACAGAGAAAAATACTAAAACACAGAAAGTTTGGAAGTAAAAGAATAGAAAAAGATTTTTTTCTTCTAAACACTAACTAAAAAAAAAAACCCAAAAGCAAAATCTCCCAACCCCACAAACCGTTGCATAGTTATATTAATATTAGACCAAGTAGAATAGACCTTAAGACAAAAAACATTACCAGAGATAAAGATGGACATTTGAGAATGATATAACACTTGATTCAACTTTAAGATATTACATTTAAACATGTTAACTGCATTTAATAACAGACTCATAAAATGTATAAAACTTGACAGAACTGTGAAGAGAAATAGGCAAATCTACACTTGTACTTCAAGATTTTAACACATGAATCTCAATATTTAGTAGGCAAAAAAATAAAATAAAATAAGGTAAAGATATAGACATTTGAACAGCATGATTAGCAGAAAAGCCTCATAAACTTTTAAAAACTATTCCACTTAACAAATTAATACTACACATATTTCAAGTTATACATGGAACACTTAATTCTAATTGGCCATATGCTCAGTCATAAAACAAGTCTCAACAAATTTCAAAGAATTGAAATCACACAGTGTGTGTTCTTTTTCCATAATACTATTAGACTTGAAATCAATACTAAAGGCATAATGATAAATTTTGTATAATTTTAGAATTTAGAAATACATTTGAAAATAGCCCCTGAGTGAAAGAAGAAGTCACAATGGACATTAGAAAAAATTTTTAATTGAATGATAACAAAAGTATCAAAATATTTGTGTGTAGGTAGGTAAGTAAGAGGAAACTATCTTTATGTTATGATAGTACAAAGTAATCAGGGCTTCCCTGATAGCTCAGTTGGTAAAGAATCCACCTGCAGTACAAGAGGACCTGGTTCAATTCCTGGGTCAGGAAGATCCCCTGGAGAAGGGATAAGGCTACCCACTCCAGTATTCTGGCCTGGAGAATTACATGGACTGTATAGTCCACAGGGTTGCAAACAGTTGGACACGACTGAGTGACTTTCACAAAGTAATGGATCAAATATCTTTGTCAAGAAGTTAGAAAAAGCAACACATTAATAGCAAAGAAAGAGTAAATTAGTAATAAATATAAGCAGAAATTAATGAAACAAAACAGTGAAGAGGATCAACAAAAACTCAAGTTGGTCCTTTGAAAAGAGTAATGTCCTTGATACACCTCTACTGAGTATATAAAAAGGAAAAGAGAGAAGGTATCTATCCAATGTCAGGGATGAAAAGGCAGCATAGCTAGAGATTCTGCTGATGCTAAAAACAAGATGATATTCAGTTCAGTCCCTCAGTCGTGTCTGACTCTTTGAGACCCCATGGACTGCAGCAAGTCAGGCTTCCCTGTCCATTGCCAATTTCCGGAGCTTGCTCAAACTCATGTCCATTGAGTGAGTGAGGCTATCCAACCATCTCATCTTCTGTTGTCCCCTTCTCCTCCTGCCTTCAATCTTTCCCAGCATCAGGGTCTTTTCAAATGAGTCAGTTCTTCGCATCAGGTGGCCAAAGTATTGGAGCTTCAGCTTCAGCATCAGTCCTTCTAATGAATATTTAAGACTGATTTTTTTTTTTTTATGATTGACTGGTTTGATCTCCTTGCAGTCCAAGGGACTTTCAAGAGTCTTCTCCAACACCACAGTTCAGAAGATGATATTAATGGCATGGTGTTAATTAGATAGCCTGGGTTTAGATAGGATGCGCAGTATTCTGGAAAAAAAAAATGCAACTTAGCAAAAGGAAGTTTTTCATAACTTTGGTGTACAGAGAGATTTCTCAGATAGGATATTTAAAAAGAGCTAACTGTAAAGAAAAACTATACTGAGGTTTACTATGTTAAAATTAAGAACTTGTCTGTTCATCGCATAACATCATTAAAAAAGTGAAAATTCAGCCGAGAGTGGGAGAAAATATTTGCTATATATAAAATAGACAAAGAGCTGATATTAGGAATGTCAAAAGAACTTCTACAAACCAGTAAGGAAAACACAATCAGCAAAGTAGAAAAATAGTCTTGAAGACTTGATAGGCACTTCACAGATGAAGATATCAAATGGCAAACAAACACATACGCCCCGTTACTAACCAGAGAATGTAAATTAAAACCATGAGATACTCCACACTCAACCAGAATGCATACATTTTCAAAATCTGGTAATACTAAATGCTGGAGTATATGTGGAACAATTGGACCTGTTATATTTCAAAACTGAATATACACATGCCATACGACCCCAAAATTTCTCTTCTAGATTTATACCCAACAGAAATTTGTGCACAGGAAGACCAAGAGGTTTGTATAAGGATATTCATAGCTGCATTATTCACCAAGGTCCCCAAGAAGGAGCAATCTAAATGTATATGGACAGCGAAGTTAAATTATCTAGAGTGATATGTCAACAATATTTGATGGAAAAGCTTAACTCAAAGGAGTAATTAATGTGTGTGTGAAAGCTCAGTCACGCTGGACTCTTTGCAACCCTATGGACTGTAACCCACCAGGCTTCTGTGTCCATGGCATTGTCCAGGCAAGAATAATGGAGTGGGTTGCTATTTCCTCCTCTAAGAGATCTTCCAGATCCAGGGATTATACTCGCATCTCTGGCGTCTCCAGCACTGGCAGGCAGATTCTTTACCACTGCACCACCTGGGAAGACCAATTAATGTATAATTTCATTTATATTAAGTTCAAAAACCAGGCAAAATGCTAGTGTTTAGGGATGTATGCTTAGGCAGTAAAACTATAAAGTAGGGAACTTATTGCTCTAAAATCAAGGCAATGTTGCCCCTATCGAGGGGAAAGCATGACGTGGCTTCTGAAATGCTGATAATCATCTAAATCAGAGGTCAGCACCTGAGTTTGGTGCTTATTTAAAAAAAATTTTTTTTGATGTGGACCATTTTTTTAAAGTTTGTGTTGAATCTGTTGCAATATTGTTTCTGTTTTACATTTTGGTTTATCAGCCATGAGGCATGTGGGATCTTAGTTCTCTGACCAGGGATCTAACCTACACCCCTCGCATTGGAAGGTGAAATCGTAACCATCGGACCTCTGCATGGTCACAAAGAGAAGTCCTGTCTGGTGCTTATTTTTGTAAATAAAGTTTTATTGGGACAAAGTCAGGCCCACTAATGTGCCATGGTCCATGGATGCTCTCACAACACTATGACAGGGTTAAATAGTTGCTAAAGGGACCGAATCAGTTAAGTATTTACTCTCTGGCTCTTAGAAAGTTTGCTGACCTTTGACCTAAACCTTCACCTGGAAATTGATTTCACAGGTATTCTTTTGTGACACATCACTGCCCTCTACGTTTTTTTCTTTTTCTTTGCTGTTCACTGTTGCATATATATTTTTCTGTATATATATTTCACATTAAAATGATATTTAGACTCTATATAACTTTGAGCAAAGACTACCAGAGAAACACCTTAGATACAGTTTGCTCTGACATCTCAGCAAATGTACACTTTATGGATTTTCAGGGATGCTCAGAGAGAGTAAATAATCTTGCCAGGATCTCAGAGCTTGTATGGGGAGATCCGATTTGAACCCAGTCTCTCCTGTAAGTCTCTGATGCTTCCATCATATTATTGAAGTTGTCTCCTGGATATTGTTAGAAAGGAAACAAATAGGAAAAGAAAGCAAAAGCAGCCTGACTGTCAGCATTTTAAAGGCCCATTGTTGTTGCTTAGTTGCTAAGTCATGTCCAGCTCCTTGCGGCCCCATGGACGGTAGCCAGCCAGACTCCTCTGTCCGTGGCATTGTCCAGGCAAGAACACTGGAGTGGGCTGCCATTTCCTCCTCCAGGGGAGCTTCTCAACCTAGGGATCAAACCCACGTCTCCTGTGTCTCCTTCCATGGCAGGCAGATTCTTTATCCCTGAGCCACCAAGGAAGCCCATAGCCGGCCTCTAAATTTAGCCAGTACGCTTTTCATCAGGAAACAAAAAGAGAAGGCTTAACTGGACCATGTTTTTAGTCTCTGAAATAAATGCTTTATCAAAAGGCTTGCAGATGAGGAGGGGAAAGAATGGAGTTCTGGAAACTTCTAGTTCTAATAATTTACCTTTGGTGATGCAGGGGAAGCTATCTTCAAACCCCAGTTTGACTCTGAAGCTTGTGGAAGCCGACAGTTGATTGATGGTTTTCGTTGCCATGACGCCTATAAACCTTTCTGCAAGTCTTGAAAAAGAAGTGATGAGACTGGTCCAGCCACTCAGTCCCTGTGGGAGCTTTATATTCTGCTTCCTCTGCAATATACCCAGAGTCACAGATGAAACAAGTGCTTTTCTCCAGTAATAATTAAAGCAGAGACGCCGTCACAGAATCTACTCTGCTTTGGCAAAACGTTTATTGCCTCTGCTATAGTTCACCAAATGTAAATAATGGGGCAGATTAACCTACCTATTATTATAACTGTTCACTCAAGTCTTTACATCAAGAGCCATTACATGGAAATTAGTCCTGGGGGAATGCTATTTACAGCTGCTGGCCAAGCACCCAGTGGATGTTCCTCAATTTGTTTACATGTTTTCCCCAACGAAATCCTCAATGGATTTAGTTTACTCAATCCTGTTCTTTAAGTGACCTTAAATTCTCCAGGTCATCCTAGTGACATTTCTTTTTCCATCATACTTGGTTATTTACATAATTGACAGGATTATGCCCAGTACTCTTGCTGGCCCTCAAGTTATCAAAGGCACTGTGGACTAATGTGCTTAATTTTGGCATCAGACAGACTTAGGTTAAAATCCCAGGTTCTTCCTCTTACTTGTAGTGGGGATAATGTTAGAGAAGTTATTTAACCTCTCAAAACTTCAAATTCTTTACCTATAAAACACACAATTGTTAAGATTCAATAAGATAATAGAAACAAAGTGTCAAACTTGGTATCAGGCCTATAGGAAGCAATCGTTATTGTTTATTATTATTTTTAACTTATATATTTTACTGTCTTGCTTAACTCTTAGTATCCATTATTATTGTTGTTTAATGAAATTTATTTATAGACTGGACAGACAGGGAGGCACCAAGAGCAGTGGGGAGAGTTTATGGAGCCTATTGGAAATGGATGGTGTCGGGGTGGTCTGAGTTAGCAAATGGTTTAGGGAAAAAATTCTGCCCCCATCACTAGCTCCCACCAACCATCCACATTCCCTGGCCTGGGGTCTCTGCTTCTTGACCTTCCAGACCTCACATAGTCCAACAGCCCAGGGCTTGGCATGGTCCTTAATTAATCATAATCTCTGTTCACAATATTGTGCTCTTCCTGGCTCTGGCTTCTAGCAGCAGAAATTTTACAAACCTCTGGTTCTGTTTTTCAATTAGAATATGGTAATTTAATTAGGATAAAGCAAGGCACCATGTCCTTACCTCTCCAGTCCTTGTCTTTTTCTGAAGTCACGTGGTTTCTTTGCGCCTAGGGGTCGGGATGCCTCTTCCCCACTGTAGTTTTGCTATGCTTCATTTTAAAGCTCACGTACAAATGCATCACCTACCGCAGATGTCATAAAATGGGCACCCATGTTTTCTCACTTATCCTTGGAACATGCTGATGAGGTTGTTGGGAGCTAGCATCACCCCTGCTTTACTGGTAAGGAAGCCAGGACTCGCTTGTTGTTATTTAGTGGCTAAGTCATGTCTGACTCTTTGCAACCCCATGGACTGTAGCCCTCGAGACTCCTCTGGCCATGGGATTTCCCAGGGAAGAATACTGGAGTGAGTTGCCATTTCTTTCTTCAGGGGATCTTCTAGACTCAGGATTCAAACTGGTGTTCCCTACACTGGCAGGCAGATTCTTTATCCCTGAGTCACCAGGGAAGCCAGAAGGAACTCTGAGACCTGGGTATATCTGGGCTGAGATGGCAGGTCTCCTGGGTCTGTGCCAGCACATTGAGGTTCTCTAGAGATGATCATCGTATCCTCCCTAGACTAGTTGTGGATACAGAGGAATGGGAACTCATTAAAGTCAGTCCCTTTTAAGACCTGTCTCTGGTCTGACTTGGGTTTGTTCCCTAGGTTGGGAAGATCTCCTGGAGTGGCACGTAGCAACTGATTCCAGTATTCTTGCCTAGAGAATCCCATGGACAAAGAAGCCTGGAGGGCTATAGTCCATAGGATTGCAAAGAGTCAGACACAATGAGGCGGCTTAGCACAGCACACACTGGTCTCAAGCAGACCCCAGGTCCTATGTGAAAAGAGGGTCTAGATCACCCTTCTGCACATGCTGACTTAGCTCGTGAACCCAGATCTCTCTAGCGGCTGTCTTTCTTCATATTCTGGCCTGCTTAGCGTCAGCCCCCTCCTGTCCTTCGTTCCCTCCCCTGTCCAGTCTCTTCCTTGACTGCTTCCATCAGCTCCTTCCACTTTCCACACTCTGGCTTCACCTCCTGGCTACTGACACCCACAATCCTGTTTGCTGTGGCCCCAGCCACCTCCATACCTTTGTGCTACCTTCTCCAGCAGCCTTCATCTTAAATATGCCTCCTGCACTCTGATGCCATCTCCAGGAGCCCGTGCTGGCACCTAGTGCTCAGTAATATTATCCCAGGGGTTGTTAAGCTCTAGATCTTGCCTATCTGGTGCCATTCATGTCTCATCTGCAGAACTCTAAAACATCCAGGTACCTGGGCAAAATTTCTAGAAGGAAGATAATGTCCTACACTGTTGGGTTAATGCCTCATCATTTCTTGCCTCTGGCACAGGCTGCCCCTAACCTGGCTAGCATCCAGAGGTTTAGGAGCTACTATCACATTTGGAAGTCATCTTCAGCAAGCCCTGTCCCTGCTACCTCTTGCGCTTGGCTGCTCAAAGTCCCTCCCCCAGCTTCAAAATCTCAGCCTATTTGCTTCAAACCTGTCTCTACTTTTGAAGCCTAGTTTATCTGCATCTCTGAACTCCATTCGACCATTTTAGTTCTTGACTTACAGCAAATCTGTTCTCTTTTTAGATGTGACACTGTAGGATGAACTGGCTAATATAGGGAATGCTTAAGAGAGTGAGTTTCAGAACCTGACTTAAATTGATTTATGAATTCTAAGTCATATTAAAAGCTATGCTTTTTACTTTCTATTGCAGCAAAATATACATAATATACCATGTACATTCTAACCATTAAAAAAAAACTTATTTTGTATTGGAGTATAGCTGATTAACAATGCTGTAATAGTTTCAGGTAGATAGCAAAGGGACTGAGTCATACATATAAGCGTTCTCCCTCAACAGTTTAACCATTTTTAAATGTAGAATTCTGTAGCACTAAGTACATTCACATTGTTGTGAAGCTGAAACCATGCAAATCAGATGGGACTTGAACTCACAGTCTTTTAATTGAAACCACACACCTGGTCTCAGTACCTAATCAAGCTCAGGCACCTGATGTCTCATTGCAGAAAGAATTCAGTGAGAAACAAAGGGATGGGTAAGAAGTGGTTTTATTTAGAGAGGTACACATTCCATAGATAGAATGTGGTTTGTCTCAAGGGGCCAAAGTGGCTTTTGGAGAAAGGCACTCCACAGAGAGTGTGGGCCATCTCAGAAAACGAGAGGCTCAAAATATGGGGTTAGCTTTTATGAGCTGGGTGATTTCATAGGCTAATGAGTGGGAAGATTTTTCCAACTGTTTTGGGGAAGGGGTAGGGATTTTCAGGAATTGGGCTACTGCCCATTTTTCGGCCTCTGATGGTTGGTCTCAGAACCATCATGGAGCTGGTGAGTGTGTCATTTGGCATGCGTGTTAGAGTATTGCAATGAGCGTGTATGGGGCTCAAGGTCCACTGGAAGTCGGATCTTCTGCCATCTTGGCCATAGTTGGTTCTCACTAGTTTTTGTTATGTTCTATGGTTCCTTGCCTGGAGAATCCCATAGACAGAGGAGCCTGGCCAGCTACGTCCATGGGGATGTAAAGAGTCAGACATGACTGAGCGACTAAGCGCATAGCACGCATGGCTGTGTTATTCTTTGAGAGGCTGGGCCCTGACTCCTTTCCTCCTGTTTCAAAATGGCAGGCAACGTTCTTTCTTTGTTGACAGAATCCTTGGGTAATTTCCCCGCCTGCTTGAGTCTCCCGTCTGTGAAGTGGGAGCTGTCGTGGTGTCAGCTTTATAGTGGTGTTCTCTGACCGTCACACCTGCAGCTCCTGGCACGTGGCTGGCTCTCAGTGAACATCTCTAGCATGAGCGTGTGCATCAGACTTTTACTCTCCCCAGTCGTGGCCCCAGGGGTCAGCTGAAGGACCAACTCTCTAAGAGGTGACAGGGAGAAAATTGGGCTCTCTTGAGGACCACAGTGACTTAAATTCCAAGAGTTTTCAATACAGTACCCAGAGTCCAGTGGAAATGAGTTAACAGGTTACTGTCAGAATGAAACAGGAAGCAATATTGTCCTCACTGTAGAGTTGACAGGCCCCGTGCATGGCTTGAGATCTTGTTTCGCTACTGGCTGGGGGTACCCCTCAGACTAGGGACTTCCTCGTGACACAGTTCAGTTTCCTCCTCTCTCAGCAGGAACAACAGTCCCTATTTTCCAGGGGTGCTGTGAGATCATGATGGGAACACATTCTGTGTACTCTCCCCTCCAGCAGCCTCCCTTCTACCCTTCCTGAGTTCTGTGGCTGGACCAATAATAACATTGACGCCAGGCAGATTAACAGGAGAAAAAGAAACACATTGCTAATCCGTCACACTGATGTCACAGAAATGGAACCTAACAAGTGGCCGAAGCAGGCAGCTCTTATACTTTGTAGACAAATAAACAATAAATTTGTGAGAAATTGACAGGACTAAGAAATTCAGATTTTGGGTACTCAGTTGAAGACTCTAAACAGAGTTTGGGCTTGGAGTAGTAAATTAAAGGAGGACCAAGATCTGTATATACAGACTTCTCAGCCCTAAATTCCCCATTTCTGGTGATGAGGGTCCCCTTCCACCTTCAGATGCAGGGAGGCCACCTTTCATATGAGAGATCTATTTCCTGCTTTCAGGGAGACAGAGGAGAGGGTTGGAGTGTCCCTCTTGTATCAGTTGTTTCTTAAGTAACTTAAATTCAAAAGAATCAACATGCCACTGTGGTATATGTTGGGGTGGCCCCTGTCCTGGGCCCCAACAGAGGCCACCCCTTTCCTTGAGGAGCACCCAAGCTTGGGGGGAGGGGGGGGTCTCAGCTACAGAGGAGCAACAAGTGATTTGCAGTTTGGATTCAGTCTATTCCTAATTCTTCTTTTTGTTACTAATGTAACAAAAGTGAAAGAGACAGAGGGCAGGACTTGATTCACTTCTACAATGTTTTTAAGGTGCGAATATAAAACTGAAAACTGGAGGAGTGAGTGGAGAGGGTTGGTCTCCAGAAGAAGGCAGAGCCAGGCTGGGGAGGCCCAGGGCTTGGCCCAGAGTCTCCTCCGTCACACTGGCCACCCTGGGGACTCTGTGGTCAGAGAGGAGGGGCTTCTGCCTGGACATGGCATCCTCCCCAAGGCACACGCTGGCTGGGTCAGACCAAATGATGCTGCCTTTCCCAGAGGAGGGAGGCAACATCCTCTAGCCCACACAAGGGCCATGCAGCACCTGTGCTGAGCCAGGGTTCTTCTGGAACATTCGATCAGGCCAGACATTCTCAATCTCAGCACTACCGACATCCTGGCTTGGAGAATTCTTTGTTGTGGGGGCTGTCCTGTGCGATTTGGTTTGTTTCTCTGTCCCCCTGGCCTCAACCCACTGATGCCAGCAGCACCATTCCTCCTTCCCTCTCCAAATTGTAAAAATCCAACTGTCTGCAGACAGTACCAAGTGCCTCCTGGGGCAAAACTTCCTTCTGCTGAGAACCACTGGATTGGGCCGATCAGTTAGGTGATCCAGGTTGGCCCTTCTCTCGGGTGGGCAACTCTGGGCAACACAGGTGGAGGTTACTGAAACCATGTATGAGCCTCCATGTCCTTGTATTTTGAAGTAAAATGCTGATTCATGAGTTAATAATTGCAAAATAAGATGTAGAAGCAATAGGTTGTTTTTCTAGGAAACTGTTAACAATTTAGACTACAATTCTATCACATAGCAGAATCATCAAACTCACAGTTCCCTGAAAGATATAGATAGCTAGATATAGATATCTTCCTTGACACATATTCCTAAGTTTTTTATTTACAGGAAGCAGCCCCCCACCCCCAGATGAAAACTGCTGACCACAGGAACATAAACTCTAGACTGGTTGAAACCAGAAACTTGATGATGCTCAAAACTTCACCTTGATGACAACCCATCCAAGAATTGTCCATGAACTGATCATGCCCTGCTCCTTGAACACTGTAAAATTCCTCACCACCCCCTCCAGGGTGGGTCACTATAAAATTACTCATTAGTCCTGGGGGCATTAGACCATTGTGGTCCCCCTTGCATGGCTAAGCAATAAAAGCTACTCTTTTCTACTTCACCTAAATCTTGGTCTTGATGTTTGTATTCGGCACTGGTAAACAGAGGTTGAGTTTGGCAACAGAATTCCACAGTTCTGTGCTTTGCTTTTTCCCTGCCCTTCTCCACCTTGAGTGAGGGGTGTCCCTGCCCTCTGGCTTCCAGTTAGCTTCGGTGGAAGGGGGACGAGGGAGGAGATGTGAGGAAGGGAGGACATGAGGTCAGGGTTTCTGCCCTGCAGCCTCTCTCTGCAGATTGTGAGGGACTGGCTGCCTTCCTTGTGAAAGACCACAGCTCCAGTCTGGTGGTCCTCTCCAGGTCTGTTCACTGCTCTCCATCAGCCCTGGGGTGACAACAGCTTCGTCTCCACTCACTATGATGACCCTGGGGTGCTGCCTGTCTTGTCCAGTTCCCTACATTCTATCTTCACCTTCTAAACTCCTCTCATGACCCAGTTTGAATGTGCCCTCTGTTTGTTGCTGAAACTCGAATACATCATGTGACCTTTACAAAACATCATCACAAAAAAATGTTCAACACTGCTAATTTTTAGAGAAATGCAATTCAAACTCCAATGAGATATCACCTCACACCAGTCAGAATGGCTACCATAAAAAACTCTGCAAACAATAAATGCCAGGGAGTGTAGAGCGAAGGGAACCCTCCTGCACTGTTGGTGGGAATGTCAATTGGTACAGCCACTATGGAGAACAGTATGGACCTTCCTGAAAAAACTGAAAACAGAGCTACCATATGACCTTGCAATCCCACTCCTGGACTTACATCCAGAGAAAAACATGATCCAAAAGGATACATGCTCCTCAGTGTTCACTGCAGTGCTGTTTACAGTAGTCAAGACATGGAAGCAACCTACATGTCCATCTACAGAGGAATGGATAAAGATAATATGGTACATATATACAATGGAATATTACTCAACCATTAAAAAGAATGAAATAATGCCATTTTCAGCAACATGAGCGGACCTAGAGAGAGTGTCATACAGAGTAAGTCAAACAGAAGAGAAATATCATACAACATCCCTTATATGAGGAATCTATAAAGAAATTATACAAAAGAAGTTACTCACAAAACACAAAGAGATTCACAGACTTAGAGAATGAACTTATGGTTGCCAGGGGTGAAGGGATAGTTAGGGAGTTTGGGGTGGATAGGTACACACAGCTGTATTTAAAAGGGGTAACCCACAAGGACCTGCTGTATAGCACATGGAAGGAACTCTGCTCAGTGTTATGTGGAAGTGGGATGGGAGGGGAGTTTGGGGGAGAATGGGTACACATATATGTATGAGTTCCTTCTGCTGTTTGCCAGAAACTATCACAATATTGTTAATCAGCTCTACCTCAATAAAAAATAAAAAGCTTAAAAAGCCCCACATTTTCATGAATGAATATTTACTTTTTCTTGTATCAGGACATTTGACTGTTCATTGATTCACTGTTTTTTTGCTTTTGTTTTTTTTTTTACATCCACCTATTCTGGGCCAGGTTCATATGCCGCCAGGTGCTGGGCACACAGGAACAGATGTGGTCCCTGCCCAAAGGAATCTTATGTCTTACAGGAAATCAGAAGGGTGGGTGGTTATGACAGGTGTTCAGCTGATTAGACAGCGGTGTGTCAAAGCCTCACTCCTCCCATGGAGGAGGGAGCTCGGAGAGAGTATGGTCCAGTGGAGAAAATGCTGCCTCTCCCCCCAGAGATGCAGCTCTGCTCTAGAAAGATGTCCCCAGATCACGGCAAGTGTCCTTGGAAGGGGCACAGTTTCCTGGCCCTGGGGACTCTGTCCTGGAGGAACAAGCCTTCCTCACTGTGGGCCCTAGGGCACATTCACCATGAGACCCTCCACCCTTGGCTGTCTGACATCCCTGACAGACATAGTGAGGAAGCAGAGCATTCCAGAGCAGATAAATCCTTCCCTGCAGCTGCTGCTAAACAGGCTTATGTCCCAGGCACCCCTCCCCTCGCCCCCACCGTTTGCCAGCCAGCTATATTCCAAAGGTCACAGTTTCCTCCCAGCAGTTTGCTTCAGAGCCGTGGTCTCCTGGACCCTGAAATAAATTAAAATATTGATTGATTCTTAATATTCTCTCAAATCTCTCAAAATCTCTGGGTCTTATATAAATCAATGTGCCAGTTACAGGGACTTATTCAATAATCTGCAAAGTATCCTGGTAATTACTTTCGGGTTCACTTCACAGCAGAGGCTGGCTACCTCTCCATCATTTTTGAGGCCCTGGGTACAGAAACTGATCAGGGGAACTCTCATTTCTTACTTTAATTACTGAGTCCCTTTGACATGGTGCCTGTACAGCAGAACGAAGCCCACGTGTTGGAATGAGTCTGCTGGGCAGACCTGGGTCAGGAACTCGCAAAACTGGTGACCTCTGCTGCCTTGTCTGTCTCCCTAGCTCTGTCCTCTCTGCCTGTTCCTCCGGCGTCCTTAGCTTTCTGACAATGACAGCTCAGAAATTAATTTAATAGCACCTCATTTCCCCAGATGATATAAAGAACTTGTCGGATGAAGGTGATACTCTCTGAAAACCTCAAGCACCTCTGCACTTCCGCTGCTGCCCAAGGCAGCTGCCTGGATTCCAGGAGTGGAGGAGGCAGGGGAGGAAGAGCAGGGGACAGACTATACGCCTCCCAGAACATGCTCGTTTCTTCTGCTCTAAGGAGCAAAGTGACTTTGGCTTGTTAGGGACCGACGTGGTTCTCTAGGATGATGGTGTGCTTCTAAGAAAGCTGGAGATGCCGCCCCAGGCCCCCACTACTCCCGAGCCTTGTTTTCTGTGCCGACATCCTCCTGTGCTAAGCTCCAGCTGGATGGATGCCCAGCCTTCCCAGGGACACGCTCTGCTCTTCTGCCATTTTCCACCTGTGAATGAATACTCTTCTCTCTGTCTGGAATGCTTTCCTCCTTTTTCCTCCACCCAGCAAACTCCTCATCACTCTCAAAGCCTAATTCAGATGTGAACTCCTATGGGAAGCTCTGTGCCCCACCACACCCAGCATTTTCCTCTGTTAGGAATCTAGATGAGCTTCAAAGGTCTCTTTTTTTGTATGTGTGGTGATGAGGGGAACATGCCTGCAGGCTGGCTTTCCATCACCTTACAGTGAAGTTCCACGGTGATCTCTAAGGCCCTAGGTCACCTGCCTTCCACTGCCTCCGAGCTCACGCCCTATACACTGTGGAGCTCTCTGGGCTCCAGGTGCACTGGCTACCCGACTGCTCTTCCAAACCGCAGGCGTGGGCTCCATTTGCTGCCCCCTCTGCCTGGGACACCTTCCCACACCATGTGTGCCTCACCCCTCCCTCCCCGCAGGTCTCTGCCTAAATGTCATTTGTCCCTGGAGTCCTTCCCTGGCCACTGGGTTTAAAAGAGCCCCTCTTTCATCTCCTCAGCCTTCCTAATTTTTCTTCACAGCCCTAATACCATCTGATATTATACAATGCGTGCCGCATGCTCAGTCACTAAGTTGTGTCCAACTCTTTTGTGACTCCATGGACTGCAGCCTGCCAGACTCCTCTGTTCATTGCATTTCCCAGGCAAGAATACTGGAGCGGGTTGTCATTTCCTTCTTCATGTGGGTCTTCCCAACCCAGGGATCGAACCCATGTCTCCTGCATTGGCAGGCGGATTTTTTACCACTGAGCCACCAGGGAAGCCTGATATCATGCAATGCTTCTGTTGATTTATTATCTATGTTTCAAACTAAATTGTAGGCCATATAAGGGTAAGGATGTTTATCTGTTGTTTTCACCACTATGACCTGGAACCTAAATGGTGCTTGACATGCAGTATGGATATCCATGCCTCTGTTTATAGTAAGGAAAGAATAAATTGATGGTGAAGTGCTGTTTATGGGAGTTGATTTGCTGTCTGGTCCATTCCCAACCCCTGGACAGGAATCCCAGTCCCTTGAGGAAGACATTGCAAGCAGAACCTGAAGGAGCTTTTCTCACCGAGGACTGGGAGGCCATACGTTTAGATCTCCAGCTGAGCGTGAGGGATGATGTCAGGCACTGGGGCCTTCTGCCGGGGGCCTAGCCATGCTCTGACCCGCAGAGAGCTCCA
The DNA here is from genome assembly GCA_006410635.1 of Cephalophus harveyi. Lineage (NCBI taxonomy): Eukaryota > Metazoa > Chordata > Mammalia > Artiodactyla > Bovidae > Cephalophus > Cephalophus harveyi. The sequence continues at coordinate 148,091 of SJYT01046936.1, forward strand.
GGGCCTCAGTGGTGCCACTCTGAAGAGGAGTAAGGGGTCTCGAGCCCATGAGAGTTGAGAGGATGCTGAGGATGGAGAAGGTCACCAGCAGTGTACGGGACTGGCTAGTGCGTGAACACAGCAAAGACGCCACCTGGGGCCCCAGGGCTGCAGTCTGGGGCGAGCAGAGGGAAATAATGAGACAGTGAATCAGAGGTATGACCGCTACCTTATTGAAGTAGAGACTGCATTCTTGCCCACTGGCCAGAAGAGGGGTTTATTGCTGTGTTGAGGGGGTTGCTTTGGGTTATAAAGTGAGATTCACACTGAGCCACGTGTGTCCCTGTTCAAACTGGCCTCAGGTTTAGGTCATCGTCATAGAAAATGCTCTCCAGGCAACCTCCTCAGGCCTTGTGGGAACTGGAACTCATACTCAAGCTTCTTTTCTTCTCACTGCTGAGAAGAGAACTCTTTGGTGTGTCTTTGTACAGACTCCAGCAGCGGGGTGACCGATCCTTCACCACTGGGCAGCCTGGGCTCTGTCATCCGTGGAGGGGGCTGCCCAGCTGTAGGTGGTGAGTGATCTGTCCTCTGCTCCCCAGTCACATGGGTAATGAAGACCCCACAGGGAACACATTTTTGTTTGTTTGTGCAACATCCTTTCTTTCGGCGACCCACCCTCCCTGACTCAACGTGGCTCAATGGAACTGCGGTCGTGGCAGCTCGCTCTCCCTCCCAACACCGGGCTTTGAAGCAGCTCGTCTCTGGCTGTGTGGTCAGTCCAGGGCTGGGCCATCAGTACTGCAGAGCTGACCAGCCTTTTCTGAGAGTCTGCTCTGTTTCATTTGAGGGTCAGCTCTGAGAATGAGGACTGGAGTCTACCGGCAGCCACTTCCTTGCACCTGGAAAATGTCAGCTTGCAGAATAAAGTCACCACTTCCACGGAAGCCAGGCTGAAAGAAGGAGGAAGAGGCAGCCTGGCTGACTCCACTGGAGCCCTGGTTCTGGGCAAGTCTACAACCATATCCCCCTGGGTTTGTTAGGTCATATCCAATAAACCCCTTTGGCTGTGGCTAATTTGAGCTAGATTTCTGTCACTTATAACCAAAATGTCCTGATAAACATAGGTCGGTTCCCCACTCTCTGAAAACCTCAGGGCTTGAGAGCCCAGGCCAGGGAATGCTATATGAGAAAACTGGGAGAATCCTCTACCCTGAGCCCCTCTCTGCCCACCTTCTGCCCTCTGCCACATACGCTTGTGCTCTGGCAGGAGGAGCAGGGGCCATGAGGCTGGACTTCAGCCAGTAGCACTTGGTACAGTTAGCATCAGCTGCCCTGCCCTTTCTTCAGCCAGTATTACGGATTTTCTTTTTTTGTCCACTGCTTCAAATTCCCAAGAGGTGGGTTATGGAGAGTTGTCGTAACCTCATCCCTTACTCCCAGGTGGAAACACAGGGGTCAAGATCAAATGTTTTATTTGGGAGGCCTGGGGGCTAGTCTGGCATATGGGCCTGGATGAGGCTGCAGCTAGAGTTGGGAGTTTCTCAGTAGGACAGAAGGAGATATTAAATAGGGTGCAGCTAAAAGCCATGCAGAAAGACAAGGTCCAGGAAAAGGGGTTAAGTGACCAATCTAAAAAGGCCAGAAGAAATTTCAGAACTGGGAGCAGTTGCAGAAACCTGGGAGACAGAGACACAAGAGCAGGCACAGTGGACACAGAAGGGAAGTGGCTCCAGGATGACCACTCAGAACAGGGACGGAGTTTGCTGCTGACTTTCATGGACCCTCAAAGAGTGCGATCAGTGAGTGCACAGACAGCCCACCAGGATGGTTGATGTCCCCCTTGTTTTTCGGCTGTGCTGGGCCTGCGTTGAGGCACGTGGGCTCCTTGTTGCGGCGCACGGGGGCTTCTCTAGTTGTGGCGCCGGGACTCTCTGTGGGTGTGGGGCATGGGCTCTAGAGTATGCAGGCTCAGCAGTTGCGGCCTGTGGGCTTAGTTGCCCCATGTCATGTGAGATCTTAGTTCCCTGACCAGGGATCGAACCTGTGTCCCCTGCCATGGAAGGCAGATTCTGAACCACTGTACCACCAGGGAAGTGGATGGTTGACTTCTATGGGAATCAACTGCTTCTTTCTTACTCTTGCCTGTATATACTCATGTTAGGAAAATCTTTTTTTCTTCTTGCTTTCTTTAAGTCAATAAGGGGTAATAATTTGGGGATTTTTTTTTTTTTCTGAAGAGAAGTCAGGTCCGAATTTGTTTCTCAATCTTGGTTCATTTTCCCTTGTTTTTCTCTGTGGCAACCACATGCCTCTTACAATGCCTCCTACATTTCCTTCAAGGAGACACTTTCAAGGACCTTCCTTTCACTCCCCCAAGGGGCTGCTGCATCCCTGAACTGGGACTCAGGACCGTGGAGTTCTAGCCCTTCCTATATCAGTTACTAACTATGTGACCTTACTATGCCACTTACCCTTGGAGGGCAGATTAAGTCATTTTCAAAATTCCTCCTAGCTCTGTTATTCTGGGATGCTGTAAATCAGTGTCCTTTACTGATCAACCTCTAAACCATAGTAACCTCATTCAGAAATGCCATTCCTAAGTCTCACTGGTGAGCAGGTGTCTGCCCACAGACCCCGCTCCCCAGATGCTACAGGCAATTTGGGAACTATATTTTTAAAATCACCACAGATGGGAAGACTAAGATGAAATGAGACTTGTTTAAAAATGCTGTTTTTAGCATTTTAGCCCCATCTCTTCATCCCTCATTGCTTTCAGCTTTTTGGATGGCCGCCCCAAATAGCCCATGTTCTTGCTGATTGCTCAACAAAATCTCCCCGAGAAGAGCCTTGGATCACTGCTGGTCCACGGCCCCTCCTTCCTGCCACCCCGTAATTCTCCTCCTAGTCCATTGCAGAGCTATTGAGATCCCACATGATCAATGTTAGGGCCTCTTTAACAGCCTCTGCTATCTGCATAAACATGGGCAGATTTGCGTTTTCATTGTGCCCGAGAGGTCTATAACAGCTTACATTATCTTCCCTACCGAATCTGTCTGTAACCTTAATCTAAGTCTTGGCTCTGTGGGTTCATTTGCATATGCCATCTTTTTATCCACACAGTAATGCTCTTGCTGCTTCCATATTGCTATTTTCTTTTCCTGAAAACAATCCATCTTCAGACAATGTTCTCAGAATTGGGATCACCTCCACCCCTAACAAGCTTGTCCCCAGCTGGTTGAGTAAGATGCCTCTTGGACTTGGGGCTTGTCCAGCATCTGGTCTTGTCCTTGGGACAGCATGGCAATGGGTAGAACCTCCAGCTGGTAGAATGGTGAGCTGGGAGTTGGGCCAGGAAGCAGCATGGGTAAGGGTGCAGGGGTGGACCAGGGTGCAGGCCAGGAAAACTCAGGAGCCAGGGTGGATAGAGTCAAGTTGGGAAGGGTTAGGAGACAGAATGGGAAAAGTCAGAGGTGAGGGTCATAGTAACTGGGTGGAATCCAAAAGCTGGGGGCTTGGAATCTAACCCAGCCAAGCCCAAAACGGCATTGAGAACCCAGGAAATGTGACAGCTCCGGACCCAGAGAGACTTGTGCTGGGACCTTACAGGAAAATCTGGAGCCAGACTGTCGGGATTTAAATTCTGGCTATTCTGTTAACAACTGAGTGACTTGGAGCAACCTACCTCCTTCTCTGTGTCTCAGTTTCCCCATGTATAAATTGAATAACTCTAATACTACCTTCCTTATACTGAGTTACAACACATAAAAATCTTAGGAGTGGTACTTGACTCATAGTAGCATTGAATTCAGTTATTATCTTTACATTTAAAAAAATTAAAGAAACAAAATCACTTTGCATATGGGGAATTCTTCTCCTCCACCCCACAGCCCCATTCCCAGCTATGCTACAGGCTCTGAGCAACTACTGATGCTGCTGTGTGAGGCTTTATCTCCCACCCAAGGGAGGTCTAATCTTGGGGAGCACAGTGTCTCACTGCCTCTATTAGTGGTGGGATAATTGAACTGCTTGTTTTTATTTCTAAATTCCACTGGGAACACAGAAAGTAAACACTGTATATTTCCACAATAACCAGAATGTAAGCTTTGACATTAGTCAGTCCTGTGTTCAAATCTCTATTTTCTATTCACTTATCATAACATGACATTTTACAGATTATAGCCCTTCTGAGTCTTGATTTCCCCATCCACACATTGGAGGTAACTACATGTATCTCATAGAATGAATTCAAAGGTCAAGGTACAGTGTGTGGAGCATGTGACTCAAACACTCTTTTCCTCTCAAAGAGCCCTGTGTCAGCTCGGGCTGCGGTCTCATCTGACGGCTCTCCTGGATGGAGGTCCCTTCCAAGCCTCCTCCTGTGGCTGCTGGTGGACTGAAGGCTAGCAGTAGGCTGTTGGCTGGAGGCCCCCTCAGTTCCCACCACATGGGTCTTTCAGTAGGGCAACTCACAACATGTCAGCTGACTTCAGAGCAAGCGAATGAGAGGGTGAGCAAGGTGGAAGCCAGAATCTCTTGTGACCTACTACTGGAAGTGATATCCCACACTATTCGTTACCAACTCCCACTCAGGATGGGGGATTAATTAACACAAGGGCATTAACACCAGGAGGCGGGGAAACTTGGGGCCACCTTGGAGGCTGCCTACCACACTCTGAAACTGCCTCTCCCCACACATGCCCTCCAAATCCCCCCTCTCAAAAGGCACCATGTTGGTCACTACCTCTAAGTCATCTCTCACTTTATTTCCTCTCTACCCTCAACCAGAGCTAAACTCCACATGCACCAGAGCTTTCAATCTTTAAGCAAGAGATTTACCTTAATAGACGCTCTTAATATTGTAACTTGAAGATGTTTCTCTTTCTCCCCTGCAGCTCTCTAAGGCTTCCATTTCTTTAAACAGAGAATAAACAGCTTTTCCCTGTGGGCTTCCCCGGCGACTAGTGGTAAAGAATTCACCTCCAGTGCAGGAGACCGAGGTTCAATCCCTGTGTCAGGAAGATCCCCTGGAGAAGGAAATGGCAACCCACTCCAGTATTCTTGCCTGGGAAATCCATGGAGAGAGATGCCTGGTGGACACAATCCATGGGGTCGCAAAAGAGTCGGACACGACTTAGCGACTAAACAACAATAACAAACCCCCAAGGAACTGTAGTAGCCAAATTCTGTCTCAGGCATGTGTTTACAGGGGTATTCAAAATCTACCTTTATCCTGTATTCAGAAATCTTCTAACCCCATACTGTTTAAAAATTGCCTTTGGCAAGACTTAGGTGATAGGGTATGTTGCTTCTGTGGGGATGGATCAGCCCTGCCATCCACTCCAAAGCTGAGACACATTTGCCTAAGGTTTGCTGATTTCTTCCAACAGGACTCACATTGACTTCAGTAGCAATTGAGCTGAAAAGGAAAGAGCAAAGAAATGCTGAGATGGGGAAGCTGAGAGCAAACTGGTACTAGCCCTGTGAGGAGAAAGAACTGGGATGGAGGCAGACATAGGAAGTATATGAACAGCTAGTCTTGGTCTCAGCAAAAAATCCCAGTGCTCTTTGTGCCATAGCCCTAATCCAAACCTGGGTCAGGGTTCACAAGAGGTCAGAGGAAGCAGTGAAATCAGATAATTGGGATAATCCAGGAGACTTCAAAAAGCACGCAGAGTTAGGCACTAGTATTACTGGGAACTTGAGGCTCAGAGAGGCGGAACAGTTTGTTCAAGGTCACACAGCCTTGAAGTGACACCGTATCCCCCAACCCTCTTTTCCCAAGGTTACATCAGGGGCCCTGACCCTGGAATGGGGGGAATCAGGTAAATTCAACAGAGTTACAGAGCAGATTTCTCCCCATTTGTATCCTAAACTCTTCCTACTGTGATGCCTGGCTTTTCACTTTAACAGACTCAAACCAATCCAACAAACTTTCTTCGCTTTTGCTCCCGTCCCTGGTGTTCTTATTTAAGTGCTCCCAGCCTTCCCATCACCATGGATACCCTTTGTATTGTTTTTCCCATCAGAGTCCATGCTTTGGAAAATTCTATCTACCATGTACTCTCCCCTTGCAGACAATAATAAATTTGTTTCCATGGGTTTTATTCATCAAAACCATATGTAACTGCCAATCAGAGCTTCTGATCCATAAGAGATCATCACAGTTGGTATAAATATTGAGCTGTCTAAATCGAAGCTTGTAGCTTCATTTAGTTTGGGGGCGGGGTTTACTGAGGAAAACATGTGCAGTTTCCATAAGGAACTTTAAAAATTTGAAAAAAGCACATAACTATCTGTCACTGCTCCAACTGTGGAGGTAAAACAAGACCCCAAAGCCCCGCCCCACAGCACAGAGCTCCCTGAGCCCCATGCTAGAACAGATCTAAGCAACAGTTCCTCCCGTCAGGCACTGAACCCTCTACCCCTGGACTCTAGGTGCCCTGGGAGCCTCAGGGCAGGACCAGATGCCTTCTTACTTAAAGACAAAGTGGGCAGGGCTCTCTGCCCTGGGGCCCTACTGCCTCCCCTCCCCTTTCTACCATTAGCACTCCATTCTCCTGATTCTTGGATCCCATGGGCAGAGGAGCCTGGTGGGCTACCGTCCACAGGGTTGCAAAGAGTCAGATACGACTGAAGCGACTGAGCATGCATGCATGCTCCTGATCCTTGAAGCAGATACACTTGAGGCAGGCGAGTAGGCATGATTTAAACTATGATCAGCAGTTTCCTCCACATTATCAGGCAAGCCCTTTGTAGAGTTTCCTACGGCTCCTTCAACATGGTGGTCTCAGGACACCCTCTGGGAGGTGCAGAGGGCCTGAGGTGGGCTGGGAATGGTTCCCCATTCTCCAGATCCTGTCTGTGCACATGCTGTGTCCAGGCTAACAAAGCTGCAGGCACCTTTGCCTAGCATTCCATCCCCAGCCCAGACGTGCAGTCTTCATGGAGCTGCCTCAGCAGGAGGCTCAACCTGCCTGTGAGGAGGAGACACTGGGCTTTCCACTCCATACCTTGGTATACCTCACATGCTGGCCACTGGGCCCACAGCTTTCAGATCTCATGGCTGCCTAGGGGTTTGTCCAGCTTGCTTCCAAGGTGCTGTTGGCAGGAGTGTGGCCAGGTAGAACAGTGAACACCATGAAGACAGGGGAGATAGAGGTGCCCAGAGAGCCCAGCTCTGTCTCCACCACAGGCCTGTGTGTTGAGGCCCTTTTCCTGCCAAACCCTCTGTAGATCTTCCATTGCTCTCCCCAGGGCCACCCACAGCTTCTGGCATCTTCCCAGTGGACTGCGGGCATCATGAACAGGTCAGACCTTATGGCGGGGGAGGGGTTTGGCCCGTGGAGCTGATCTCTCCTTCCCTAGAAGATAGTGAGAAGTACAGGTCACTGTGACCCTGCCCCAGGCAACCCTCAGTGGGGTATGCACACACCTATGCTAGAAATCAGATTATCAATTTTTTGTGTATGACGAAAAAGGTAGGATATGGCAGATAAAGTTTGTCTTCTTGGATATATATATACTATATAAATGTATATTTTAAAAATATATATGCATTTTAATTATTTAATCTTTATTAAAGGAATTGAAAGAAATACATATGATCCTTTAAAGCACTTTAAAAGTTTTAATTTAGTAATAGGGACTGGGAAACCTAAATAAAGATTCAAGTTAAGAAAACTGGTGGAATGGTTATGAGACGAGTCATTGAAAGCATACAAAATGATAAATAATGAGTTTAAAAAAATCCTTGTCTTTTAACAAACGCCATGGAAAAACACCAGTTTATTTCTGGATAATCTAGTTTGGGATGCCCAATTTTATTTTATTTTTTAAAGGTAGTATAAGAGGAAAACATAAGTATCTAATAAATAATAGTAATAAATAAAACAAAACCCTATAGGAAAAGGCTTATCAAATGGAATCATCAAGGAACCTTCAGAAGGAGTTTATTACATGAATTTTTCCAGCAACCTTAAATGAGGTCAGGCTCCAGTGGGCCTGGAAACCTGGGTTTAGGGATATACCAACACCTATCAAGCCGTGAATCCTGCGCCTTTACATCGCTAATTGTTTCGACTTCTTCCAGTCCCAAAGGCAGTAATTCAAATGTCTCTGACTTTTTAAGCCATCCTGATTTCCAAAAGCTCAAGCACTGCGTCTCTTTTCATGCCTAGAACTTGAAATTGGCCTCAACAGATTCCTTTTTCTTCTCTTTAAACTCCTAAATATACTGCTCTTGGGCAGGCAGGGAGCCTGTGCCCTCCTTCAAACCAAACTGCAGGGCCAAGGGCAAAGTCAGAGAGACAGGAGGAATGGTCACCTCTGACCTGTGGAGGAGGACTGCCTTCAGCACTGACATTAGGAGACAGCGGGGCTTGGATCAAAAGACCCCAAAGAAAGAAACCCAAGTCTATAGCTCTAAAACTTCTGAAAACTCAAGCTGCAGCATTAAAGTAGGTATAAAGAGGTCAGAAAGGGCCTTTCTTCTCTTAAAACCTCAAGATTGTTTCTTAACTTCTCCAGGTTAAAACCACCAGCTTCAAGAGATGTCCTGAGGCGACTTCCCACAAATAGCCCAAGCCTATCTTTCCTCAGTAACATTTTGTGAGTTTGTGCTGTTTGACAGGGATTTTGTTGCCCTGGTGACAGCTGATTGGACAAGAGAGAAGCCACCCTCTGCTAAGGGGTACTGGCATGAAGCCCCTCAGGGAGTTCCATTAGCATGACCCTCTGTTCGGTAGGATGACTGCATATTAGATAGTGATGAACCAATTCATTCAAACCTTTTGGGAAAGAGCACAGGCTCACAATAGTTGCTTGGACTCAAGTTGCATCCTGAGTGGTAAAGAGCTGTGGGTTTGGTTCTTTAGAGAAGCCCTGGACTCCAGAGTGCATGTCAAGTTAGGATGATGATGGCCTATGATTCCCCACTGTATTAGTCTCTTACTGCTGCTGCAACAAATTAGCACAAATTTAGTGGCTTGAAAGAAGACGCACTTGTTCTCTGACAGTTGTGGAGGTGGGAGGTCTAAAATCAAAATGTTGATGGGGCTGTGTTCCTTGGAGGTTTCAGTGGAGAATCCATTCCCTGTCTCTTTTAGCTTCTAGAGGCTGCCTGTATTTCTTTTTTTAAACTAAAGAACATACGTTTTATTGGGGTATAGTTGCTTTGCCTGTTGGTTTCTGCAGTACAATGAAGTGAATCAGCTCTAAGTATACATATATCCTCTTCCTCTTGGACCTTCCTCTTTCCCCCTCATCCCATCCTTCTGGGTTACCACAGAACACTGCACAGCTGAGCTCCCTGCGCTCTGCAGCACATTCCCACCAGCTATTTCACACCAGGACAGCCGCTGTGGATAACAGTATGGAGGTTCCTTAAAACACTAAAAATAGAACTACCATATGACCCAGCAATCCTACTACTAGGCATTATCCTGAGAAAACCATAGTTCAAAAAGACACACGCACATGTGTCTAAACATGGGAATATCTTATCTCTCTAAGGTCACCTGGTCTCTCTATTTCTGTTCCTATTTGATTCTTCTCTTGATTAACTGGCTTCCTCTGCTTACACATACTATTCATGACCCCCCATAGAAGCTATCAATCTAGATGCCAGATCATTTTTCAAACCTAAAGAGCCACCATCAACTGGCCACAGTTCCTGTGCCATTTATCCAAAGTCTTTGAAACTGACTGACCATTGGCAAGTCATGCCTGCATGACTTACCTTCGTTGCCTGCATTTATTAACTTGTGGCCTCTTCCTTGAATCACTCCAGTCTCTAGTTATCTGTCATCATATCTACCACTGCTGTGTGTCTAGTATCTTATCACATCTACCACTGCTGTGTGTCTAGTATCTTATCACATCTACCACTGCTGTGTCTACGACCTTCCTTCTTCAGAGACCTTTGTGATTACATTGGGCCCATCTGAGTAATCCAGCGTAATCCTCCCATCACGAGATCATTTACTTAGTCCCTTCCCTGGTGGCTCAGACGGTAAAACTGTCTGCCTACAGTGGGTGTAGACCCGGGTTCGATCCCTGGGTCAGGAAGATCTCCTGGAGAAGAAAATGGCAGCCCATTCCAGTACTCTTGCCTGGAAAAATCCCATGGATGGAGGAGCCTGGTAGGCTACAGTCCAGGGGGTCGCAAAGAGTCGGACATGACTGAGCAACTTCACTTCACTTCACTTTTGCCATATGAGGCTACAAATTTGTGAGTTCTAGGGATTAGGCTGAGGATGTTTTAGGGGACATTATTTGGGCTGCCACACCTTCTCTGCTATATATTCTTTCAACAAATCTGTATTTCTGGTAATTATATAATTCTATATACTTAGTCTTCAGCATCTGGCCTGCCCACATCCCCTGGAAGGAATAGTGCAAGTACGGTATGATTCTGTCCTCCATGGCAATAACTGGTGACTAGCTGAACTGTTTTCTGGTTAATGACCTATTGAGTAATGATGCATTGACTTGCCATTAGCAGCCAATGACTCATTGACTTGCCAATGGTCAGTCAGTTTCAAAGACTTTGGATAAACGGCACAGGGACTGTGGCCAGTTGATGGTGGCTCTTTAGGTTTGAAAAATGATCTAGCATCTGGATTGATAGCTGCTATGGGGGGGCATGAATAGTATGTGTAAGCAGAGGAAGCCAGTTAATCAAGAGAAGAATCAAATGGAAACAGAAATAGAGAGACCAGGTGGCCTTACAGAGACAAGATATTCCCCATGTTTAGACCCCGTGGGGCCTGGCTGTTTCTTACCCTGAACTGTAGTGTAAATTCTCTCTGTGCAGCTGCAATGAACCACATCTCTGTTCTGGAGCCAGATTGCCATTTGATTTTTTTCCAACAAAATCAGCTCCAAATAGAAGACTCTTTTTTGCTTGACTTCTTAAAAAGATGACTTACACAACCCTTTAAACCACAGATCCTATCTTCAGGCGGGGGTCTTTGAAAATTCAAGAAGGGCAATGAGGAGGTAAGGTGTTGCCCCCTATGATCTGCTTCTGTCCGTGGTGCTTCCATTCCTTGCCCTGGCTGTCCTTCCATCCAGCAGCTAGAACCCTTGAAGGGCAGACCCAGGTTCTCCAGCTCTGATCAGGATGGGGTTTTATGTGACAATTTTCTCAGGGTTGAGTTGCTGAGAAAAAAAAAAAAAGGGCCCCTGAACCTGCATCTTCCAGCCTCCCAACATGCCCCTGTTCTTTCAGATCAGGGTCTCCCCCCTTGATCCCCACAAGTAAGTATCAGTGAGAACCCTGCTGCCTTACCCTCCTTGCCGCTCCCTACTTGCCCAGTGTAGGATACTTCAGGAATCCCAGAGCTATGAAATAATGAGCAGATTTTTGTTCATCAGCATGCATCTTGTGAATCCAAGAATGAATGAGGTCTCTGCTGCCTCCAGTACCTTTGCTGTCAGGGAAAAATTGAAGAAGACCTGAAATGGCTGAGGAGCCAGCTGGTGATTTAATTTCCTCCTAATTTTTCTGCCTCTCGGGAAATTGGCAAATTAATTGGAAGCCAGACTTCTCAACTCTGCTGCAACATAAGTGGTTGCCCCGGGAATGCAGGTCCATGGGGTCAGTTGGAGGCCTCAGATACTGGGTCTGGTGGTACAAGGCCACCTGGGGATCCTAGGACAGTCCTTCCCATCCCCTGCAGCTCGGCTGCGGGATCCTGGGCACATGTGGGCCGTCCTGTTTCGGCATCCTGCGGAGAGCATCCTGCTGCTCCGTATCATCTATTTCCCTCCCCTGGCGCTGTTTCTGCTGTGGAGCTGATCTTGTTTTGCCTTAATCCATGGGGTACCAGACAAGACCTGGGTAAGCAGACAGGCCCCCAAGCTTCAACACTTTGGTTTCCTAAGCCTTGAGCATAGTGCTGGGAGCCCTGTCGTGGCTGCTGCAGCCTGGGTTGAGTCTGCAGCGTTTCCCAGCTGTATTCAATCCCAGAACACTGGTTTCAGAGCACTGATGAACATCTCCCTCAAAGAGTGTTCAGTGACACACATTTAGGAAAATGTTATTTTATTACAGGATTTATCACATTGGATTGAAGTGATTTATTTGCATGTCTGCCTTCCCCACCAGGCTGTGAATTTCTAAAGGGCGAGAAATATATCTTATTTATGTTTTTATCTCCAGCACCTGGCACAGTGCTTCTTTGTAGAGTTGGTCCGTTAAATAGCTCTTGCCAAGGTCACCAGTTACCTCCATCTTTGTTCCCAGCTTATTAAAATTCCCAATAACATTTTATTCAGTTTGGTGCTCCTTCCTTAATCACTTTTTTTTTTCTTTTTAAAAAATATTCATTTATTTGACTGTGTTGGGTCTTAGTTGTGACATCCAAGATCTTTAGTTGCAGCAAGTGGAATCTAATTCCCTGACCAGGGATTGAACCTGGGCGCCCTTCTTTGGGAGCAAGGAGTCTAAGCCACTGAACCACAGGGAAAGTCCCCCCACCTTTTCCCCTTTTTTTTAATCTCTTGGTTCCTCGGACACCACAGTCTCCACAGGACCAGCAACTCCATTGCATCCCTTGGCTGAACACTTCTCTCTCCGTTATCCAAACACTGAAGTGCTCAGGGCTCCATCCTTGGACCGTTTCTCTGCTGCCAGCTCCACCCTTTCCCCGGCTGACCTCGGGCAGATCCACGGCATAAATCACTTTCAGTAATCTGATGATAATCATGCTTATATCTCTAAATGTGGCCTTTTTCTTGAGCCCTGGATACATATCTGGCTACCTATTTGACATCTTCTCTTAAATTTAACATGTTCAAAGCAAACCTCCTGATTTAATCCAGTAAACCTGTTAGTAGGGCTTTCCTGGTGGCTCAGCGGTAAAGAATCCACATGCAATGAAGGAGATGTGGGTTTGATCTTTGGGTTGGGAAGAGCTCCTGGAGAAGGAAATGGCAACCCATTCCAGGATTCTTGCCTAGGAAATCCCATGGATGGAGAAGCCTGCGGGCTACAGTCCACAGGGTCTCTAAAGAGTCTGACACAACTTAGTGACGAAACAACAGCAAACCTGTTCATTTCCCGTCTTTCTGTGTTAGTAACATTGTCAGCTACTGATGGCTGCTTATATCCAAACTCTAAAACTTATCACATTTAAAAAAATTCCCTTTCCATCCATCAGGACATCCTACTAGCATCCTGTCTGTGATTGTTTAGATTAATATTTGGCAAATATTCTTTCTTCTCCTCCTGTCTCTATAGAGTAGGCTTCCCCTGCCTCACCCCCATGCCCCCAGATTGATAATAGATTTGGTCAAGTGACTTGCTTTGGCCACTGGGATGTCAGCAAATGTGTCCAGAGCTGAGACCCTAACTATGTTAGCAAAGTGTGGTTTGGCACTTACATCCTGTGTTGTTATCAGTGTGCTACCTGTCAGCTCCAAGTTCACTGTTTGCTGCCTGAATTACGGAAATAGATCAAGGCCCCTTACACCTTTTCCCTTTGCCAGCTGGCATGATGTTAATTTTGTCAGCAGAGGGCACTGGATATGACTGCTGAGGTGTCTGCGATGCCTTGCTCCTCAGAGGGCTTCCTGGTTCCTGCTTCCCTGATGCTTGTGGAACTCCTACCCGAGGGACCCAGGGAACCTCTTCCTCATCATAGTCCTCTTTGACTATTTCAGTAGCCTCCTAAGTGTTCTCCTTTCTTGTATTCTTGTTACTCTGGACCATTTCTGGGTCCCAACTGATTAATGATGCTTCAATTGGCTACATGTAAATTTAAATTATATCAGGTTCTGTTTCAAACTAATTTATCCTATCCCAGCATCTTGGCTCACTTATTTATTTGATTTGGGGCCCTTATCACAACATTTGAATTATGAGATCTTTATAAAGTATCCTCATATCTGGTAGGACAGGTCTTCCTCTTCAGTGCATTTTTTTCAGGTTTCTTTTTGTTGTTTTTACAACACTTCCCCACCCCCACCCCCAAACTGGAGTATAATTGCTTTACAATGTTGCATTAGTTTCTGCTGTACAACCAAGTGAAGTAGCTATATGTATACATATGTCCCGTCCCTCTTAGACCTCCCTCCTACATCCTTCCCCTCTAGGTCATCACAGAGCACTGGGCTGAGCTCCCCGTCTATACAGTAGCTTCCCACTAGCTATCTCCTTTACACCCAATAACGTATATATGTCAAACCTACTCTCTCAGTTCATCTCACCCGCCTCCTCCCACCCTATGTCCACCTCTTCAATGCAGCTTTTTCCAACCTTCTTTTCTATAAACTCTTCCAGATGATTTTAGAATCATTTTGTCATGTTCCAAAGAAACCTCAATATTAGAAATTCACTTGGAAACATTAACATCTTTAAGCTATTGAGTTTTTCCATCTAACAGATTGATACTTCTATATTTAGTTATCTTTTATATCTGCAATAAAGCTTTCTGATTTTCATTATACAGGCCCTGCATTTTCTTTGTTGAGATTATTTGCAGGCATTTATGTCTTTTGTTACTATTCTGCACCAGATTCTTTATTTTTCTATTATATCCTTTAAGTGAGTACTATTGTTATTTAGACAAGTTATTGATTTTTACACATTTACTCTGTAATGAATCATTTTATTGAATTCTCCTTATTAGTTCTATGTGTTTTCAATGAATTCTCTTGAGTTTTATGGGTTTGAAATTCATCTTGACTGTAAATAATGATGGTTTTCTTTTCCTTTCCAATAATTGTACTGCTTGCTTATATCTTGTATCCCCTTATATCAGTTAGAACTTTTAGAACAATGTTATATAATAATAGTAATCTGGTACATTTTTACATTTAGATGCAAAAAATGAAAATTGACCCTTTTTTCACTCTTTTTATAAAAATTAACTCAAAATGAATTATACATTCAAATATAAGAGCTAAAACTGTGAAAGTTTTAGAAGCAAGCATGGAGAAAAAATCTTTGGGTCCTTGGGTTAGGCAATGATTTCTTAGATAAGACACAAAAAGCATGAATCATGAAAGAAAAAAATGATAAATTGGACTTGATCAAAACAAACCTTTTGCTTTTTGAAGGACACTCTTAAGAAAACTAAAAGACAATCCCAAATAGAAGAAAACACAAATCTGACAAAGAACTTGTATTTAGACCATATAAAGAACCCTTGCAGTTCAATAATAAGAGGGAAAACAACTATATAAAAAATAGAGGAAAATTTGAACAGACACTTCACCAAAAATATATATTGGTGGCAAATAGACACATGGAAAGATGCTCAATATTACCAGTTATTGGATGAATAAAAATGAAAGCCTAACCACGATATTACTGTGTATTTATGACAGAGCTAAAATCAAAGGACTGATAATTCCAAGTGCTGATGTGGAAGTAGGGCAGTACAGAGTTGGTGGAAGTGCAAAATGGTGCTGCACTTTGAAAAACAGCTTGGCAGTTTCTTATAAAATTAAATATTTACTTAAATTTCTACTTTTAGCTTCTTGATGGAAAAATTCCGTGAACAGAGAAGCCTGGCAGGCTACAGTCCATGGGGTCACAAAGAGTCAGACCAGACTGAGCAACTGAGTACGCACGCATGCAATACTTCTAGACATTTCCCCCATAAGAGTAAACATGTATGTTTACAGGAACCCCTTTACACAAATGTTTAGGGAAACTTTATTCGTAATACTCTGAAGCTTAAAACAAACCAATGTCCATCAATCACAGAATGAGTAAACACATTTGGTACATTTATACACAGAATATATGCATTCAGCAACTTGGATGAATCTCAAAAGCAGTATTCTAGGTGAAAGAAGCAGGACACCAAAGGCTGCTGCATGATTTCATTGTCTGACATTCTGGAGGATGCCAGAGTATGGGGACAGAAATCAGATCAATGGTTGGCAGGGCTGGGGTAGAGGAAGGAATTGACTCTAAGGGAACTTAAGGGAACTTTTGAGGATGATGAAAATAGTTTATATATGGACATTGTGATGCTTAAATGACGGTATATATTTGCTAGACCCTATCAGATTGTATAAAGGGGTAAATTTAGTGTATGCAAATTGTACCTCAACAAACCTTTTTTTAAAAAAGACAAGGATAGGACTTTCCTGGGGGTACAGTGGATAAGAATTCGTCTGCCAGTGCAGGGAACACGGGTTCGATCCCTGGTCCAAGAAGATCGCACATAGGAC
Source organism: Cephalophus harveyi (assembly GCA_006410635.1). NCBI lineage: Eukaryota > Metazoa > Chordata > Mammalia > Artiodactyla > Bovidae > Cephalophus > Cephalophus harveyi. The sequence continues at coordinate 164,261 of SJYT01046936.1, forward strand.
ATTGTGATGCTTAAATGACGGTATATATTTGCTAGAACCTATCAGATTGTACACTATAAAGGGGTAAATTTAGTGTATGCAAATTGTACCTCAACAAACCTTTTTTAAAAAAAGACAAGGATAGGACTTCCCTGGGGGTACAGTGGATAAGAATTCGTCTGCCAGTGCAGGGAACACGGGTTCGATCCCTGGTCCAAGAAGATCGCACATGCTGTGAGCAACTGAAGCTGTGTGCCACAACTACTGAGCCTGCGCTCTAGAGCCCACAGTCCGAAACTGCTGAGCCTGCGTGTTGCAACTACTGAAGCCCAAGTGCCTAGAGCTTGTGTTCCACAGCAAGAGAAGCTACCTCAGTGAGAAGCCCTTGCACCACAAGAGAGGAGGCCCTGCTGCTGCAGCTGGAGAAAGCCCACACTCGGTGACGAAGGCCCCAGCACAGCCAACAACAAACAAATAATGAAAAGGACACGGATACACGTATTAGCTGTAATCCTTGTTTTCCTCCTTGTTTTAATAAGAATGCCATTATTTAAGTATTATTTTGGCACAGTTTTGAGGGAAAAGAAAAGGTGCATTCTTTATTACGTTAAGAAAATAGCCTTTAGTATCATTAAGATTGGGCTTCCCAGGTGCCGCTAGTAGTAAAGAATCTACCTACCAATGCAGGAGATGTAAGAGAAGTGGGTTTAATCCCTGAGTTGGGAAGATGCTCTGGAGTAGGAAATGGCACCCTACTCCAGTATTCTTGCCTGGAGAATTCCATGGGCAGAGGAGCCTTGTGGGCTACAGTCCATGGGGTTGCAAAGAGTTGGACATGACTGAGCAGCTGAGCACATCACATCGTAAAGATTTCTGAGCTGTCAGGATAATCATCAGACAGAAACTGATCTTGATGATTTAAGCAGAAAAGGAATTTACTAACTGGATTCTGGATAGTTAAGAGAATCACTGGAAAGTCAGGACCAAAGGGAGCCTGGGCAACTTGCCCCACAGCCCAGATCATGACACAGAACAAAGAGGAGCGTGCTGCCATCTTGGAACGTGGGGTCCACCGCTTGAAATGCTGGCACTGCTGGGCCTAGGGCCAGGATGCAGCTGCCTGTGCTTCAGTCAGGGCTGTTCCTGCAAACTGATGCTGCTGCTACTAATGGAACCACTGTAAGTTTTTCCCCTGCATTCAATAAAGGTGAAATTAAAAAAAAAAAAAAAATCTCTGCTCCCTGTCATCTTTGCTCCACGTTTTGAGTTTAGGTCAAGTGCCTCATTGTTGCTTCAAGGGTGGGGCTGGCACCCATGGCAGTGAGCATTCATTTTCTCCATTTCTAAAGGGGAAAAACTCTGCCTCCACCCAAATTCAGAAAGTGAGGAGTTTCTCAAATATAGGGAGGAGGATGGATTGCTCTCCCACATCTGTGGAATGCTATCCCACTAAAAAAGCCCCACCAGGCGTCCACTGGTACCATCTGTTTCTAGTATTTTGGAGAATGTCCTCTTTAAGAATAAATGTTGAATCTTCATACATGATTTTCCTGCTCCTGCGGAGATACTCATGTGATTTTTCTTATTTGACCCATTGATGTGTTCTATAAACAGATTTACTCATATTAAAATGGTTTTGTATTGCATTCTTTGGGTAAACCCTGCTTGGTTGTGGTAAATTATTCTTTTATTAGACTGTTGAATTCCATCTGCTGGGTTTTGTCTCGAATCTCCACGTTTGTATTCATGAGGGAGCTTGGTCTCATTTCCTTTTATTTTATGCTCTTTGTCAGTTTCAATGACATGCTGGACTCTTCCTCTCAGGAGTTTTCTACCCCCTGGTTGGAATTTCAGCTCTGAAATCTTTTTCATAAACTGCAGTCTTCACTACAGCCCATGTGGCTCATCAAGCAATAGGAAATTATGGGGATGGACACAGATATGATGAGAGAGTCCAGATGCCTGAGGCACCCCTTAAATTACTCTGGGACAATTACCGAGGGCCGACCATGTGCCAGCTGCTCAGTTATTTAACCTGAAGCTTAAATAAGCTTCTCCTCTGTGGGTAGAATTCAGATGACCCATGAGACTCATCTGGAAATAGAGAATGTGAGAGCACAACCGAAGGCCATCTCATCTACCCGTGTGTTATGGTTGGAAAACGTAGGCTCACAGAAGGGACGAGACATGCCCCAGGTACCTACCCAGCTTTGCTGATTTTTTTTGAACCTCCATCTTTCAAAGACTCCACTTCATAGACAGGGCAGCCAAAATATAGATTCAGACCCTGCTGAAAAAATCTTTTGGGCCCCTCAATAAGTGTGGATAAGCTGAAACTCTTAACACAGCTGGTACTGATGTCCTGTACAGTTGGGCCTCAGGTCCCCTGAAGACCTCTGAGCCTCTGCCAGCTGGCCCACCCCTCATGAGTCTTGTCCAAAGAGAAGTATGAGGAACATCATATATGGCCCAGAGCCTAAGCTGAGGGTTTGGAGTCTGGTACCCTGGTTTTAAATCCCGAGTCTAGCACATAGTAGTTGTGAGGCCTGGAATTCAGAAGCCTCAGTTTCTCATCTGTACAATGGGATACTGAGATAGCCTAAAGTGAGCACCCTGGGCTCAGAACAAGCACTCAGTTATTTCTATAAATAATGTGCTCCGTGCCATACCTGTGGCTGATGGTGGGACTATAGAGATAACTAAGACTGAAGATGGTGTAGTGCAAATGCATATTCAAGACACACTTTTTGCTCATAGCAATGGCATCTTCAAAAAACCTCATCTTTCACTGTTCCCTGGAAGCAATGTTTAACAGAACAAGAAGTTCTTTGAAGAATTATCAGGACATTTCCTCCTCATCCTCTCAAGCTCTTTGATTTTTATGGAGATACTTTCATGATCTCTCACCTGTGCTCACCTCTTCTTCATTGCTCAGAGCCCAGGGGTTCTCTGGGAGCTGTGTCCAGGGCCAGGGGCCCAGGCCAACATCCCACAAATTTCTTCCAACCGTCTCCTCCGTGCCTCTCCTGTTCACCCAGTTCCCACTTGGGAGCTTAGCTGTGCCCTCTGGCCTATGGCCATTGTCTTGTTTCACAGCAGAACTGTCTGCTGAGCTTCCCTTGAGTATTTTACCTTGTATCCTTGTCCCCAGGTCTGGCATCCCAAGAGTCTCTCCCATGTTACTTTCTAGAATACATAAGAGACCAGGGCAAAAACTGATCCATAGCAGAGTTCTGCAGACAGTCTGACTCTGTAACAGCCTTGGCCTGTAAAGATGAGGTGCCATGCAAAGGATAAGGCCCCTCATGGCATGTCTGGAGAAATGACTACACTGAGTCTCTGAGTGACCTTGAGTGTGTCTATTTCCTTCTCTGGGTCTCCATTTCCTCCTTTGTGCAATGAAAACCCTTCCTACAGCACTGATCTCCCTGGTCTAATGGACTTCCAAATGGGGCCAGTGAAGTCAAAGGTCTTTGAAAAGTGTAAAGCTGCAAGGCACTCTTATTGGTTGAGGTTTTGTTTAATTGGCAATATGAGAAGCCATCTTGGTCAGAAATTGCTTGGTTACCAGGACACAGGAGAATTTCCAGGCACCCCATGGAGGAATTATAACTGGGCTTCACAGGGGCTGAAAGTCATCAGCCTTGTCCTATCTCTGCCTCTGTCTGGGGTCACATTCCTCTCTGCTCCATTCTCCTCTCTGTTAAACTAGTCTCTTTTCCAAAGCTTGCAGTGATGTTCCCCAGATTCAACTCCTCTGTCGCTCTGCCTGGCATTGGTGCGGTTGTTATGGCGCCCAACAGCATACGGTTGACTCTGTCCTGTGGCCTAAGACTCAACCTGGGTGGGGCATCCATCCTTAGTGCCATCAGCTTCGGGTGCTGAGTGTGACCCCCTGTTACCCAGAACTGGCTTCAGTCTGGTGGCAGGTTCTCAGAGAGGGAGAGAGCCTAGAGCAGGCTTGCTGGAGCTAAGTCAGCCATCTTGGTGCTTCCTTTCATAATGGAGTGGAACCAATCCGGAAACTGGCAGGTGTAAGGTCACACAGAGAAGTAACAGAAGTGCTGGCGCTTGAATGCAGGCCTCCCAACCCATGAAACAGGTTTCTTTTTTTTAATCCCTCCTGCCCTTCTCTGGTTCTGAAGCAGAGAACTGTCTGTACTGGGTGGACCTTCTCCTGTAATGGAGAAATGGAAATCAAAATGACAGGCCTTGTGTGGCCGGGTGGGACCCACGGGTGTGTCTTTCGGGCTGAGGAGCTGGTGTAGGTTGGGAGGTCTGCCTTGCAGGGTGAAGCCTCGGAAGTCAGGCTGTGGCTGCACTCTGCAGTCCCCTGGCCACGTGGGTAGTTACCACTTGGAGCTACAGCAGTTCTAGGGGGCCGTTGGGCTGATTTAGTGCCTCCCCTCAGGGCTCGTGTGCAGGACTGGGCAGACCATTAATTCAATGTCAGCCACAAAGGCCTCCCCAGGACATGCCTCTTGCCTCCCAACCCTCCAGCTCCATATATGGTCATCGAAAGCCTGAACCTCATCTCACATCCACACTCTTTTGATTGCCCCAGAAAAGGAAGCCTTGTGTTCATTTTGGAAGCTTTGCTAGGCTCTGGGGGTATAGTGGTGAGCAAACAGAAGCGTTTCTGCCCTGAAGGGGCTCATGGCCTGGAGCAGAAGGCAGACAAACCCACTCTGTGCTGTAGAAGGAAGGAACTGGGAGCTAGGAGGACACAGAACAGCCCCTGGCCTGGTGGGGGTGGGCAGGTCCCACCAGGAATGATCTCCCTGAGAAAGGAGCAGAGGTTGGGGCTTGCAGGATGAACTAACAGTTCTGAGCACTCAGGGCATGCTTGGATCTAAATTCTATACATGCATCGTCTCCTTCACTCCTGCAGCTTCAAGTGCTATTGTTGCCTCCATTTTACAGACGAGGACATTGGGGTTTGCAGAGCTTTTGTAAATGGCCCAAAGCCACATTTTTTTTTTTTTCTTTTTTTACATGCTAGAGCTGGGGATTTGAAGCCTGGCTGTCTGGCTTCATTTCTGCATATGTAACCACTAACCACAGCAGATGTTAAGTAAGCAGAGGTGGCAAGATAATAGCCAGCCTGGGGAAGGTACCAAGCGAGGCCAACTCGGCAGAGCACAGCACCGTGAGTGAGGACAGCCAGGTGCCAGAGGAGGCCTGGCAGGCCTTGTAGGAGCTTGGGGGACCTTGCAGGCCCCATCACAAATTTTACTCTTTATCTGGAGCACAACAGGTTAGAAAATGCAGAAGGAATTTAAGGACAGGAAACACAGGATCAAAATTGTAATTTTAAAAGATCATTCTGTTTACAGAATGGAGAACAGATTGGAAGGGGGCAGGAATGGATATGCGGAGACAAATTTAGAGGCCACTGCAGGGCCCAGGGAGGGATGATGCAGCTTGAAGGAGGGGGCCGTGAAGACACAGGGTGGGTGGGAAGTAGGAGTGCAGAGTTCTCTCGGAGGGAAAATTGGCAGTGTTTGGTGACTGGGGCTGCAGGAGGGCAGGCCTCAGGGAGATGCTTCAGGTTCTGACTTGCGCAACCAGATGAAGAGCAGGGCCACTCACGGAGAGGGGAGACTTCGGGAGAACGCACTTATTTTCTGCATTCATCCACACGTTCATGTGACTCTCCAATTCTAGGGGCAATTTTACTTTGCGAATGTTTAATAATAGCTGTGTCTAAGGGGGTTGGTGTGACACTTCTGGGAAATGACAAAATGGCAGCCTTGTCTTTTCTGCCCCTTATGGACCCTGCACTGTCGCCAGGAAAGTGACTTAGAGGATGGCACCAGAGCCCACTCCAGCACGTGAAGGGAATGAGCTTCTAGGCAGCTTTTCTGGAGGCAAAATCTCAGCCCCTTCTTTCCAAGCTCCCTCTGCAAGAAATTCATACTCTTTCTAAAATTCCACATTCCCCAAAACCCAGCTTCTCCCAAGGAGGGCTGAAAGTAAGGTGGGGATGGGGGACATACACTTGAGCACACGATGTGGTAAGTATGAAGCAGTTCAACAGAAAATTCCAGGGAAGCTGTTCAAAGTCCCACTTCCAGCCCAGCAACTGAAGTGGAAATGAGGAAGCAGCCACTAAACGAATAACAGCTAGCAATGGCTAAGATTAAGAATCAGCCAACTCCTATCAGTAACACAAAGTTTTGTTGTTGTCCCACCTGAAAAACCCTTCTCTGGCAGGTGTTTGTTCCATTCCTCACAGTCGAGGCATTTAGTGAAGCAGGTTTACTGGACTTGGCGGTGCCCATCCAGATGCCCCCTTTGGGACCAGGGCTCTCCATCCTCCAGCTGCCAGGAATGGAAGCTTCTGGCAGCTCGTAGCCAAGTCCACTCTGGAAACTGCTCTCCACCTCCTTGCTGCCATAGTTAAGTTTGGGTGCTTTTCCTGAGGCAGCCTTGCCTAATCGAGACAAACCTAAAGGCCACCCCAGCTGCAGAGCTCCAGCCCCAGAGGGTCCAGTATGTTGGGCATCCCTGTGGGATTCAGTGCTAAATGAAAATGTGGGGCTCCCTTGTTAAATTATTAAGCATTTCAAGACAGCAATGGATGGCATAGCACTGAACCAAGCCCTGGGTCTGCCTGAGCACAGGGCCTGGTGCCTATAGTCTGAGCACTCCCACAAAATCAGCTCTGCCGGCTTTGGGGCAGGGGGATAAAGTCCAGTCCTATAACCTGGACCAGGCTAGGCTGAAGAGCACGGAGTCCTGCTGGGTCCCAGGGCTGTGCTGCTCACTCCCCCATGTCTGGGAACCACCCAGGAGCTTGCGATCCAGCAGTTCTGGTGCAGGACTTGCATTTCTGACTAACTCCCTGGGGACACCTGAGGCTGACTGTCTTCAGGTCACACTTTAAGTAACAAGGTCCCAAGAGACAGCTCAGGTCAATGCTGTGGACCTGGGCATCAGTGTTTCTTTTCACTTGGCCTCTCCGGCTACAGATCTTATCTTTAGGGACCTGGCACTTCTGTTCTGAACTGTGAGAAGATAGCTGAGAGTTAGACTCACCTGTTATGTCATGAGTCAGTTGGGTTTAGTCAAAGATAGGATCTCCTAAAGGTAGGTCGGGGAAGGGATTGGCACCCCACTCCAGTACTCTTGCCTGGAAAAATCACATGGACGGAGAAGCATGGGGTCGCTAGGAGTCGGACATGGCTGAGCGACTTCACTTTCCCTTTTCACTTTTATGCATTGGAGAAGGAAATGGCACCCACCCCAGTGTTCTTGCCTGGAGAATCCCAGGGATGAGGGACCCTGGTGGGCTGCCGTCTCTGGGGTCGCACAGAGTCGGAAATGACTGAAGCGACTTAGCAGCAGCAGCAAAGTCTGTATCAATCTGTTCTTGGTAACAGGAGCAATGACAACACAAAGACACCTTAGCAGGTTGTATTCATTGAGCCCAAACCATATGCTAGAAACAGAACTAATCATTTCACAGGCATTGTCTTTTTTCCCATAGTTTAACTGTGTTTAGTTGAAAAGTACTATTAACATTAGCGAATATACATTTTCCAGGCCCTATAACTGGTTTCGGCTCAAATGCCAAAATTATATTTTGATTATGTACATTGTTATTAACGGTTGTTTATGTCACTTAAGGGCTTCAAAAAAAAAAAAAAGCATTTAAAGACACATAAACTTTTTACTATTAATTCCATTTGTTTAAAATTTATTATTTTTATTTTTTTGGTTGTACCATGCAGCATGTGGTAACTTAGTTCCCCAGCCAGGGATCAAACCCATATCCCCTGCATTGGAAATGTGGAGTCTTAACCACTGGGCCACCAGGGAAGTCCCTACTACTAATTTTCATCCATAATCTTGCATATGCCCGCTAACATCCTTGGAGTAGGTACCACCTTGATGCCCATTTTACAGATGTGTAAACTGAAATAAGAACTGTTCAGTAACCTGCCCTTTCTGCCTGGCTCCCAAGTCCTGCTCTTAAATACTCTCAAGTAGTTGGTCTTAGCTGTGAATAAATAGGAACAGGTTTACACTAAACAGTCTGCAACGTGAACTCACAAGGGATCTTTCATTTGCTCTTAACAGCCATCCTGAAACACAGCACAGGGATTCAGTAAACTGAATAGATAAAGTGCTTGAGGCCTGGAGCTGATAAGTGACTTGCCAAGTTCAGAGCCAGTCTGTGGGAGAGGGAAAGCCCAGGGAACTAGGACTCTGTGGGCACGCCATGCTGTCACTTCTCCAGGGCTAACAGGAAGGGGAGTGTTTGAGGAGGTGGGGACCCAGCTCCAAGACTGAAGTGTTCAGGCAGTGGCTCCAGGGAAAGGACAAGTTCAGGGACAGCCCTGGGGAGACATGTGCTCCCAGGAGGGGCCTTCCTAGGAGCTGGTGCTGAGCTTCTGCTGCCATGGGAGAGGGTGAGAACTTATCCCGTCCTACGGGCTCTCCTCTGATCCTGGAGCAAAGGGCTAGAAGGGAAGCCTCAGACCCTTGGGTTGGAAGACTGACTCCACCTGTTGCTGGCGAATCGGTCTCAGTGTTTATGAAGTGGAATTAAGAACAGTGCCCTCCCTCCCCGCCCCCCAAACTGGCTTGTTAGGAGGATTAAATGAGTTCATCCATGGAGTGCTCTGAGAAGAATGTCTGATCTTCCTCCTCTGGTAAGAACTGCATATGTGCTAAGTAGCTTCAGTTGTGTCCGACTCTTTGCAACCCTCTGGACTGTAATCCACCAGGCTCCTCCGTGCATGGGATTCTCCAGGCAAGAATACTTAGAGTGGATTGCCACGCCTTTCTCCAGGAGATCTTCCTGACCAGGGATCAAACCCGGGTCTCCTGCATTGCCGGCAGATTCTTCTACCACTGTGCCACCAGGGAGCCCTGAAAGTAAGTGTTAGTCACTCAGTCCTGTCTGACTCTTGTGGCCCCGTGGACTGTAGCCCATCAGACTCCTCTGTCCATGGGATTCTCCAGGCAAGAATACTGGAGTGGGTTGCCATGCCCTTCTCCAGGGGATCTTCCTGATCCAGGGATCGAACTCACATCTCTCACATCTCCTGCATTGGCAGGTGGGTTCTTTATGCTAATGCCACCTGGGAAGAGTTCATGCACGTGGCTCTCACCTCCAACATTGGATGCGACCAACAGTAGGTGCCCCTGAGCTGAGGGCCTGGTATTTCCTTGTCTCATCAACTACCAGCCTTCACTGTGTTGGTGGGACCCAGTCCCCACATTTCCATCCTCCAGATCTCCCTTCTGTTGACATGTTGGGAAGCAGATCATTGTTGAAATTCTTCCCCATCCATATGGAATATACACAACCTTCAAAGAAAATGACACCAATTTTCTCTCCAAGTGTGATGAAATACAAACAGCTCACCTCAGGGTCAGGATGCTTTGCCATTAGGTAGCTGTGTGATTTGGGGAAAGCACCTAAATTTCTGGACTGTGGTTTCCCCACCTAAACTATGGAGAAGTTGGATTGCATTTTAATTTAAGAAAAAAGTGCCTCGAGCCCCTACTCCAAGCTGGGCAATGCGGGGGGCCCCAGGGACATAAAACTAAAGAAGCCAAGCTCTTCTCCTCAAGGAATTCCACTCCAGAGGAACGCCACTGGAGGAATGCATCATTTAATACTTGGGTTTGGCTCTGACAGTCTAGAATTATGCCCATTCTCAGTCTTGACTCCTACCAACAGTATTGTGTTCAACAATGAACAAATAAATATGTCTGTTGCTAATCTTTGTTCTTCCATCAGGTACCCACCCATTCTGGTCAAAGAAACATTCCAATGGCAATCATCTAAATTCTGAACCACTGGCTTGGTTCTGACAATCTGAGTTCTGAACCACTGGCTTGGTTCAACAGTCTAAGTGCTGAACCACTGGCTTGGTATCTGCCCCAACAAGGTCCTCTTGCTGGGCAAAGTCCAGTGGCTTCCAAAGTTTAGATCCAATGATATTACAGGTGACCTTTAGTTTTTCGGGGTTAGTGGAGACAGAGACATTGAGAGGTCCCCTCTGACATTCTCCCAGCTTACCTGTGCTCTTTTCCAAGAGGCCTCTGGCTGGTACTTTACATCAGCAGGCCTGGAGGCTTATGTCTCAGTAATTCAACAACCACGGCAGCTGGTTCTTTTCTCTTAAGATTTAAGACTTGCCATTTATCTGTGTCAAAATTGCAAAGGAGCAAGTTTCCAAAGACAGATTTATTATGTGTGTGGAGTGTCTCAGGTGCAGCAGTGCATAGAGATGGGCTGAATTCCATATTTTCTCTCAGTTTTTGTTCTATAAAAATAGCCACTTTGACTTTGCATTCAGACAAGTGAGAAATATACAGTCTTGAGCTGTGAGTCACCACGGGGCATTCACAGAAAGTAACATTATTGTGAGACTGGGTTCTAGACGTTGGTTTCAAGGTCAGCTGCCAGGCTTACACAGTCACTGGCTTAAGCAAGAAGCATGCTGTAACCAGAACCGACCACATCATTTGGGAGGCTCAGTGCTAAATGAAAATGTGAGGCCTCAAGGTTAAAAAGTAGGAAAAAAATGCTGCAATAGATAAAGCCTTTCCCTTTCTTCTGTGGTCTTTCTCTCACTTGTCATGGTGCTTTTCATTTGCTATTTAATGTTATCCTAAGAAAAGTTAAAGCTTTCCATTCGAGGTACAAAATTTTTAAATTTTCATAAAGTCTAGTTTTTTGTTTGTTTGTTTTTTATTTTCTGTATCTATGGCATTCTTTTGGAGAAGGAAATGGCAACCCACTCCAGTATTTTTGCCTGGAGAATCCCAGGGACAGAGGAGCCTGGTGGGCTGCTGTCTATGGGGTCGCACAGAGTCGGACACGATTGAAGCAACTTAGCAGCAGCAGCAGCAGCAATGCTTTTACTGTTTACCTATTTATTGTGCAATGCAAACTTAAATGCAAATATAAAGCATATAACTCCTAGGTGGAAGCACTGAAATTATACAATTGTATTTCGCAGCTTGTCCCCAGTGGATGTCTTGAGTGCTCTAGAAAAGACAAACCCAAGCGAGGATCAGGAATATAGAAGAAAGAAAGGATCTTCAGGCAGGGAGTTGGCTGAGGGGGTGCTCCAGGCATGCAGTGTGAATCCTCACTGGTGTCCTGGAACTCCTTCCCAGGATACAAGGCGCATGTGTGCTCATTCTGGCCTGAGAGCAACCACCTTTGCCTTCCTGCCACCCTCCACCCCATCCTCAGTACTGAGATCTTGTGCATCTTGGGGATGGGGGCTGGAGACATCAAGCCAGGCATCTCCTCTTCCCATGAACTCATCACCAACAGGCACAGCAGATGGGTTTCTCCACAGATTTTTAAATGTTCATGCTGGAATGGACATTAGCTTCTAATCCTTGGAAACTGTTTTGTCTTATTTGAGCAACAAGTCTTTGCAGATGTGATTAAGCTGAGGAACTTGCAAGAGAAAGATCATCCTGGGTGGTCTGGGTGGGCCCTAAATGCCATGGTAAGTGTCCTTATGAGAGAGGCAGAGGGAGATTCCACATGCAGACAGAAGAGAAGTCAGTGTAAAGATGGAGGCAGAGATGGGGTTGATGAGCACAAGGAACGTGGAGCCACCAGAAGCTGCAAGAGGCAAGGAACAGATTCTCCCCTAGAGCTTCTGGAGGGAGCTTAGCGCTGCTGGCAGCTTGGTTTTAGCCAGTGAAATCGATTTTGGACTTCTGACTCTCAGAACCATGAGAGAACAGTTCTGTTGTTTCAAGCCACTGTGTTTGTGGTAATTTGTTATAGCAGTTTTAGAAAACCAAAACACAAGCTACTAGAATTAGTAAGTATAATCAGGAAAGTTGCTAGACACAAGGTCAATACACAAAAATCAACTATATTTCTATCAGCGACTAATAAATTAAAAACTAGAATAAAATATTCCACTTATAATAAACATCAAATTCCTATTGTTAAATCCAATGAAAAAAGTAGAGCCCTGAAATATTACTGATATAAATTAAAGAAGACCTCATTAAATGAAGGTATATATTGTAGTCATGGGTTGGAAAACTGCAAGAGTCAGTTTTGCAAGATTGCGATACTGCAAGATGTCAATTATCCCCATATTAATCTATAGATTGTATAATGCCAATAAAATTCTGGTAGTTTTTTTAAATTGATAAACTGATTCCAAAACTTATATAGAAATGCAAAGGGCAAAGAATAGCCTAGGCAATCTTGAAGAAGAGTAACATCAGACAGCTTACATTGCCAGACAAGATCCATTATTAATTTACTGTAATTTAGATAATATGAAACTGTCACAAGGACAGAAACACTTATCAATGGTATAAAATAAAGCTCAGAAACAGACTCACATATATAATGACCTGATTTATTAATAAGGGAGTGCATAGGAAAAGAGTTTGTTAGTAAATATTTCTCAATTGATTTTATGTAAAAGATAGTACTTCTATTCCTACTTCATATCAAGCATAAAATCAAATACATATGGATAGCAGCTCTAAGTGTTAATAATAAAAAATAAAGTTGCAGAAAAAGCATAGAATAATGTCTTCATTACTCTAAATAAGCAAAGCTTTTTTTTTAAAGGACACAAAACTGCTAACCAATCGAAGACAAATATATTAATAATTTAGAAGAAATTTGGTTTTCTAAAAAACATCATTAAGAGAGTAAAAAGGTAATGAATGCCCAGAGTAGAAAAGATATTTGCAATACATATATGTAATTAAGAACTTGTATCCAGAACATACAAAGAACTCCTACAAATCAATTAGAAAAAGACAACCCAATAGAAAAAATTGGCAAAAGGCTTTAATAGACACTTCACCAAGAGAACATCTGAAGGGCGGCAAACAGACAGAAAAACAAAAAACAGCCCTAAACCAACCACATGAAGAGGTACTAAATGTCATTAATTATCAAGGAAATGCCTCAATTGTACTACCACACACCCACCAAAATGGCTAAAGTGATAAAGATGAAAGGTTTCAAATCAAGGTGGGTGAGAGTATGGAGCAAAGGAATTCTCCTACACTGCTGGCAGGCGTGTAAATCGGTGCAATTATTTTGATCAACTGTTTGTCAGTGTCTAATAAAGCTGAACATATGCATACCTCATGACCCAGTTATATACCAAATAGAAAGGCATTCATGCATTCACCAAACAATATGTACTACAATGATCATAGCAGCATTATGGATATTACCCAAATGTCCACCAGAATAAATAAATTGAGATATTCATATAATGGATGTCTATATAGATGTGAAAATAAATGGTCTAATTCCATGCAACAATATGTATGAAACTCAGAAAACATAATATTGAGTGAAAAAAAACTAGATTCCAATAAATATCCATTTATTATTCCATTTGTATAGAGCTCAGAAACCAACAAAACGAATCTTTACTGTTAGACTCTGGAAGAATGTCTCCCCTTCGGTAGGTGCAATAACTGGAAGGGACCACAGAGAGGGACTTGGGGGCACGAGTCATGTTTTTTTTCTTGACTTCGGTGCTGGTTACACGTGTATGTTTAGCTTGTGAAAATTCATTGAACTTGAAGCATATTTTGCTTCAACAGAAAGTATATAAAATCTCATTTTATATAAAAGCATTAGGACTGGGATTAATGAAAGTAATTTAGCACAGGTCCTGGCACATAGTAGCTATTTTAAAAAGACTTCTTCCGATTTATTTTATATTTTTAACTTTTCATTTTATACTGGAGTATAGCTGATTAACAATGTGATAGCTTCAGGTGGACAGCAAAGGGACTCAGCTATACATATATACGTATCCATTCTCCCCAAACTCCCCTCCCATCCAGGCTGCCATACAACATTGAGCAGAGTTTCACATGCTATACAATAGGTTCTTGTTGGTTATCCATTTTAAATATAGCAGTGTGTACATGTTGATCCCAAACTTTCTAACTAACCCTTCCCCTCATCCTTCCCTCCTGGCAACCGAAAGTTCAATCTCTGTGTGTGAGTCTGTTTCTGTAAAAAGACAGCTATTTTTATTATTGCTACATAATAGAAATGATTTCCGGAGGGACATCTGCTACAGCTGCTGCTGCCTCCTTCATTTTGCCTTGCTTGATGTTAGCCTGACAAATGAGGCCCTGTCCAGGCCTGACTCTGCTACAGTGACTCTGAAATTTGTCAAAATTTGTGCAGCAATGCAGATCATCATCAGACGTGTGAACTGAAATCTGGTGAACAGTAATGTCTGTTAACAAGGAGTTATTGTTCTCCACTTTCAACATTTTTCTAAAGCAGTTCTGGCAAATGAGGCCAAGACCCATGAAAGGGCAATGACTAAGGTTTTCCAGAATCGTGTCTGACGTGGATTTCATATACAGGCACTTTATCTAGGTGAGATTTAGAAATGGCTTCACTGGGGACTTTTGCAGGGGCCAAGGTATTCTATGTGTGCGTGTGTGTGCATGCACACACACGCTCAATAGTGTCCGACTCTTTGCCACCCCAATGACTGTAGCTTGCCAGACTCCTCTGTCCATGGAGTTTCCCAGGCAATAACGTTGGAGTGGGCTGCCATTTCTTACTCCAGGGCATTCTAGGAGTTGCTGTAGTGTTCTTTGCTTTTGCCTCCTCAGCACATGCTGGCCCCTTTTGCCCTCTGTATGAAGCTTTGTGTTGTTTCCCTTTGTGATAAGGATCCTAAGGCTGAAGGCTCAGATCCAGATGTAATTCATGTTGTGCATCCCTATCCATTTGTTTGTCTACACATTTCCTTTTTCCAGAAAGGCACTAAGTAGCTTACATGAATATTACTGTTGGAGTTCCCTTTAGGGTATTTGCCTCACCCATGACCCTTCTCTTATAAGCTGCCCCTCTCAGTTTTAGTGGTGGGTCTGGAAGGCATGTTTGCATTTCATTAGGTGAAATGACCATGACCCATGGGCATGGTGACCCATGACCCCAAGTGAATAGATCAGGTGGAGGGGACTGACCCAACTTGGGCCACTCGCAGTCTTTCTCCTGAGATTTGAAACTGATGCTTAGAAACAGTAGTCACTGTCCACTGAGTGGCTGAATGGACAGTTGTACTGACCCATTTTCACAAGAAGAGAAGAAAGGAAGTCTACAGTGACAGACAGAAGGAAATAGATGCAGAGAAGAAAGTAGAAAGCGGGTATTTGAAGAAGAGAAAGGAGAGAGATGGGGATGCCTTGGTTTCTTACATTTCTCTCAGTTCTGGTTCTTGTCTCCTGTGGGCCAACTGCACTCTCTCCCCCGGGGCCGTGAGATGACCTTGTACTATTACAATGCCCTTCTCCTCTTCTTTCTGCCTGAAGCTAGCTCAAGTAGATTGTCTGGTTTCAGGCTAAAATAATAAATATTCCAACAAGAAACTCATATTTAAAATGTGTCAACAAATGGAAAATATGTCAATAAATGACATTTAGAACCTGTCCTCATAATGAAGGCTAGTATGATATCAGGAGAGAAGAGAGGATACCAACGGCAGCCATAGGACCCTATCCATTTTCTGCTAGCAGACACAGATGCCAAGGAGGATGAGTCACCAAGATCAGGTATTCTCAACCCTGATTTGCATAAAAGGGACACGGGAGCTTCTAAAATATACTCCCAGGCCCCACCCCAGAGACCATGATTCAGTTACTCTGCTCTAGGATCTTGGTGTTGGAAAAGCTCCCTTGTGATTCCAAAGTGTGGCCAAGGTCAAGAGCCACTGAGTGACATTAGTCACAAGATGTAGAAATAAAAATACATAATAAGCCAAACAAAAACAGTTCCTTAAGAGAAGTATAGAAATAGTATTGTGGCCACAGAGAGAAATCCCTTCCACAGAGCCTCATTTGCAGGGTATGTGTGCTCAACAATGTCCCCACAGCAAGTACAGATGTGGCTCTGAATGTGAGCTGATGGGTAATCCCAGAGCCCATCTGGTAAAGCACTTTCACCTGGTAGAGCAAAGTGTCTCAGTTGTGTGGCTTCATCTTAGAGTGAGTTTTAGAGTACTTAGAACAAATGTTTATACTAAGACTCCTGAAATTTAAAGCAACTCCCCCCCACCACCCCGAGGAGAGGGACCATAATTTTCATCAGATCAGTGGTAACTCTGAGTCCCAGAAAGTTTAGTTGAAGGAGAAGTTTTCACAGGCTGACTATCTTTTCAATGATTCTCTATCATACAGGGGTCTCCCAGCTGCCCAAGCAGGCTTCCAGATAGACACATTTATGGGCACCCAACAGGTGTAGAGCCTGCTGTGTTGCCGACTTAAGCATGGGGAAAAAATCTGCCTTAATAGTTGGTTAGCAGGATGAGGATTGGTGTCCCCTTAGGGAACAGTGAGGAACCTGGCAAGGACACGTGTGTGAATAGAAAGCAAAGAGGAAGGCTGAAGAGGGGCCAAGATGCTCCTTAGAAAGCATCTGAGATACACTCTAGTGCACAGGCAAAAGGGCAACAAAACCCCCAAAGTTCTCTATCTGAGTATAAACAGCAATAATTTCTGCTCAAAAAAATTTAAAGCAAGTGGACCAAATACCCATATTGTTCATAAAACATCTCTGTAAACACCCATGGAACATTTAACCTTGAGAAATATAGTTTCCTGGTGCTGTCTCTAAGCTAAATTGTTTGCAAAATATATGGCTATGTGACTGAATTAGTTAACTTCTTTTTTAGGGTTATTGACCATAAGTCAGTTTAATGCTGGAGGCTGTCTACCAAAAATGATGACTTTGTTTTTAGAAGCATTTGATCTCTAGTCCTTCTTTACAACATTAATTAGATAGTAGATGAGTCATCTATCAAGGTCAGTCTTGGCTCATGACATTGGACTATGATATCTAGGAATAAAGACATATATATACCCTTTCAATTTTTTATAACTAGGGGTTATATCCTGATATCTTATTCACTGAAGAGGAATAGCAAGACTTTGAGGTGTTGATTAAACAGAAGGCAAGCCAGAATAAATACCTGTTTTATCTCTTTGGGAAATGCCATCTGATTCATCAAAAGGATATTTTTATTAGGTAGTTCCTAAATCAGGCTTTGAGGCTTCCCTGGTGGCTCAGTGGTAAAGAATCCACCTGCTAATGCAGGTGATGTGGGTTCAATCCCTGGATCGGAAAGATCCCCTGGAGAATGAAATGGCAACCCACTCCAGTATTCTTGCCTGAGAAGTCCCATGGATAGTGGTGTCTGGCAGGCTAGAGTCCATGGGGTTACAAAGAGTCGGACACAACTTATCAACTAGAATAACAACAACAAAATCAGGCTTTAGCTAACTACAGCCACAGGCCAAATCTAGTCTGTAGCCTGTTTTTGTGCAGCTTACAAGCTAAGAAGTTCACGGTTCACAAACTGTTGAAGCCTGGCTTGGAGAATTTTGAGAATTACTTTGCTAACAAAATCCCATGGATGGAGGAGCCTGGTAGGCTGCAGTCCATGGGGTCACGAAGAGTCAGACACGACTGAGCGACTTCACTTTTACTTTTCACTTTCATGCATTGGAGAAGGAAATGGCAACCCACTCCAGTGTTCTTGCCTGGAGAATGCCAGGGACAGGGGAGCCTGGTGGGCTGCCATCTATGGGGTGCACAGAGTCGGACATGACTAAAGCGACTTAGCAGCAGCAGCAGCAGTGTGTGAGATGAGTGCAACTGTGTGGTAGTTTGAACATTCTTTAGCATTGCCTTTCTTTGGGACTGGAATGAAAACTGCACTTTCCCAGTCCTGTGGCCATTGCTGAGTTTTCCAGATTTGCTGCCATATTTAGTGCAGCACTTTCACAGCATCATCTTTTAGGATTTGAAATAGCTCAACTGGAATGCCATCACCTCCACTAGCTTTGGTCATAGTGATGCTTCCTAAGGCCCTCTTGACTTTGCATTCCAGGATGTCTGGCTCTAGGTGAGTGATCACACCATTGTGGTTATCTGGGTCATGATGATCTTTTTTGTATAGTTCTTCTGTGGGATGACAGAGAATGAGATGGTTGGATGGCATCATTGACTCAATGGAGATGAGTTTGGGTAAACTCTGGGAGTTGGTGATGGACAGGAAGGCCTGGTGTGCTGCAGTCCAGCGGGTCACAAAGAGTTGGACACAACTGAGCGACTGAACTGAATTCTGTGTATTCTTGCTACGTGTTCTTAATATCTTCTGATTCTGTTAGGCCCGTATAAGTTTCTGTCCTTTATTGTGCCCATCTCTGCATGAAATGTTCTCTTGGTATCTCTAATTTTCTTGAAGAGATCTCTATTCTTTCTCATTCTATTGTTTTCCTCTATTTCTTTGCCTTGATCACTGAGGAAGGCTTTCTTATCTCTCCTTGCAATTCTTTGGAACTCTGCATTCAAATGGGTATATCTTTCCTTTTCTTTTTTACCTTTCACTTCTCTTCTTTTCTCAGCTGTTTGTAAGGTGTTGTCAGACAACCATTTTGCCTTTTTGCATTTCTTTTTCTTGGGGATGGTCTTGATGCCTGCCTTCTGTACAATGTCATGAACCTCCATCCATAGTTCCTCAAGCACTCGGTCTATCAGATATAATCCCTTGAATCTATTTGTCACTTCAATTGTAAGGGATTTGATTTAGGTCATACATGAACGGTCTAGTGGTTTTTCCTACTTTCTTCATTTTAATCCTGAATTTGGCAATAAGGAGTTCATGATCTGAGCCACAGTCAGCTCCCAGTCCTGTTTTTGCTGACTGTATAGAGCTTCTGCATCTTTGGCTGCAAAGAATATAATCAATCTGATTTCAGTATTGACCATCTAATGATGTCCATGAGTAGAGTCTTCTCTTATGTTGTTGGAAAAGGGTGTTCACTATGACCTGTGCATTCTCTTCACAGAACTGTTAGCCTTTGACCTGCTTTGTCTTGTAATCCAAGGCCAAATTTGCCTGTTACTCCAGGTATCTCTTGACTTCCTACTTTTGCATGCCAGTCCCTTATAATGAAAAAGACATCTTTTTTTGGTGTTAGTTCTAGAAGATCTTGTAGGTCTTCATAGAACTGTTCAACTTCAGCTTCTTCAGCATTACTGGTCAGGGTATAGACTTGGATTACTGTGATATATAATGGTTTGCCTTGGAAATGAACAGAGATCATTCTGTCGTTTTTGAGATTGCATCCAAGTGCTGCCTTTTGGACTCTTTTGTTGACTATGATAGCTACTCCATTTCTTCTAAGGGATTCTTGCCCACAGTAGTAGATATAATGGTCATCTGAGTTAATTCACCCATTCCAGTCCATTTTAGTTCATTGATCCCTAAAATGTTGATGTTCACTCTTTAGAAAAGGCAGAGGAACCAGAGATCAAATTGCCAACATCTACTGGATCATAGAAAAAGCAAGAGAGTTCCAGAAAAACATCTACTTCTGCTTTATTTTTTGACTACGCCAAAGCCTTTGACTGTGTGGATCACAACAAACTGTGGAAAATTCTGAAAGAGATGGGAATACTAGACCACCTGACCTGCCTCTTGAGAAATCTGTATGCAGGTCAAGAAGCAACAGTTAGAACTGGACATGGAACAACAGACTGGTTCTAAATCAGAAAAGGAGTACGTCAAGGCTGTATATTGTCACCTTACTTATTTAACTTATATGAAGAGTACACCATGTGAAATGCCAAGCTGGATGAAGCACAAGCTGGAATCAAGATTGCTGGGAGAAATATCAATAACCTCAGATATGCAGATGATATCACCCTTATGGCAGAAAGTGAAGAGGAACTAAAATACCTCTTCATGAAAGTGAAAGAGGAGAGTGAAAAAGTTGGCTTAAAACTGAACATTCAGAAAACTAAGATCATGGCATCCAGTCCTATCGCTTCATGGCAAATGGATGGGGAAACAATGGAAACAGTGAGAGACTTTATTTTCTTGGGCTCCAAAATCACTGCAGATAGTGACTGCAGCCATGAAATTAAAAGACGCTTACTCCTTGGAAGAAAAGCAATGGCCAACCTAAATAGCATATTAAAAAGCAGAGACATTACTTTGCCAACAAATGTCCAACTAATCAAAGCTATGGTTTTTCCAGTAGTCGTGTATGGATGTGAGAGTTGGAGTATAAAGAAAGTTGAGCATCAAAGAATTGATGCTTTTGAACTGTGGTGTTGGAGAAGACTCTTGAGAGTCCCTTAGACTGCAGGGAGATCTAACCTGTCCATCCTAAAGGAAATTAATCCTGAATATTGACTGGAAGGGCTGACGCTGATGCTGAAGCACCAATATTTTGGCCACCTGATGCAAAGAACTGAATCATTCAAAAAGACCCTGATGCTGGGAAAGATTGAAGGTGGAAGGAGAAGGGGATGACAGAGCATGAGATGGTTGGACGACATCACCGACTCGATGGACGTGAGTTTTAGGAAGCTCTGGGAGTTGGTGATGGACAGGGAAGCCTGGTGTGCTGCAGTCCATGGGGTCGCAGAGTTGGACACAACTGAGTGACTGAACTGACTGACAAGTGAAGAATGTTCTTTTGCATTTTAAACTGGTTGAAAAAAACAGGAATAGTATTTTGTAACCCACAGAAGTTACATAAAATCAAATTTCAGTGTTCATAAATAAGAGTTTACTGAAACGCCACCCTGCTTGTTATACATTGTCTATGACTGGCTTCATTCTACAGTGGCAGAGTTGGGTAGTGGCAACACAGGTTGTATGGCCTCACAGCCTAAGTTATTTACTCTCTGGCCTTCTACAAGAAAAGCTTGTAGACCCTCTGCCAGTGGAATGCAAGCAGCAGCCACACTGAGGCCATACGTGAGCTGTTGCTTCAGTCCTGTTTGACTCCGCGTGACGCTATGGACTTTAGCCTGTCAGTTTCCTTGGTCCATGGGATTCTCCAGGCAAGGATACTGGAGTGGGTTGCCATGCCCTCCTCCAGGAGATCTTCCTGACCCAGGGATTGAACCTGCGTCTCTTATGTCTTCTGCATGGGCAGGTGTGTTCTTTACCACTGGAGCCACTTGGGAAGCCCACAGTGAGGCCATGTAACACTTATCCACAAAGGTCAAAGAACTGTCAAATACTACAAACCATCTTATGTCATTCTTAGGAAAATTTTTCCCCATAAGAAGTAGTACAATAGTCAGTAGTAGAATAACCACGCCTAAAACATATTCTATTCTAGAATAGAACATTGGACTGAGAAATTCAAGTTTAACTTTGGATCAGAAGACAAAAAGTCAACAGTCATGCACTGAGATGAAATATCAAATAATTGTGGGTGTACAGGAAATGCTCTCAAAAATGGAAGATACCACTTTTGAAGTCATTTAATCACTTTGACTTTTCACTTTCATGCATTGGAGAAGGAAATGGCAACCCACTCCAGCATTCTTGCCTGGAGAATCCCAGGGACAGGGGAGCCTGGTGGGCTCCCATCTGTGGGGTTGCACAGAGTTGGACACGACTGAAGCGACTTAGCAGCAGCAGTGATTCAGGCAAATATTTATTGATAAATTACTGTGTGTAAATATCATGCCCAGAGTATGTATAACAGACTTAAATCTAAAAGCAGACCACTGAGACCAACCCTGAGTAGTTCTGGGCACAGAAGATTTTGTTCAGGTGTTTTATTTAGCTTGAGGCCTTTGTTTTAATTAACCATATAAAATGAGAGATCATTACCAGACCTGAGTCAGCAAGTGGCCTGAGATCTACAAGACTTGAATAATTGAACTTGCCTTGTATGGCTGTGGAAATTAAGCTTCTGGCCTCTCAATCATCGAATGCATACGTCCTGTAATTATTTTCTAGACTGTTCCCGTTGCTGGTTGTCATGGCACAGATCAGTTACACCTGTGCGAGCTTAGCATAAGATCTGAAGTTGCCAGTGAGTTTTCTCTCTTCCTTGGGGTTATTGTTTGACCACACGCTAGGTGAGTAAGCACCTTATTTCCTAGGATACAACACACACGGAGAGAAGTGTATCTAAGTAATCAGCATTCTACCTGGGAGGGAGTCCAGGAGAAAACATCTCCCTCGAGGCAGGGGAAGGAACGTTTAATAGCTGACTAGATAGACACTGGTGGCTCAGTGATGAAGAATACGCCTGCAAAGCTGGAGATGCGTGCTTGGTCTCTGGGTCAGGAAGATCCCCTGGGGAAGGAAATGGCAACCCACTCCAGTACTCTTACCTGGGAAATCGACTGGACAGAGGAGCATGGTGGGCTACAGTCCATGGGGTCACAAAAGAATCGTATAAGACTCAGCGACTAAGGAACAACAACAACAAGATAGAAACTGGTCCTAGCAGGGTCTCATTGATTTGGGGATGAAGGATTTAAAAACAGGAAGTCTGCCCCACTGTTTTGGAGGGATGGGAGGGCAGGCTGCCACACAACTCCCTCCATCAAACGTGTCAAGTTGTATGAAGAGGATTATCGTGCTGGGGAGAGCTAACATGAGTCTTCTGGGTTTTCAGTGGATGGGGTGGATGGGAGACTATTGAATAAGAAAGGGAGTCTCTAGGGACAGGGTGTGACTTTTAGGTCAAATACAAGGAAGAAGGGTCTCAACCTCTTCTTACAGGTGAGCTTTGCTTTTGCGACCACAGCTATAGCAATGAGTTCTGACTAGCCATTGTAAAAAGAAATGATGATTATAACGTACATATAAGAAAAGGGAAAAATGAATAAGATGATATCAATCATGAGAGTATAGAAAGTTAGAAGGAGATTAAAACAGCAATAAAAAAGCAATACACATTTTTAAAAGAATATAAATCACAATAAAGTCAGTTAGAAACTTAAAAATAGCAATCAGTAAAGTGGTTGAGATTTAAAAGAAAATGTAAAAGGCTATAAACCAAGAAAATAGAAGGTTAAAATATAAAAGTAAATGAGATGAAAGATTAAGATAAAAGAGCAAAAACATCAGTTAAAAAGTAAAAAAAAAATACAAGTAGATGGAAGTTAAGGATTAAGAACTAAAAGCTATAAAGGTAAAAACAGAAATCACAAGGATAATAACATTAAGGAAGCATCTTTAAATAGAAAATGTTAAACGTGTATAGCGTGAGACAGAAAGATATATATATAGCCATGTGCAAGGAGATCCAACCAGTCCATTCTGAAGGAGATCAACCCTGGGATTTCTCTGGAAGGAATGATGCTAAAGCTGAAACTCCAGTACTTTGGCCACCTCATGCGAAGAGTTGACTCATTGGAAAAGACTCTGATGCTGGGAGGGATTGGGGGCAGGAGGAGAAGGGGACGACCAAGGATGAGATGGCTGAATGGCATCACGGACTCGATGGACGTGAGTCTGAGTGAACTCCGGGAGTTGGTGATGAACAGGAAGGCCTGGTGTACTGCGATTCATGGGGTCACAAAGAGTCGGACACGACTGAGCGACTGAACTGAACTGAACTGATGAGGCAGGAACCAGCTGGAAGAAATAAGAACAAGTCTTAGGATGTTCTAGCCAGTGGATCAAACCCTCCCGACTAGGGAACTAAAAGAGAAAGGTGGAGCCTTACATTCTGAGAATCACCTTCTACACAAAGTCTTTTTATTTAATTTCTTTATTGTCCACTCTGTGCAGCATATGGAATCTTAGTTTCCCCAAAAGGGGTCAAACCCATGCCCCTACTTTGGAAGTGGACCACTGGACCACCAGGGAAGTCCCATCTACCCAAAATTTAGCGCAGTTGGAAAGCAGTCAAGTCTTGGCTCTTGTCTGTAATGAGACGAGGCAGGACATCTTAACACAAACAGCTAGGGTGTCAGAGTTGGCCAAGATTTGCCTTTTGCAACTATCCAGCAAGAATAATCATTTCAGGTAGTTATCAACATCGCCATGGTTCAATTAATATAATTACTTAAAATTAGATAACAGAATTGACAATAAAACTCAAGTCTAGCTTTTTATTCTACAGCTTTGTTCATCCTAAAGCTTCCAAAGTCTCATCTTTAGTTGCCAAACTTGGGAACTGCCCTTTTCTGTTTGTTCTGAATGTTAACTACTCACTCCTGGCTGTTAGGAATGAAGGAACAAATTCACTTATTTTCCATTCTACCACATTCCACTTTTCTCCTCTCAGTTTTAAATTGTTGGAGTGTATACCATTTATGTTCTATGATGTTGCCTTTATTTCCACCCTTGTTTGTACTTGAGTCTGCATGAGTGTGTTTGCTAAGTTGCTTCAGTTGTGTCTGACTCTGTGACCCCATGAACTGTAGCCAGTCAGGGTCCTTTGTTCACGGGGATTCTCCAGGCAAGAATACTGGAGTGGGTTGCTCTCCTCCATGGGATCTTCCAACCCAGGGACTGAACCCTCATCTCCATCATTGACAGGTGGGTTCTTTACCACTAGTGCCATCTGGGAAGCCAGGTTAAATATATTTAATGCTTAGTGATATTCTTTTTGCCTGGTTTCCTCCAATCATCTCTTGAGTTCATTCTCTACTCTAGAGTCAGTATTCTCCAGAAAAACAGAATGAACAGGGTGTGTGTGTGTGTGTGTATACATATACAGAAAGAGATTTATTATAAGCAATTGACTCACACAATTATGGTGGCTGAAAAATCCCTAGATGTGCTGTTTCCAAGCTGGAAACCCAGTAGAGCTGATGGTATAGTTCCACTTCAAAAGCCAGCAGGCTTGAGACCCAAGAAGAGCTGATGTTTCAGTTCAAGTCCAAGTCCAAAGGCAGGAAAAGACCAGTGTTACAGCTCTGTAGTCAGGCAGGAGGAATTCCCTCTTACTTGAGGGAAGGCAGCCTTCCTGTTCTTTTCAGGTCTTCAACTGACTGGCTGTGATCCACCCACTTTGGGGAGGGCTACCTGCTTTACTGAGTTTACTGATTCAGATATTAATCTCATCCAAAAACCTTTCACAGACATACCTAGAATAATGTCTGATTATATATCTGGGCAGCCTGTGGCCCAGTCAAGTTGACACATAAGATTTAATATCACATGCTATTAAGAAAGGCTTAAGAAAGGCTCCTGAGAACGATATTCCCAAAGCTCTTTCATGTTTAAACCATTCGGCTTGAAAGTGTGTCTATATGTAAGACCTTTGTTTTTAAATTCTTTCCCTTCATTATCTTATAACTGCTTTGAGAGAGGAGCGTTGACATATGTACACTGCCACGTATAAAAGAGGTGGCTAGTTGGGAAGCTGCTGTATAACATAGGGAGCTCAGCCTGGAGCTCTGTGGTGACCTAGAGGAGTAGCATGGGATTTGATAGGAGGAAGATTCCAGAGGGAGAGGATATATGTATACTTATAGCTGATTCACTTCATTGTACAGCAGAAACTTCATTTCACAACATTGTAAAGCTATTATCCTCCAATTAAAAAAAATGAAGAATGGTTTCACTATATTGGTGTTCAACAATGGTATGAGGAAGTTTGAGGTGGCTTGGTTTATTTACTTTACAAGTGATTTAATCATTGTGCTTGGCTGCTGAAAGAATCCTTTATCTTTAAAATCTAATAATTGCATTAGGATACATCTCAGTTATGATCACTTGGAGTCAGTTTTTCCTAGCACATGATTTGTCTTTTCAATACAAAAATGTCCTTAAATCTCATTTTAATTATTTTTTGTTGGTTTTTATTGTTTCATAGTTTGGTTTTCCTCTTTGGAGACATGACTTATGCATACATTGGATTTTCGGTGTATCTTCCTTGTCATTTGCAGGCATCTTCTGTGTTATCTGCAGTCTTTTCTTTCTTGTCTTCCTTCTAATTTCTTCTTTTCTGAAAAGTTTATTTTTTGGAGGGAGGGTCTTCCTATTAATTTTCTAATTCTTTTGCTTCTAATCTCACTTCTTTCCTGAACTCTTGTATTTCTGATTTTTAAAAAATCACTGCCGGCATCAAGTTTTAAAACAGCATGGTGGAACATTTGGTTATAATATTTAGATAGTTTTCTTCATCTGCAGGCTTCATCTTCTAGGCTTTGAAAGTGTTATCTTTGTGAGCGCTTGGGTGGGTCCTGTGCCTATTCAATATTTGCTAGCTTACTGTATTAGATGAATTTCTGGACCAACTAGCCGCAGGCAGTTCCTTTGTTCATCTATTGGAGGTGGTTGTGAGATGAGATGAGAGAAGACGTGGAAAATCTCCAGATTTTGCAACTCAAAGGCTTCCTGTTGTGTTACTAAGGTGCTGGGCCATTTCCTTTAAATATGGCACCCCCATATTTTAGCCATACCCACTCTGCCCCTAAACTGCTCAGGTGGGCTTCTAGAGCCATCTTTGTTATTCTCTGTTTCTTTATTGGCCCCTCCCATCAAAAGTGTATTTTTCATGCCTCTGAGCTGTGCCATGCCTGGTCCTCTTGGACACAATCTCTGGCCCTTCTTGGCCTCACTCACAGAAGTCCCCCCTAGGGTAGTTATCCTCTCCTTCTGGGGATGGAATTTTTGTTGATGATCTGAGGTCTGCACACTCAGTTCTTTTTCCTTCTCGCTTCTCCCATCACTGTGTCTTATGAGGATTCCCACAGGACTCAGCTGGTCACACCTGCTTTGGTGATTATTTAAATGTAACTGGGGGTTTTGTGGGTTTTCTCGTTTTATTTAAAAGAGTGCTTGTGTTTTTCTTTTCTCAGCCTCTCCCCTCAGTTCTCCTTGTCTCTCTATATGGCTTCCAAAAGGGGAGAGGAAAAGTCCAAAACAGAATCAAACAATGCAGTAGTTTTAAAAAATCTCCACAGTAATTTTGATGTCCAGAGGAGAAATGATGGTTCTACAAAAGCCAGGGAATGATAATCCCAGCACTTAACATAATGGTTATCCCTGGATACAGGAAGTGTGTGGGATGCAGGAAAATGCAACCGGGGAAAGAAAGCTTTAACGGTACAGGTAATATTTTATTTCTTTTTTAAAAGTAATTTTATTTATTCATTTTGGTCTGTGCTGGGGCTTCGTTGCTTTGCACATGATGTACTTGCATCGAGCAGGGGCTGCTCTAGTTGCAGTGCACAGGCTTCTCATTGCGGTGGCTTCCCTTTTTGCACAGCACTTGCTCAGAACCAGTGGGCTTCGCTAGTTGTATCCGGGGGCTCAGTAGTTGCTGCTCGCAGACTCTAGAGCACAGGCTCAGTAGTTGTGGCACATGAGCGTACTTGCCCCTTGGCAAGTGGGATCTTCCTGGGCCAGGGATTAAACCCATGTTTGCAT
Organism: Cephalophus harveyi; assembly: GCA_006410635.1. Taxonomy (NCBI): domain Eukaryota; kingdom Metazoa; phylum Chordata; class Mammalia; order Artiodactyla; family Bovidae; genus Cephalophus; species Cephalophus harveyi. The sequence goes on from SJYT01046936.1 coordinate 191,404, forward strand.
TGGCAGGTGGATTCTTTGCCACTGAAGCACTAGGGAACCCAATATTTTATTTCTTAAATTAAGTACTAGGTTCAGGAGTATTTACATTATTGTTTGCTATGTATTATTATGTACGATTAAAATATTTCATAATAAAAAATTTAAAAATCCTTTAAACACTCAAGGAGAGAATTACATTTTAGTGATTTGAAATATGATTTATTTTAATTTGACTTGCTGAAAAATGACTGTAATAGATTGTGTTTAACGACAACAAAAAAACAGCTCTATTCAGGAAGCTAACAAGCCAAGCTTACTACTTTCTCATCCCCAGACATATTAAAGGACCTTCAGAAAGCCCACCAGGGTACCTAGGATACTGGTATTCTTTTTTTATTTCTTTTTTTAAATTTGAGGTATAGTTAATTTACAATATTATTTTAGTTTCAGGTATATAACATAATGATTCACAATTTTTTTAAGGTTATACTTCACTTTCTATTACTGTAAAATATTGGCTATATTCCCCGTGCTGTACAATATATCCTTGTAGCTTCTATTATATATAATAGTTTGTGTCTCAGTCCCCACTCCTATCTTTTCCCTCCTCCTTTCCCTCTTCCCACTGGTAACCACTAGTTTGTTCTCTATATCTGTGAGTCTATTTGCTTTTTGCTATATTCATTAGTTTTTTGTTTTGTTTTGTTTTTAGATTCCACATGTAAGTGATATGGAATACAGTATTTGTCTTTCTCTGTTTGACATTTCTGTAAGTATAATATCCTCCAACTCCAATCATGCTGTTGCAAATGGCAAATTTTTGTCCTTTGTTATGGCTGAGTAGTATTCCATCATGTATATGCATCAGTTCAGTTCAGTTCAGACGCCCAGGCGTGTCTGACTCTTTGCAACCCCATGAATCGCATCTAGTAATCTTCTGATGGACACTTAGGTTGCTTCCATATTGGTGTCCTTATTTAAAAGAATACCTGCTATGGTGTCTTTAACTGGACTCTAAAACAAATGGAATATCAAACAATAATACTCACATGTGGAGAAGGAAATGGCAACCCACTCCAGTGTTCTTGCTTGGAGAATCCCAGGGATGGGGAAGCCTGGGGGGCTGCCGTCTATGGGGTCGCACAGAGTCGGACACGACTGAAGCGACTTAGCAGCAGCAGCAGCAGCAATACTCCCATGCTGTATTAATCTTGTTTGGCCAAAACCAGGAGAGCCTGAAGCAGTAATTAGAGGTCTGGTTAACAATGATATGGTCCTTGACACCACGACTTCATATCCTTTTCTGTTTTACAACCATTTCTCAGAGAACTTAAAACATACTTCCTAAGAATAGGATCAGAAAGCACATGATTATAGTAATGATAATAATGACAGAAAAAACAACTTTAATTTTCCATATATTGACATGAAAATTTATGTTGCTAAGGGAAAAATAGTCGTGTGGACTAATATATATATGTTCTAGTTTGTAAATAAAATTTAAAGATATCTATATCTTTTTTCTGTAGACAGAAGGGTAGACAATGTTATCACGGCACAGTGGGGATTGATTGGTGTTAGGATGGAGAAATGGAGCTTCACTTCCAAATTTAATAATTTGAAAAGTTTATAGTTTTAAACTTTTTGTGCATGATTCTATTTTATTGTTTTAAACATATTTTTTCAAATAAAAAATAAAATGCATCTCTTCTTGTTATCGCCAGCCTCCAGAGCACTTGCCATCAGTGCCAGCCTGGGAGTGAGTCTCTGCTCCCTACCTGAGGGGCTGGACAGCCTTTGTGCCCCTCTTTTGCAGGAGTCCAGGGGCTAGACCATTAGGACTAAAGTCCCCAACCTCATTTCTCCAGGACATCCGGGTGGCCTTCCCTGGTAACACAAGTCTCCCAGGCTCAGCTTCAAAGATAGCCTCCCCCTCCCCTCACTTCAGGTTCTTATTTTTTTAAATGACAGAAAAGATGTGTTTAAATATCCAAGTCAAAACAGAGAGGCTGTGAAGGTGTCTGTGTTTCTTCTCCTCTGGGAGCCCTGATTGGGTTATGAGCTGGATATGTGTCTAGGGGTCCTGCATTGGCTTGCTAATCTCAGCGCCCTGTGGATTCCAATCTGCGCCAGTTCCCTGTGCGTCACAGGAGGAAAGAGACCCAGATGCTGGGGTTATCCTATGGTCAAGAGGCTTTGCTATCCCCAGGCACTGGGTGTGGCCCATAGGACTGAGCAGTCCAGATCTGCAGGACAATGGTGTGCGCTGGCCCAAATCAGAACCCAAACAGGGACTGATGATGGCAGAATGTGTGGTTACAGAGGGGGGCTTACTAGTGATTCATAGACATTTCCCATCGTTTCCAAAAAGGTTTCTCTAAAAATTTCAAACTTGCCATTTTATTGGGGAAAAAAAAGGAAAAAGTTTTTTTTTTTTTTTTTCCTTTATACCTGAACTCCAGAGACATCTCCTTGTCAGATGAGGCTCCTATTGCTCCTACAAATAGAGTTCATTATTTTGTCAAAGTGAATTAAAATAGAATGTCACTTAGTGAATGTCACATTTCCAGATTTGACATAGTATATAAAAGGTCCTTTTTTTAAAAAAAGGAGAGAAATCTGAAAACCGTGGTCAGAAACCCACTTTAAGAAGAAAGACATATAGGCATTAAAAAAAATCCCATTTGGGTTTCATAAAATTCCTTTCCAATGTGACAGTCTGGTAGAAATCAAGTAGTTTTCAGTTCCAAAAATGCAATTTTGATTAAAAATTTATCAACCTATTTGGAGGAAAGATATACTACATAAACTGAGAATAAGTCTTATGGGTCCCTTGGAAAGAAGCTGGGAAATTTCCACATCGAAGCGGTAAACAGTGTTCACTCCCTACGAACAAATATGCTTTCTTAGTGTTTGGAGTGACTCTCTCGTCGCATCCCGGTGATTTATGCCTGTGGCAGCTGAGGATGACCGGAGACACTAAAGGCCAATTCAGGAGGCCACACTCAGGAAGCACTCAAGGATCCAATACTTCTCACCTCACAGGGGGACGGCCTGGGGCCTGGAATCCTGTGCTGCAGAGCCTGCATCTGGACACACCTCTCCTCAAGCTACAAAATGCAAAGAAACCAAACGGGACTAAAAACTGCGTACATGCAAAGTTGGGGCAAATCCTGGGCCAAAAGATAACACAAAGACAAAAACCTGAACTGCCAAATTAAGATTGCCAGGGGAAATATAAATAACTTCAGATATGCAGATGACACTATGTTTATAGCAAAAAAGTAAAGAGCCTCTTGATGAAAGTGAAAGAGGAGGGTGGAAAAGCTGGTTTAAAATTCAACATTCAAAAAACTAAGATCGTGGCATCCAGTTCCATCACTTCATGGAAAGTAGGTGGGGAAACAATGGAAACAGTGAGAGACTTTATTTTCTTGGGCTCCAAAATCACTGCAGATGGTGACTGTACCCATGAAATTAACAGACACTTGTTCCTTGGAAGAAAAACTATGACAAAACTAGACAGTGTATTAAAAAGCAGACTTCACTTTGCTGATAAAGATCCGTCTAGTCAAAGCTATGATTTTTCCCAGTAGTCATGTATGGATGTGAGAGTTGGACCATAAAGAAGGCTGAGTGCTGAAGAATGGGCGTTTTCAAATGATGCTGGAGAAGACTCTTGAGAGTTCCTTGGACAACAAGGAAATCAAACCATTCAATCTTAAAGGAAATCAAGGCTGAATATTCACTGGAAAGACAGATGCTGAAGCTAAAGCTCTAATAATTTGGCCACCTAATTCAGAGAGCTGACTCATTAGAAAAGACCCTGATGCTGGGAAAGATTGAGGGCAGGAGAAGAAGGGTGTGACGGAGGATGAGATGGTTGGTGGCATCATTGACTGTACGGACATGAGTTTGACAAAACTCCAGGAGGTAGTGAAGGTCAGGGTAGCCTGGCATGCTGCAGACCAAAGAGTCAAAAAGAGTCAGACATGACTGAGCAACTGAGTAACAACGAGTGAAAAACCGGATGTCAGCAGCAAAAGCAGGGTACTGTGATGCCCCCTGCATGCACCACCAACAGAGGGGTGGGCAGGCCACCCAAGCCGCCCCTCCAGCCTGACCCCTGGGCACACCCCCACCCTCAGCCCATAAAAGGAACTACTTGCACTCCCCCATGTGGGGAGCAAGCAAAGGAACCTGGTATTCCCCATCCCACCTGCAGCTGGTACAGAAGCCCCAATCAAGCCTTGCCTGAATTTCTTGTCTGGCCTCTAGTCAATGTCTATTGATTGGGGAAGGCCAAGAACCCTGATCATTATCAACAGGATTTCCTGAAACAGTGAAGACCATCACCTCCATCTTCTGGTGGCAGGTAGAAGTGGGCAGCTAAGTGAAGAATGTTTTGTCTTGTCTTCTGCCCACAGGGCGCAGGAATCATGAGCCTCTGAGATGAGAGAGAATTAGGAATTATGGGGACTGTGGGCTCACTTCCACAAGGTTGAATTTAGGGCTCTCTCACTTCTTTATCCACACTCTGCCCCAACCTTCTTTGATTGATGAACTCTTAGTCAAATATTCTTCATCCTGGCAAGATTCCCCCTCACTTTTAGGCAAGGATAATCAATTTTGAACTCTCCAAATATATCATATCATACGTAGTCAATGAACCTAAAACATTGCAATGCAATTATGTATATAAATGGCTGTCTAATCCTTTAAACAGTTCTTTAAGAAGAAGGATTTTGTCTTATAGAATTCTATATTCCTAACATAATATGGTACTTAACACATAGTAGATGTTCAGGAAAAGTCTGTTAAATAAATGGTTAGATGGATTGATAAGCAAGTGAGTGAATGAGTGAGTGAATAGGTAAAAATATAAGTGAATAAAATTCAGGCTTGAAAAAATAAATATGTATGAATGGAACAATGAATAAATCAAATGTCTATCCTCTATATGCATATTTACATATATATTATGCATATATACTTACATAAACTTCCCTATACATGTTATTCATATTGAAGTCATTTCCTCCCCTGTTAAAATTCCTTCTGCATCCTCAGGAAAGACACCAATAGGGTCTGAGACCATTCTGTTAGGGAGAGTCAGGAATCAGAGCAGCCTTGTCCCCTGTTGGAGGCTATTGGGGGAAGCTGCTTCTTGGGGGTTGGCCATGATGATTTTATTTCTGGGACTCTCCTCATTCAAGGACCTGCTTCCTATTTTTGAACCTGACATCTTGACTCATTGGCTTCCATCCCCCTACAATGAAAACTGAATCCCAACAACTTTGTCTAGAGCATGACCATGACTATTAGTACCTGCACTCACTCCCTGATACTTGCTCTCTCCCCAAGGAGAATGGGCAAGAGGTCTAGACCTGAGGTCTGCAGACACTTCAGCAGAAATGAGGTCAAATATACACCCAGAGTAGCATGATCCAGGGCCATGCACAGGGGACAGTGTATAGCTGACATTGCTCCGAATACTCACTCTGCTCCTTGTTTGGCTGTATCCTCTGTGAGCCTCAGTTTACTCATTTGTTGAGTGGGGATAACCGTATCTATGAAGAAGGTGCATACAATAAACATAAGAAAGACCAGTTTCCTTCGTGCTTGATACAAAATTTAAAAATAGTAGCTGAAGGAGGAAGCTGCTCTTGGACTTGTGGCTCTGGACATTGACCACCCAAGACACAGCTCCAGAAGGGCATTAATTTCACTGAATCCCACCAATAACCCCCTTCCTTCACCTTCAGTAATACTAGCATTCCTGGCTCATCTCCCAGGATAGCCTGCGGCTCCAGGTGGCTACAAAAAGCTGCTCTACCAAGCAATTAAAAGAGTGATGGGAGAGTGTCTTGTGGTTCAGGACTAAAGACAAGATATGGAACACCTTGGACTTCCCTGGTGACTCAGATGGTAAAGAATCTGCCTGCAACGCGGGAGATCTGGGTTCAATCCCTGGATTGGAAAGATTCCCAGGAGAAGGAAATGGTGACCCATTCCAGTATTCTTGCCTGGAGAATTCCATGGACAGAGGAGCCTGGAGAGCTATAGTCCATGGGGTCACAAAGAGTCAGACCCCTCTGGGTGACTAACACACACACACACACACACACACACACACACACACCCCTTAGGGCTTCCCAGGGGACTCAGTAGTAAAGAACCTGCCTGCCAATGCACAAGACACAAAAGGCTTGGGTTCGATCTATGGGTTGGGAAGATCTCCTGCAGGAGGAAATGGTAACCCCCTCCACAATTCTTGTCTGGAAAATTTCACAGACAGAGGAGTCTGGCAGGCTACAGTCCACGGGGTCCCAAAGAATCACACACAACTGAGCATGCACACACATGGGACACCTCGGCTCTTATTTCAGGGCAAAGTTTGTTCTGCCAAAAAAGCTTGTTCTGCCATCTTTGTCTACCAAGGATCTAGGGTCTTGCTACAGCCTGGATGAGATTGATGGGTCCTCAGCCCTGCTGACACTATGGTCCTATACTGTGTCTGTTAGAAAAGACAGAGGCGAGAGTGGGCAGTTTCTGCAGAGAGAACTATCAAACCAATGTTGGGCTGGAGAAGTCCCTTAATCACCTGGGTCACAGCCGGGAAGAAGAGCTAAGAAAACAGGGGGTCTCAGTGAGAGCACAGGGATTCTAGAGTCATCCTGATCTCGATCCACGCTAAGCAGATGTGAATAGATCATACCGGCAAGGACGCTGGTAAGGCAGTGAACCTGAGAGGAGGCACCTCCTTAAATTTGCACCCGGGGTGCCTTCCTCATTTGCATTGCTGTAGTACTGGCCTATGTGTATGTGCATGTGTGTGTGTGTGTGAACTCAGTTGTGCCTGAGTGACTCTTGGACCCCACGGACTGTAGCCAGCCAGACTCCTCTGTCCATAGACTTTTCCAGGCGAGAATATTGGAGAGGGTTGCCATTTCTTCCTTCAGGGTATCTTCCCAACCCAGGAATTGAACCCGCATCTCTTACGTCTCCTTATGTCTCTCTTACATCATTGGCAGGTTCTTTACCTCTAGCACTACCTGGGAGGCCCACTGGCCTAGGTCACAGAATTGTAGTCACCTCATCGCAGAGTCGGACATGACTGAAGTGACTTAGCAGCAGCAGCAGCATCTATAAAGTGGGATGTTGACCAAACCTAAAAATACTATTAATAGTTAATGCTATTAAGCACTGTCATGCTCCCTTTACGCACATTAATTGATTTAGTCCTCACAACAAGCATGCAAGGTAGGTTCAATGATAATCTTGATTTTACAAATGACCACATGGAGGCTTGCCCATGTTCTCACATCTAGTAACTTGGCAGAGCTGGTATTTGAACACTGGGAGCCTGGCCCCAGTGTCCAACCTCATCACCATCCTGCCAAACTAGCTAGAGCACAGGATGGGTGTAGGGAGGACCACATGGAATGGCAAAGACAAGAAATCAGTGCCGAAGAGAGAGACTGTCATTAATAACCTGAGAGGCGCCCAGTCAGCCCCATCTTCGCTCCTCCATACTTCTTGGAGCATAGCTGGGCAGGTCCAAGGTGACATAGACCCTGAAGACCTGACTGGGCAGCAATAGCCTTGGGACACACTTGCTCCAGCAGATCCTGGACTGGAGTTCTCTGGCACACTGAAGACCTGGGTTCAGGGCCGTTGGCTTTCCTCCCAGGACCACCATCTGACAGCATGAATCCAACTCCTGTGAAGCTGTCGCAAGGTTCATTCACATGCATATGAGATAATGCTGTTAGTGATGCCCATTAATTAAGTAGAGCAATTCGTTTATAATTAACTTGAGAAATTTATGGCTTTAGAAAACAATTACAGGAGCTGATGTAAACACATTAAGTAGTGATAGCAATGCCTAATTTAATTGCTTTCAAGAAGAACCACTGATATTAATGCCACGGCCATCACTAGCTATGTTTGACAGCAGCTTGTAAATTTATCAGTTTGTCTATAAGCCAACTCCTCAGGCGATTTGGAATGGAAAACTTCAGCCCTCGGAAACTGCTTATGATACAGTGCTAAGTAAAAAAGGCAGGTTTAAAAATGTACATGGCACATTCCCAACTTGGTAAAAACATTCTTTGTATATGTATTTCCCCCTCTTATGATATATATACACATCATATATTTATGTGATATATGTATCTATGAATATACATATACCAATATAAATAAATATATTTCTCTCTGGTGAAAAAAATACATAAAAATGAAAGAAATACATATGGAGTACATAGAAAAAGGATTTGGTTATTTTTCCTGGGTAATGAGATTACTGACTTCTTTTATCTTTTTTCTTTATGATGTTTTGTACTTTTCCAAAATTTCAAGGACTCCCCTGGGGGTCCAATGATTAAAATAGCACACTCCCGATGCAGGGGGCCCAGGGTCAATCCCTGGTCAGGAAACTAGATGCCACGTGATAGAGCTAAGAGCCCGCACATTGCAGCTAAGAGCTGGTGCAGCCAAAAAAAGAGAATTGATTCTTTTTACAGCAAAAAAGAGTAAAGGTTATGGAACGTGTAGAAGTAGAAAAGATTAGAAAGACAGAGATACTTTCTTTTTCAAGTCAATTACTTTTGAAGTTTAAGCAGAACTTCTGTAATAATTGTGTGTGCTACTTCATTGGCATTTTAAGATGACTTTTATTTTTGGATGAGAAAATGACAAAATAAACTCACCATGTTCACAAATGTGATCCTCATCATTGGGATATTCTGGTTCTTTAATTGGGGAAAAAATGCAGCACCCTTCAACTTTTAAGAAAGTCAGCTCATGGAAATACTGCAGGAGGCTGTTGACTTAATGCCCACACTGTGGGTTCCTGCAAATTCAGGATGAGACACACCAACTAGCTATTCTGGATAAGGATGAGCTCTCAGAAGACTCCTTGAATAAACCTCTTGCTGACAAGTATGTGTACTTTGAAGAGGGATGAAAACCCATCCTTGCCAAATGATGCATCTTCAAAATGTCACAAGCGAAGAAAAAAGGCATTTGGCTAAAAACTGTGAATGTCTTCTCAGAAAATGCACTCCCAGAATGTCATAAGTCATTTGACCTCTGTCCCTTCCCCAGCTAAGAGGAGATAGTGTGACCTGTGGGGTCACGTGTTTGCCAAAGACAGTGCTCGTTATGAGCACAGATGGGATCCCTTTTCTGTTAACATTTCATGAACACCAACTCTGTGTCAGGCAGTAGCCCTCACCTTTCATAACGTAGCACATTTCTAATTATTCTTCGACCTCTGCCTCTTGAAGATTTTTTAAGCCAGGGTCTGGTGCTTTTCAAAGTATGGTCACTGGAACATTCATTTGGCTAGGTGTTTCTTGAAAAAGATTTGTAGTCCAGAAAGTTGGGGAACACTGATTATTCTTTCCCTTCTTGGAGAGTCCTAATGGCATCAGTTTATCCAAGTCTGAGGAATCCCCTTGTAAAGAATCTTACTTAGCCTTGTTTAGTGTGTTTAACAAGTTTTCCAAGCTTCTTTGTGTACAGAATGCTCTTGATCCTATAACATCTCTTAACATTTGAAATTAGTGTTCCTGAAATTAGTGTTTGAAAAAAGGGCAATGTCTTATCTTAGTATGAAGAGGCAGAACAATTGAGTTGAAGACTAGCTGGGCAAGTTATTACACCCACAGCTCACTGGGTTATTGACAGAATATACCTAGCATGGAATAGACCCTCAAAAATGTTTCAAAATATTTTGAGTCAGAGGAAAGTCTGAAGCCCAGATCAGTGAAGCAATGGGCTCAATTGAAACTCACAATCAAAGCTCTGTTTTACTTTTATGACACATGTAGAGAGATGTTCCAGAATCAAATAAAGTAGAAATGCTGTCTATAAAACTTTATTCATTTGACAGTGAGTCATTCTCTTGGCTTGGTTTGGAAATACAACTGTGGGCCTGCATAATCCAAGGTGCCTCATTATTTTAGAAGCAAAACTGATGCTCGTGAAGCCACATGGTTTATCCAAGATCACAGGACCATCAAGGGGGCTTCTCAGGCTCTGACCCTTCCTGCCTGCTCTCAGTCCCTCCAAATGAGATGGCACAGAAAGGATCTTCTAGATGAGGCAGCTTAAGGGTTAAGTCCTAGTTTTACAGATCTGTGTACCACTGCGAAAGTAGTCTGAATGCTGTGTGTCTCAGTTTCCCTTCTACGATATGGAGATCATGGGAATTCCCTGGTGGTCCAGTGTTTAAGACTTTCATTGCTGTGGACCCAGGTTCAATCCCTGGTCAGGGAATTCAGATCCCACAAGCTGCATGGTGTGGCCAAAATAAATAAATGGTAATCACAAACTCACCACACAAAGCTGTTGAGAAAATAGAATGATGTCAGAAAAAGATTTTTTTAAAAAATCCACTGTTATAAGCTCAGTCGGTATGGGATACATTTTATCCCTGTCTTTTTATTACCAATTTGCAGTGCGTTTGATTATTTTTTCTCCCCAGGATATGCATTCAAGTTTTCCCTTCTCTCTGGCTATTTGTCATTCTGGAACAGTCCTGTATATTTGAGTAACAAGAACTTTCAGTATCAATAGAAGACAAATGGATTAAATATATAAATTGCCTGTTGATAAAAAAAATGATGCTCAATTCTAAGGGTGTGAAATCGAGAAAAACAGAGCAGGTGATTTATCACACTCTGGCTCTGTCTTCTAACAGGGCCTGAAGATTCAGAAATCAGGTCCCCTCAGATGGGGGCACTGAGAGTCATGTTCTGACTTCTGCCTTGTCATTAGCTCCAGCCCAGAGGGACAGCCTCACTGACTTGACCCTCATGCTATCATGGGTCAGCATAAGGCTGTGGGTGCAGACACCAGTGTGTTTCCCTGGGAGAGTCATTCATTTCAGGCTGGCAGAGGGCTTGCTTCCCCTGGTAGTCAGGCAGTACTTGAAGCATTCTGCAGACAGCTGGGCCCCAGGCAGCCTTACCAAGCTCTTTGGTGGCAGTACAAGAATTTATTTATTCTGACTCCTTGGAGACAGAAGTCTTGCTATCAACATCTAGAGAAACATCCTCCCTTTTCCATCACCTCTAATTCCACCTTCTCATGCCTTTACTCCATGCTGTATCTCACATTTGGAGAAGGTAATGGCAACCCACTCCAGGACTCTTGCCTGGAAAATCCCATGGACGGAGGAGCCTGGTAGGCTGCAGTCCATGGGGTCGCGAAGAGTCAGACACGACTGAGTGACTTCACTTTCCCTTTTCACTTTCATGCATTGGAGAAGGAAATGGCAACCCGCTCCAGCGTTCTTGCCTGGAGAATCCCAGGGACGGGGGAACCTGGTGGGCTGCCGTCTATGGGGTTGCACAGAGTCAGACACGACTAAAGCGACTTAGCAGCAGCAGCAGCAGTACCTCACATTTGGTCCATTGTATTGGCCTTCCAGGGGCTTCCCAGGTGGTGCTAGTGATAAAGAACCTGCTTGCCAATGCAGGAGACATAAGAGATGTGGGTTCGATCCCTGGGTTGTGAAGATCCCCTGGAGGAGGTCATGGCAACCCACTCCAGGATTCTTGCCTGGAGAATCCCAAGGACAAAGGAGCCTGGGGGGCTACGGTCCATAGGGTTGCACAGAACTGGACAGGACTAAAGTGACTTAGCGCACACATTGGCCTTCTAACTGACTTTCCAGCATCTTCTCTATCCACCTTCCTATTGACCATCTGCAGCCAGAACTATTTTCTAAAACTGTTGAGTTTAGAAACTCCATGACTACCTTTGGTTTCTAAAAACCTTAATCTGATATTTGGGATCTTCCGAATCTGGCTAGCTTACCTTTCACTTTATTTTACATTCCTCTCACATATGCTTCCTTTGCTGCAATAATACTGAGCTTCTTGATGCTTATTTTTTCCATTCTCACCCTGTTATTTTAAGTCTGTAAGTCATTGCAGTGGCTATTTCCACTGCATGGCCTTTTTTCCCCTCTTCATCACCTTCATAATTCAGCTCAAATGTCAACTTTTTGATGTCATCTTCTATACTCCCTAGAATTAATCATCTTCTGCCTTGGAATCTCATACTACTCTCTTCATATCCTTCATAAACATTTGCAAAAATTTCCATTTTCCTTACCAAATTATTAGCACTTTTAGTACTGGGCCTGTGTTTACCCAGGTCAGCAGGCCCAGTACCCAGTTCAGTTTCTGGTACACAGAATCTACTTAATACATGGATAACTTAATGGATGGATAGAAAGATGGGATTGATGGAAGGAAGGATTAGATGGAAGATGGCTGGCTGGATGAGGAGATAAAAGGCAGGAAAAGAGGAAGAAATAAAAAAAAAAGAAGCAAGAAGAGAATGGAGGGAGGGAGGCATGAAAGAAAGAAAAAATTAGTGAGTGACCATGTAGATGTGGTACGGAGATTGTACCCCAAGTAGATGTAAAAGGTTGAAATCTAGTTAAGGACAGCTGTTTTGCCTGTGGGGAGGCTGTGATTGATTTTGTGATAAAACAAAAGGAACTTCTAAAATAAAGTAGAAAAGAAAACTTGTTTTTCTCCCTGACAAAGTTTGGGCTTCAGGGAAATTGTAGGAATCACAGAGGAATAATGGAGAAAAAAAGTCAGTCTTGGCCAAGACTCAGGGGACAGAAAGTAAAGAAGGCTGAGAGGAAACTGTAGTAGCAGGAAGAGTGAGTCAAAATTTGAACCATGGAGAGGGATTTTGCTATTCATCTGTGAATTGTCCAGGGCCTGGCACAGTGGCATCATTGACTCAATGAACATGAGTTTGAGCAAACGCCAGGAGATAGCAAAGAAGAGGGAAGCTTGGTGAGCTGCTTGGTGAGCTTGGTGAGTCCATGGGGTCACAGAGTCGAATACGACTGAGTGGACAACAACAGCATAATGGCCGGCACACAGCAGGTGCACGGTAAATACCTACTGAATGAGTGAGGAAGCATGTGCACAAAGTGCGCAGGATGCCCAAAGTAGCTATATACTCCTCTGGGAGCGGTAAGTGATCCAGAGACCTCTTAGTCTCTGAGCGCCACTGCGAGAGGATTCCATGATTTCCATGGTTGCCAAGTTAATGCTGAGAGGCTCAGGTAACAATTAACTGATTTTTCTCTTATTCTTTTTTTGTATGTTGCTATTGTCTTCAAATGCTGAGTGTTTGCATATGGGTAGCTCTGGGCAATGGAGTAGAAGCCTGAGAGTGGAGACTTGAACCGAGAGAAGGGATCTATTTTTCCTGATGGTGGGATGAGCAGAATGAAACATAGCTCAACAGCTGAGTTTCAGCTCTCCGCATGGAATATCAGGTATTGAGTCTCTGAAACAGAGGTTCAGCCCTAATTCTAAATAATTAAAACAACACAATGGGAGGTGAGACAAGGAAATTTCCTTACAAAAGATTTCCTGGCTATTGAGAAAGGGATGGGCTTGCACTGCGTGGATTCAGTTGCTAAAGGATTCAGTATGGCTTAGGTATTTTGAGTCTGCAAGTAGAAAGATATCAACACAAGATTCAATTTCTATATCCCTCAGGTAAAAGAGAAAGAGGATTTTGAAAGGCCTCTGTCCTCCTTATTACAGGATTCTTTAGATCAATAAAACACTTATGAGACATTGACTGCTTGCCAAAAGCTGAGTTAGACACTGAGACCCAGAGATGAAGAAAACATGGCCCCTGCTTTCAAGGAGCCCCAGGGGAGAAAGATGGGCCCAAATCAATGGCAGGACCCCATGATCAGGGCTCAAAAAGAGGCGTGGGTGCCAGTGCCCAGGAGCTCACTGGGGAAGGGGTTGGGTTTCACTTTATGTGGGGAACTCATAAAAGGATTCCCAGAGGAGGAAGCATTATGAGGAGGGAGAGTTTGCCAGACAGACAAAAAGAGGATGTTCTAGGCAGATGGACTAAATGTTGAGGCAAGCCACGCCCAACTCTTTGTGACCCCCTGGACAGTAGCCCGCCAGGCTCCTCTGTCCATGGGGTTCTCCAGGCAAGAGTACTAGAGTGGGTTGTCATGCCCTCCTCCAGGGGATCTTCCTGACCCAGGGATCGAACCCATGTATCTTTATGTCTCCTGCATTGGCAGGTGGATTCTTTACCACGAGCGCCAGCTGGGAAGCCCTGTTGGTACAAGACCAGTGCAAAAAAATACCCATTGAAAATAATCCAAATGTCAAATGCTGAGAAAAGCTTGAACTTGAATGATTGCAGCAGGGACGGGAAAATGTATATGGATTACATATATATATATATATATAATCTCATACAGTAAAGAATCTGCTGCAATGCAGGAGACACAGGTTTGATCCCTGGGCTGGGAAGATCCTTTGGAAAAGAGAATGGCTACCCACTTCAGCATTCTTGCCTGGAGAATTCAATGGACAGAGGAACCGGGTGGGCTCTAGTCCATGGGGGTCACAAAGAGCCAAGCACAACTGAGTGATGAATATATTCACTTTTTTCATATATATATATATATATGGAACTGGCTGGGCTGGGTGAATGATTGGACATGAGGGATGGAGAAGGTGGAAACAAGGATGACACCTGTGTTTCTAGCTTGAATGACATGATCCACAGAGATGGGAACAAACAGGAAAGATCAGACTTGAGAGCAACATGGAGAGGACATAATACAGTTGCCTTGGGGATACTCAGGATGAAGTATCTGGATAAATGGATCTGGAGCAGCAGATAAAGGACAGAATGGAGATACAGATTTGAGAGCTGTGGGAGAAATACATGGGGTCCTGGTGATGCACTTTGAAGTCAAGACCCATGAGTGGGGAGCCCTGCCGTGTCTGTGATTAGAGAGGTGTGCAGCTTGGTAAGACGGTGTGATTTCAGAATGGGAGGAGTGAGCCCTTCCTAACAGCCTTAGAGACTTTCCCCACCTATTGTTTAAAATCCATAGTGTGTCTGGAGGGAAGCCCCCCTTCAGTGTTTTTCACTGTGCTCTCTAGAGGCAGAGTTATGGGCTCCAAGGGTTGGGGGATTTTGTGTGAAAATCTGTGGGCCCAGAGAAGAGGGGACCTGCAGGGTAGATGGTATCTGTGCTGGATCCTAAGATGGCATTAGTGCCCTTCCTCTTTAAGATTTAAGATGTTCTTATCTGCTGGGCATCCGGAGGGGGCCAGGAAGGGGGCCTGAGCGCCTTGTGGGGGAAGCCTGCCCTCATTCCTTCTCTTTCCACAGGCTCACCCTCACTCATTGGGCAGCACTATGGCCAGCCCTCCTGACCAGCCCCCTGCCTCTCCATCAGGAGAGTAAAGTGTCCCTGATGGAGCTTCTGGCTTGTGCTGCTCAGATTGAGTCAGTGCGCTTCCCTCCATTTCACACGTGTCACCTGTCGCTCCTTGAGAGAGATTGTTGGGTGGGAAGGAAAACAGCTTCAGTTAGGAGCAGGCATGACTGAGATTCAAATATTCACCTTCTCTGGCCCCCAGCATAAGCCTAAAAGACCCAGGCAACCCCATATCCTGCACAGGAGGCAACGTCCAGGATGGGTCTCCAGGGGCGGGACCATGTGGTGGGGAGGAGGGAGGGTGGTTGAGAGCACCTCGTGGCCTGGCCTGACAACCAGCTGTGTGACGGGAGGTGTGGCTTTTACTTCCTTCTGTCTGGGCAATGCCAGAGGCAAGAGAGCTGCTCTACAGAGCTGGTTTGTGGCTGTTGCTAAGGTCATGTACATTCAGAGAAACAGGGGTAGAGCAGGAGGCTCTGATTCTGGCCCAGACACACCCTTCTGCCCCCTGCTTCTTCACACAGAGAGTCAGAAGCTACCTCATTGGACTCCCTGAAGGTGGGGGTCCCTAGAATGCCATTCATGTTACAGTCTAAGAAAAAGGAGGGACAGAAAATAACTTTTATGGGCTCCTATCATGGGGAGCCCCAAGTTTCATCTACCCCTGCTTCATTGACCATGCCAAAGCCTTTGACTGTGTGGATCATAATAAATTGTGGAAAGCTTGTAAAGAGATGGGAATACCAGACCATCTTACCTGTCTCCTGATAAACCTGTTTGTGGGTCAAGAAGCAGCAGTTAGAACCCTGTGTAGAACAACTGATTGGTTCAAGATCAAGAAAGGAGTATGACAGGGCTGTCTGCTGTCACCCTTGTTAATCTATATGCTGAGCACATCATGAGAAATGCTGGGCTGGATGAGTTACAAGCTGGAATCAAGATAGGCAGGAGAAACATCAACAACCTCAGATATGTGGATGATACCGCTCTAGTGGCAGAAAGTAAAGAGGAACTAAAGAGCCTCTTGATTAGGGTGAAGGAGACTGAAAGAGCCGGCTTAAAACTAAATATTAAAAAAACTAAGATCATGGTGTCTGACCCCATTATTTCAAGACAAATAGAGGGGGAAAGTGAAAGTAGTGACAGATTTTTTCTTCTTGGGATTCAAAATCACTGTGCATGGTGAAATGCATCATCAATAAAATGCCCTGCAGCCAAGAAATTAGAAGACATTTGCTTCTTGGCAGGAAAGCCATGCCAAACCTAGACAGTCTATTGAAAAGCAGACACATTACCAACAAAGGTCTGTATAGTCAGGGGTATGGTCTTCCCAGTGGTCATGTTTAGTTGTGAGAGCTGGACCATAAAAAAAAGCAGAGTGTCAAAGAATTGATGCCTTTGAACTATGGTGCTGGAGAAGACTCCTGAGAGTCCCTTGGACAGCAAGGAGCTCAAGCCAATCAACCTTAAGGGGAATCAAGCCTGAATACTAATTGGAAGGACTGATGCTGAAGCTGAAGCTCCAGTATTTTGGTTGTCTGATGTGAACAGATGACTCTTTGGAAAAGTCCCTGATGCTGGGAAAGATTGAAGGCAAAAGGAGAAGATGTCAGATTGCTGGATGCCATCACGAATGCACTGGACAGGAACTTGGGCAAACTCCACCATCTGGTGTGCAAGCCCCTGGGGTTGCGAAGAGTCAGACACAACTGGGTGACTGAAGGACAGCAATCATGGGGCAGATGCCATGCTGAGCGTTTTCTCTATGTTGCCCTCACAGAATTCTGTGCAGGGATTCAGAGGGGCTAAGCCACTTGCCCAAGGTCACTCAGCTGGTGAGTGGTAGAGCCAGGACTTGAGCCCTGGGAGGTCTGGCTCCCGATGCGAGGCTCTTTCTGTCCACCACCCTAGCCCTCTGACGGAGGATGCCCAACACCATGCATCTTGTCCACACCCTCCACTCTGGGCTCCAATCCAGCTAATCCTTACCTGGCTCACTTGCTTACAGCTGCCTCCCAGAGGTCTCTAATGCCCCATTCTCCTTCCTGAAGCCCTCTTCCTGCATTCCAATTCCCCGAACTTTTCAAGGCAGTTCAAGACCCAGAGTTTCACCTTTGGAATCTCCCCTTTTGCAGACTCACTCTCCAGTATCTGCCAGGTGCTTCCCAGGCTCTGTCTTGGATAATGTGTTCCCTTGCCATTTTCCATCTGCCCATTCTCCCAGTCAGTATAGGATCAAACTGATAACTGTCCTCTCTATTTGCAACTGGAGGAAAGCTGGCTGTCCGTGGAATGGCAACTGGTCAGAGCTCCAGTGCTGATTGAGAAAGTTCCTTTTGGACTGGACTAGCTGAAATGACCGTAGAACTGTCCTCTCATTTCCAGCTCCAGGCGGTCGGCTGAGTTTTCCTATTTCTGTTTCTGTGCATATTTTCCTGTCTCTGACTTACAGAGAAGGCAATGGCACCCCACTCCAGTACTCTTGCCTGGAAAATGCCATGGATGGAGGAGCCTGGTAGGCTGCAGTCCATGGGGTCACGAAGAGTCGGACACGACTGAGCAGCTTCACTTTCACTTTTCACTTTCATGCATTGGAGAAGGAAATGGCAACCTACTCCACTGTTCTTGCCTGGAGAATCCCAGGGACGGGGGAGCCTGGCGGGCTGCCATCTGTGGGGTCACACAGAGTCGGACATGACTGAAGTGACTTAGCAGCAGCAGACTTTACATCAGAGAGTTTGACACTTCTGTTTTCAGTCTTTTCTAGAGATTTCTGAGTGAGGACTCGGACTGTCTGTCCATGATTTTGTCTCTTGGGCCATGGAAAGAGCTTAAGAATATGTCAGTGATCAACACTCTCCCTGTAACTCTTCTTGCCTCTTTCTGACCAGCCTGGCTCAATTATAAGGAGAAGACAGCGGGTGTGTAACACGCCCTGCCCATCGCCTCTCACCTCCACTACTCAACACTGATGCTTCTGTCTGCAGTTCTGCAACTTTCTGCCCGAGGGGAAGACTGAAAGGACAGGGTTCTGACGCCCCTGGGAGCAGCCCTCAGCCAGTGATGGATGGGAACAGGGGACAGCCAGCCAGTTTCCTCGTCCCTCAGGTAGAAGAGCCCAGAGGCGTATTCTACATGACCAGGTGTCCCTGATGAGGCTTTCCTCGGCTTCTGGCAGCAGTGACCCCCTCACTTGCTCATCTAAGTTGCATCCCTTCCTGTCCCTATCTCACCCCTCACTCCCCTAAAAGTACTTCCTGTACAAATTGCTTGTACTCAAATCCTTCTTAGGATCGGCTTCTGGGGGAACCCATCCCAAGAAGACCTCAGTAGCTCTGGCGTCCATGTGGCCGCTTTCCAGGGGGGGTCACAGTCATACCAAACTCCCGTAATAGTTTCAGGATTCAGTTAGTGCACATGCCAAAGCTCCAGCCAGTGTGGGAGGCCAAAAAAAATGTTGAACATAGTCATCTTAATGAAAACAAGTTATGGAGCTAATAATACTGATATTTTCAATGGACTGAATTAAATTATGCTTCCCATCTTGTATCTTAATTAAAGGGATAAAAACCGTTTTACATTTTAATTAGCAAGTATGTCTTGGAAAGACTTAAATTAATATGGGAGTCATCTCCATAGGAGAGCAGCCTCTGCCAAGATTCACAAGGCCAGAGAGAGCTCAGAGAACAGATGAAAGCTTCTGGTATGGATGAGCGCGGCCACAGCAGGAACTTGGAAACCTCTGAATTTTCTGAAAGAATAAAAACAGGATCATGGTATTAGCTGGGAGGCATGACCACTTCCTTTCCTACAAGGGGCCATTTTCTATGCATGAATCTTCTTGAAGACATTTGAACACTCGATCTAGAAGATGTGAGAGTAATGAGGAACCGTTTGAATGATGACTCTGCTTTGGCTGTCTTCTCGGATGAGAGTTCCTGGGTGTTCTGGAAGCCCTGATGGCAGAGCCTGAAATGAAAAAGGTTTCCCATAGAGCTGGTCTAGCAAATACCTCCATTAAATATCCTGTGCTGGTTTCAGAGAGGAGTCGGGCTCCCAAGGCTGTGTGTTTTCCTTTGTCCAAAGAGGAAGACTATCCAGGGCCATGCTTGTTGGCTCATGCTGAGTACATAAGGTCCATGGCAGTCCTGTAGGCAAATTTTTATTATTATTTTTGTTTTACTTGTAAGAAAACGTCACAAAGAATACCTGTGTTTAAACACTGAAAGTATATATGAGCAAAGAAGAAATTCACAACAGAAAGCATAACCCCTCACCCAGAGATAATCGCTGATGACACCTTGCATGGTTTCCTCTACGTTTCCTGGGATGCACCTGCCTCCTCGTATCTCCCTGGCTAACGTTTCTGAGGATCCCGGGCAATGGGGGTGGGGTGAGGGGTGGAGTATGGTGCTCACATTCTCCTGCTGCTTCTGGTTCTGAACTCCTGGCCCATCTCCATTCTTCGTTCCTGCTCAGCATCCTCCTTCACTCCTGCCAGCTGCTCCAGCGTTTCTGGTTCATTTCATCAGCCAGGAGCCGGATACCCCCATTTTCATTTCCCTTAGCACAGCCCATTGTATAATGATTGGTATTGAAGGATTTAGGTAAAATAAGACTTAAACATGGGAAAAGGAATAATAGTCACCACTATTCTTTCCTCGAGGACTTTTTACTCTCCATTTCATCCAAGGTCCTCCCACTGGATTTCTTGGCTTTGCTCTCTCTCCCCAAATTCTCCTCCTGTTTCCTCTCTTTTTGGTTATCTCATCATCCCCCAAACTCCTTCCTCCTGAGTTGCCAAGGGACCACCATAGTATTTCTATTACTTGTGTTATGCTGGACAATTTATTCCCCCCCCCCATCTCTTACAAATAGGCCAGCCCAAGGACTTTCCTTTCATACCCAAAAAAGCCAGGAATTTTCTAAATCATGTAGCCAACTACTTTTGAGATGAATTTACCATTCCTCTAAAAGACAGAAGTAATTTTATTTTATTTGATCTTTCCCCTGAAATATTCTTCTCCATAAATTAAGGGGGTGGGGAAGTAGGGGGACCTGTGCAAACCCTTATCCATATCTTTAGACTCAGTTCTTAAACATGTGAGTCTAACTCAGGAAATATATAAAATTTTGAGGTTTTTGATAGATTTTGCTGAATTTCCATGAAGAAAAGAGGTACCATCCCACACTCGCTCTAGCACTGCCACGTGAGGATCTGTTTCTCTCTACCCTGAGTGCCTTTGGATAACATAATTTACAGGGGGAACTGATGAGCTATTTTGATCGGTCAAAGTCACACCTGCATGTTGATGTCATTCCAACAGCAGTTTCTGAGCCGTGTGTGGGCCAAGACTGGAAGACAGGAGCCGTTGGTGGAAACCCCACATGTCACCTCTTTGACATCCTGTTCCCAAATGGAATCTTAAGCTCTGCACAACAATTTATCAAAGGGTTTCTAAATGTCACTTTCCAATTTGCATCAGACCTTTTCTACATATTAATGTGATTCTGTAACTAATGTATATATTTTTGCTGCTCTACCTAAATTTGCATTTGAAACTCTAATGAAGCTACAGAGTGAGCCAACTCCCTGGGGAAAAATGATTCAGTTGCTTCCCTTCGTGGCCCATGAGGATGTCCTCCCAGAATCAAAGAAAAGTCAGAATTGACTCAGAAATTCCACTCTCCAGGATCTCCATCAATTTCGGTGCTCAGTTTGGCTCCAGCTCAACTCTCTCTCTGTCTTTTTTAAATATTAGTGGGTTCCATCCCTGGGTTGGGAAGATCCCCTGGAGTAGGAAATGGCAACCCACTCCAATATTCTTGCCTGAAAACTCTCACGGACAGAGGAGCCTGGCAGGCTGCAGTTCATAGAGCCACAAAGAGTTGGACACAACTGAAGTGACTTAGCACAGCACATTTATTTATTTGGTTGAGTTGGGTCTTACTTGTGGCACACAGGCTCTTCCAGTGGCAGCATATGGGATCTAGTTCCCTGACCAGGGATTGAATCCAGCCGCCCTGAATTGGGGAGCATGGAGTCTTAGCCACTGGGCCACCAGGGAAGTCCCCGGCCCAACTCTTGACTCCGGCATCCTCTTGCTCTGGGTAAAGCCTGCTCCAGTTTGTTTGGTTTTCCTCATTCAAAGATGATGAACTGGCTTTAGAGGGATGGGTCTCTTGCTCCCCAGGAATTTTGTCATTGAGGGGATGGCCTGGTCCGGGGTCCAGAAGTAAGAAATTTACTCAGAGGCGACTCACAGCAGGGAGAGCCAGACAGCCAAACCAAGTCCAAGTTCTCTGGGAAAACACCTTTGCTGTGTTGTTCTGGGCTGAAATGGATATCTTTGAGCATCACTTCCCTGGTCAGGGTCTCCAACTCTGAGACCATGGGGTTTGCACTCTAGAGAAGGATTCTGGAGTGTTCACTGCTCCCCTTCCTGTCACCCTCTGCTCTCTTCCTCCCCCTGCCTGGCTTGATCTTGAAAACAAGATGTGGCTCCTGGTTGGACACCGAGGGCTTGCTTGAAAGTTAGGGAGGGAAGGGAGCATTCAGCCACTTCCTTCTCCAGAGGATCTTCCTGACGCAGGGACTGAACCCACTTCTCTTGAGTCTCCTACACTAGCAGGTAGGTTCTTTACCAGCTGAGCCACCAGGGAAGCCTTCAGCCCTACTCAGCAGCAGTCTTTGACCTCTTCACTCTCAAGGCCCTGAATCTGCTCTGACTGGGACCAGCAGGGCATTTGAAGCCTCAGCCACAACCTTAAGCCAAGGAAGAAGTTTTCTGAGCTTCTAGCTTCAGTATCTGGTCACTGAGGAGAGACTCTGGCCCCTCAGCTCTGACCCGAGGCCAGCCTTGGCCCATAGCTGCTAGATTGCTGGCATTTCCTGGTCTATCGATGAGTCTCACTGGGAGTTGATCCTGTATTATTTTGCTAAGGCTGTTGTAACAAATTACCACCACCTGGCTGGCTTAAAACAACAGAAATTTATTCTCTCACAGCTCTGGAGGCCAAAAGTCTACAATCAGGATTTGGGCAGCGTTAGTCACTCAGTCGTGTCCAGCTCTTTGCAGCCCCATGCACTGTGGCCCACCAGGTTCCTCTGTCCATGGGATTCTCCAGGCAAGAATACAGAGTGGGTTGCCATTTCCTTCTCCAGGGGATCCTCCCGACCCAGATGTGGGCAGGGTTGGCTCCTCCTGGAAGTTCTGAGGGGGCCTCTCCTGGCTTCTGGACGCTGTAAACAATCCCTGGTGTCCTGTGGCTCACAGATAATACTGTTCCAACCTCTGGTTCTGTCGCCACACCACTTTCTCCTCAGTGTGTCTCTCTCACCTTCTCTTCTCTCCTAAAGACACTGGCCATTGGATTTAGGGCCCACTGAGGCAGTTCAACTAACCTCAGAGCCCTCCCTGACGGCCAGCCATTGCCCATTCCTGTCCAGCTTCTTGCTAACTCCCTGCTCCCATCTCTGACCCCAGGTAACCTTCTTTAGCTCCAAGTACCGCTCATGTCCAAGCTCCCCCAGTAACGCTCTCTCCTTATTTGTCGGCAGAATTCTTCCTCCACTTGGAATGTCAGAAGTCAACCAGAGTTCACCGTGCCCCACAAGGCACAGAATAATGGATTCCAGACTCTGGTCAAGGCAGGACAAGGGCAGAAGCTGGGGGGAAAGGGCAGGGGCCTTGTGAGAGACCCAGCTTGGTTTTGGCATCGACACTCACTCCCTGTGTTAGTGGCTCTGAGTGCCTGTTTCCTCAGTGTGGATGATGTTGGGCCACGATGGGTGGTTGTGAGAGAGCTGAGGACATGTGGGTGGGGGGACTAGGGAACCAGCGATGCTAGAGGATGGTGATGCTACAGGATCGTCCTGCTCTCTCCTGCTCACCTCACCTTCTACAGTAAGGCCTTCGTGACTAGGCAGATGAGGGGTAGTGATTCTGCAATGTTGCAATACTGTCATGTTATACTTAAGAGGAATAGCTACCTCTTCCCCTCTCTCCCTGCAACAGGAAATAAGATGAAACTAATTCGGGAGCCTGGAGATCCAGCAACAGGGTGAAAAGACTGAGGTGACTATGGGGAGAGAAGAGGAAGCGAGATGACACTCAGCCTTCACCAGAGACAGATTCTGAATGAATTGTCCACTCTTGTAATAGTCTGTGCCTGTAGAACTTTCTAGAATATAAAATATAAATTAAAAACAAAAACCCTTAGGCATCACTAAGGGGTTGCAGACAGGAAGAGCTCAATAAAAGTCAATTCCCTCTCCTTCTATCTTCTTCTGAAGCCACTGCTCTTGGTCCCACCTTCCTCCTTGGCACAGGAAAGCACCACTAAGTCAAAACTTGCCCCTCGGCCCCACGGATCTAACCCTCCCACTACTCCCTGTGTTCATCTTGGAGTGGGTTAATCTAGAGTCCTGAGTGCCAACTTCAAAGCCACAGTGAAGACTGTGAAAGAAAGGATGGTTAAGGAGTCACCACCTTTCAGAGCTGAGATGATAGTTGCCCTGGGGTGGAGTGAGGCGGGTGGTGGTGTTTAAGTATAATCACTGCTAGGTTGAATTAGAGTGAAGTCTTCCTCTGTGAGTGTCCGGAAGGACAGGTTTTCAGTCTTCTCTATTCCAAAAAAAATTCAGGCCTAAGGGTTCTTAACATTTTCTGACACTCACATGGATTTTCTACAATGAATATGCAAACAGGTGTTAACAGACCTTTGCTTTTCCTGCCTCATTTTGAGTGTTCAGGGTATTCAGTCACACTGGGTAGGGTTAGTCTATCCCTCTGGTGCCCAACCCTGGGTACCCACGGCCTTGTTCCAGGTCACCCTCCCCAACGTCTCAAGATGATTCAAGGCTCGCGTCGTGTAGATCTGAGCCCAGGTCAGTCCTTCTCCACCAGTGAGAGTGCACCCACTCACAGGGCCTCTGATTAATTAACCAAGTTCTACTGAGGGCCTTTTTGTGGATGGATGGAGGAGGGCGTGTGGCCCTTTAAACACGCTTAATTAAGCTGGAGGAAATGCTGGGCTCCTTGGCAATGAGCCAGGCCTCAAAGCCAGGCTTGGGGAAGATTTATACAACGTGCTGTGTTTTTCCTTTGAAATGGGATCCATCTGTCTGGGGAATGCCTTGTACATCTTGCATTCCCTGTGTTCTTTCTTGGCAACAGTCAGACTGGAGAGAGCTCAGAGAAGTGTGGCCCTCCCCTGCACTCTCCTTAGAGATAAGCTGTGACTTTGCCATTCAGGGAGCTTGGCCAGCTGCTGCTGAGGAAGAGACATGAGATGTACGCGTAACTATAGCATTAAAGAAAGAAAGTGAAAGTGAAAGTGACTTAGTTGAGTCCCATGCTTTGCAACCCCATGGACTATACAATCCATGAAATTTTCCAGGTCATCATACTGGAGTAGGTAGCTAGTTCCTTCTCCAGGGGATCTCCCCAATCCAGGGATTGAACCAAGGCCTCCCACATTGCAGCTGGATAGCATTAGATATGGCACTTGACATATTCAGTAACAGGGAGAGCACAGGTCCAACCAATCAGAGCAAACAACAGCCGTAAATAACAGAGCTAATCTGGTGGGTACTACCTGAATACCAGCCATGGAAAAAGTTATCTATTACAAAGAGTTTCACATACATTTGAGGGTTTCCCAGGTGGCTCAGCAGTAAAGAATCTGCTTGCCAGTGCAGGAGACTCAGGAAATGTGGGTTAGATCCCTGGGTCAAGAAGATTCCCTGGAGAAGGAAACAGCTACCCACTCCAGTATTCTTGCCTGGGAAATTTGATGGACCGAGGAGCCTGGCGGGCCACAGTCCATAGGGTCACAAAGAGTTGGACACGGCTAAGTGTGAGCATGAATGCCTTACATACATTTTCCCATTTGATTATTGCCACAATCCCATGAGCTGGGTTGAGATACTTTCTTATTCTAGAGATGGGAAACTGATGCCCAGAAATGTGTCTTCCCCAAGGCCACAGAGTTAATGTCACAGCTGGAAGCCAAGCACCCTCCCTATTCTTTTTACCACCTCACTTGTTTGTGCCTGTGCAGATGCTGGGACTCTACCAGGTCCAGAGAGATCAAGAGAATACCTCCCAGTTTGTGGCTGGATTGCTAACTGACAAGTCCAGGGCCAAGGTGACCATGAGGGCAGAGATGTGTGTGTGTGCGCTCAGTCACTCAGTCGTGTTGGACTCTTTGAGATCCACCAGGCTCCTCTGTCCATGGGATTTCCCAGGCAAGAATATAGGAGTGGGTTGCCATGGCTTCCTCCAGGGGATCTCCTGCATCTCCTGCAATGCAGGAAGATTCTTTATCAACTGGGCCTCTGGGAAGCCCGGAGGGCAGGGATGGGGGATAGCAGTACTCTGTGATTTGTGGTCAATCAGGATGAAGCCTAGAGCCAAGTGTAGGCCTTCTTATGGCCTCTGCTCACAAAGCCCTGTGATCCTATGGGAGGCTCAGGGGAAGGAAGGATGATACAGGATATATGCAGAGAGGAACATTCCTGGAAGACAAGGACATGGGTATTTCTTTTAGAAGGAGGTCCATCAGGAAGCACAGGAGGCACTGAAGCAAGTTAACTCTGGAAGACAAAGAGCCATTGAAGGGGATGTCAACAAAGTCACCCTCATGGGTGGCTAGCATTAGTCCTCGGGGACTTCTGAAACTACCAGGGCTTTTGCCTCAGAATTGTGCCAATGGAGGATGGGGAGGCTGGAGCACTTACCTACCCATTTCCTCCCCCAGCCCTGGGTATTAACTTCCCAGCACTTTGCAGTTGCTCTTGGCCCCTCAGGGAAACCAGCAGGCAGATAAGAGAGACTGGGTGCTCAGAGGACGGGGTGTTGAGAATGATCTTCATAACCACAGGTGTCTATGAGGTCCATGGATCCCCAAGGATGCCAGAAAAGAGCAGAAGGCTCTCCCCTTCGTGGGGCTGCTTTCCTCCAGGTGAGAGAGGCAAACACGGAGGTTCCTGGCCTCTGTACATGCCCAAGACTTTCAGAGAAACTTGGAGACTGTGCCCCATCCCTCTCCAGCTACAGAATGCCAGTGTCTAAACTTCCCACTCCCCACAGCCTGACTTATTTGGAGACTCTCTGGAGGCTCCAAGGTTGGGCAGAGACTTCTTGTAGCTCTGGTGGGCAATGCCACCCCGCTAAGGCTGACAGTCTCCCCTTCTCCCTGGCCCCCACCTTCACACCAACCTGTAGCTGGCACCTCCACCCTTTAAGGGCCTGGTAGGGACCTGTGACAGATGCAGAATGTTTTAATTTTGGAAGCCATTGATCTGGAGCACATTAACAAATGACACCTGTCGTTTGAAATGTTGTTTGCTATTCATCTTGTCTTATCTGAGCACCAACTGCATCAGATAGGATACATGCCAGTTTTCAGGGACAATTGCTTGCAGGTCCTCCCTCGCCCCAGAGCCAAGAGGAATTGTCCCACAGTGGCAGTGCCTGTGAGGATGGCTCCGGGGCCAAGGACAGGAGAAAGTAGTATGGAATTGCCTGGGAGTGGCTAGGAATAGGGGCTCCTTATTTCCACCATGAAGGGATCTTCTGGTGCCTTTCAGCGGTGAGTTGGAGAGAGGTCTGTCAGTCGCACATGGACCTCAATAGGGAGCTTCATGTATGTGAAAAGCACCAAGCCAGGGGTTCATCACAGGTGCCTGGAGCTTGCTTCCATCTAGCAAGTTGTGAACCTGAGCAGACACTTTTCCCTCTCTTTTCTTTCAGGACACCATCTGTAAACATAAGCTTGGAAGTCTCTTCCCTGCCCTGTTTCACTAGGCTGCTCAACAGAGTTGAGGCAGAATGGTCCTAAGAAAAGTAGAAGGAACCATGGAGATGCACTTTATGTATAAATTGATGTGAATGAGTCAAAGTCAAGACAACCTGCGTAGGCTGGGCAAGGCCGGGCAGAGTGACTCACCTATAGCTCTGCCACAGATTCAGTGATGCTAATTCCTCTGAACAAAGGCTGAATGTTCCAGCAGAAGGAATGGGGTCCAGCACAGAAACCAAGTTCCAAGAAGGAGGGTTGCTAGTCTATCCCCAGCTCTGCCTTAGACACAGGTCTTCTGCTTTGGGGTAAGGACAATTCCTAGATCTTAGTGGAAGCCTTCTTGGTCCCTAACATTCCTCTTGCCTCATTTGGACACTCTAAGTAAGCCTCTGAAGAATATTTCGGTGCCCTCAAGGGCAGGATGGGACAAACTGAAAGAGTAGCATTGAAATATACACACTACCATGTGTAAAATCAGCAGCTAGTGGGAAGCTGCTCTATAGCACAGGGTGCTCTGTGCTGGCCTAGAGGGGTGGGATGGCGTGGGAGGTGGGAGGAAGGCTCAAGAGGGAGGAGATATGTATACACACACAGCTGATTCACTTTGTTGTATAGTAGAAACTAGCACAACATTGTAAAGCAATTGTACTCCAATAAAAAAGAGGGTTTTGGTATCCTCAATGCTATAAAGGAGTGTCCTGGCCTAGGGGCATCAGCTGGATTTGCTGCCTAGCATTGTGGTACCTTACTGCCCTCCCTCTTGTCCACTCTCAAGCCTTCTACTTTAGATGAGGAATCAGCTATTGGTGGAAGGATGAAACGTCCCTGGATCTCAAGGTGATCTAGGCTTCAGGCAGTTAGAACATAACATTCCTCTCCTGGACACTGAGCTGAGTTCAGGGTTGGCTATATGATCTAATTAGAACCCAAGCAATGCAATGAAATGTTTTCTGGGGCTTCTGGAAGAGAATCTTTCATTCTTGTCAGCTAGACTTGAAGCTGAGGATGGGATCCTGGAGGGCAGGAAGCATTCTTTCCACCATGTGGAGCCTAAAATGGAAGTCGACCCAGTAGAAGACAGAACTCAGAAAAGGAGAAAATTGTTTTCCAGTGGTACCATTTGAGCTCTGAATCCAGCTGTGCCTGGAGCTGAACTCACCCCCTGGGACTTTCAGCTTTGCGAGCCAATGAATTTCTTCTGTGCTTAAGTCATTTTGAATTAGGATTCCTGTCTCTTGCAACTGTCGCACCTGGAGAAGAGACAGCATTTTTACAAACAGTTCAGCTGGCATTCTCACTGTGCACCAGTGTCTTTTCAGTCTGAATCATGTGAGTTTGCTCTGAAAAACTGATGATTTTGGATGCACTGAAAAGGTCTACATTCTGAACTTGAATGGTGGAGAACTTAGCCAGGGTATAAGATACCAGTGAAAGACCCTTCCCAAGTGGCCATCTCTGGCCCTGAGTGAGAACTTGGTAGTCACCACGGATGTTACCTTATTTGTCAATCGACATGCTGCCCTGGACCTCCTTCCTTCATGATGAGGCTAAGAAGATAACAGGAGTTAGATTATATACCATTCATTCCTTTATTTACTCAGATGTTCTTTAATTCATTCAACAAATAAATTAAAAAGGAAATGGTGAGTGATAAGTCCAGGAAAGTTGACTGACGTGGGAGTAACATTCACACTACTGCATTTAACAACCAGTGTGGTATATACTGTAGAAGCTGTGATTCCCAAAGGGCTTCAGGCAAGAGTATCTATTGGGAGTGCTGGGCCATGTCAGGGGCCTCAGTGTAGTGCATGTCTACTGGGGAGCCAGTGCCAAATGCCACCTTTGTCAGAGGTGGCGTTTTTCCCACCAGGGCTTTGGCCAGGAGACGTACGGGCTAGGATGTTGGATAGTGGATGGTGAATAGCCATTGGAGGAGCAGAAGTATTTCACCATTTTAACAGCTGGCATGGTGTTTTGGGTGAGTATTGGCTGCATTTCAGGTCTAATGGAAACCGGACTTTGAAGAGCTTGGCACAGCAAGTTGAGAAATCTGCATCCTACTTTGAAGACAATGTGGAGCCATTTGGGGGGATTAAGAAAGAGAGTGGCATAACCAGATTTGTGATGTGGAAGCACATGTTTAGTGATGGCCTGGAAGATGACTGGATATAAGACCAGAGACAGGTAGCCTTAACGGGAGGCTGGTGACAGTTGTCCAGGCAAAAGATGATGTGGGGGACCTTGTTAGAACAATCTTTTCCCCTTCAGAGGTTACTGGACTGAGTGGCTTGGAAGAAGGTGGCTGTGTGGTGATGTGGGTGGGTTAGCTGAGTATAACATCTTTTCTGATGGTGCAGGGTAAGAGTTGGCTGTTTGATGCAATTCATTTCCTGTTGTATGTAGAAAGTTCCTAAACACGTCCAAGAAGCCTGCCATTGCAGGATATCACCCTCCATTCCTTAACTTGCATGCTCCACTGGGATTCTGAAAAGCTTCAAATCATAGATAGACATCAGTGAGGACACTGAGCTGCTTAGCTTTGACTATCTCTACTTAAAAGGCTCAAGATAGTTTCTGAAGAATGCTCCTGCCTTCTCTGCTGGAGGGGAGGGTACTTATGTGTCTCAGGCACTTAACCAATCACACTCTACCAGCAACCCTGAGAGTTCCTGAATATTCATGACTGTAAATGAGTGGGTCACAAACTCTGGGAAATTCGCTTATCAAACATTTGCTGAGTGCCTACTGTGCACCAGGCCATACTGTTAGGGAGAATCAGTTCAGTTCACTTCAGTCACTCAGTCGTGTCCGACTCTTTGCGACCCCATGAATCGCAGCACCCCAGGCCTCCCTGTTCATCACCATCTCCTGGAGTTCACTCAGACTCACATCCATCGAGACTGCATAGAATATTATCAATCTGATTTCGGTGTTGACTATCTGGTGATGTCCATGTGTAGAGTCTTCTTTTGTGTTGTTGGAAGAGGGTGTTTGCTATGACCAGTGCATTTTCTTGGCAAAACTCTATTAGTCTTTACCCTGCTTCATTCTGCATTCCAAGGCCAAATTTGTGAGGGTCAGGAACGGTGGCAGTAAGGAGATACCCCTCATCCAAGGTAAGGAGCAGCAGCTGTGCTTTGCTGGAGCAGCCGTGAAGAGATACCCCATGCCCAAGGTAAAAGAAACCCAAGTAAGATGGTAGGTGTTGCAAGAGGGCATCAGAGGGCAGACACACTGAAACCATACTCACAGAAAACTAGTCAATCTAATCACACTAGGACCACAGCCTTGTCTAACTCTATGAAACCAAGTCAGGCCTGCGGGGCAACCCAAGATGGGCGGGTCATGGTGGAGAGGTCTGACAGAACATGGTCCACTGGAGAAGGGAATGGCAAGCCACTTCAGTATTCTTGCCTTGAGAACCTCATGCACAGTATGAAAAGGCAAAATAATAGGATACCAAAAGAGGAACTCCCCAGGTCATTAGGTGCCCAACATGCTACTGTTAAGGAGAATAGTGATTGAAATTGCCCACCCTGCCCAGGGACCACAGTAACCCTTTGCATGAGTTATTTTACAACAGGAGATAACAAGCCACCACCAACCAGAAGAATTTGGGAAAGGTCAAAAGGAGACACTGCATGTCCTACCAACTTCCCAGAGTCACATTGCTGGAATCCAACTTGGCCAAACAATGTGTGCACCACCAGGAAGGACCCTGAGTCAGAATAA
Organism: Cephalophus harveyi; assembly: GCA_006410635.1. Lineage (NCBI taxonomy): Eukaryota > Metazoa > Chordata > Mammalia > Artiodactyla > Bovidae > Cephalophus > Cephalophus harveyi. Next base: position 222,182 of record SJYT01046936.1, read on the forward strand.
TTACCCAGAGAAAACCAGGAAGCTAATCCCATCACCATAAAACCCGAGACTATGAGCCATGTGGCAGAGCAGTTCTCCTGGGTTGACTGGCCCTCCTGCTCCCCACCTGGGTGCCCTTTCCCAATAAAGTCTCTCGCTTTGTCAGCTTGTGTATCTCCCCAGGCAGTTTATTTCCAAATGTTAGACAAGAGCCCACTCTTGGGCCCTGGAAGGGGTCCTAGTTCCTGCAACACTGCAGCTGCTTTCACACCAGTGCATCACGGAACACTTCACCAGTCCATACACGGAAGTGCTCTAGGCAAATCCAAAGCTGCATTTTATTTCCGCATTAGGCAAAACCCATGTTGCTGGGCTTTCAGTAGCATCAGTGTCAGGGTCATCTAGGATCTCCAGCAATTGCTCCCTCCTTGGTTCTTCTGTTCCCCTAAGGTAATTCTTAGGCATCTAAAGACTATGGGTCTAGGAGGCTGCAGGTCAAAGCAAGCCCCAGTGTGGCAGGTCATCTCTGCTATTCCCGAGCACTGGAGAACAGTGTTCTCATAAACATCCTCTTTATTGCACCATGATGTCTTCTGCAGAATCTGAAAGAGTAGCTCTAAGGACCCAAATCTGCCACTCAGTCCAAACTAGACTTGGGCCTCGGGGATGGTTTTGCAATTAAGTATGTGACACGGTTCTCTGCTGATAATCCCCTTGCTGCCACTAGGAAGCAGAGTCAAAGCTGCTTCTCGCTGGAGAGCTTTCTTTTTGATTCAAAACTGGGCCCTTAAAGGAGACTACTAGCTCTTTGTACTGAACATTCAAAAACTACTATTGTTAAGGGCAGCTTTTGAACCAACAAAGACAGTATCATTTCCTCGCAGAGACTCAAGGGAGAGCATGTCTGACTAGGTGTGGGTATGGGGAAGGGGACTCATGGGGAGGGGGAGGGATTGTTGAAGGTAAGGGGGAGGAAGAAGGGGGCTCGTGGATTGGAGAAAGCCGAGAAAAACCCAGGAAGAATCTGGATTGTCTTGAGGGCCAGCCTTGTGGTGGGTAAAGAGAGGTTGAGCAACTCCCCTGAGGGCACCAGGGATGCCAAGTAACCTAATGGGAGAAATCTGCTGGAATCCTGGATCATGGTTAATGCCAGTAATTGCTAATACTTCCATTGCACTTAATATGTGTCAAGGACTACTGTGCTTTTTTGCACTTATTAATGCATTTAATCTTCCCATCAATACTATGAGATAAACATCAGTATTGCTACTATTAGCATATTCCAAAAGAGGAAATTGAGGCAGAGAGAGGTTGAATAATTTGCTCAAGCCACTGAGCTGGTGGCTGGTGAAGTGGGATGCAGAGCTGGGGAATTGGCTCCAGGGTCTGTGCTGAGAACCGCTGTGCCAGGACGAGGCCTGGGGAGTGGGTCCCCAAGTGCACCAGCAGGAGAGCCGGGCTGAGTTCCTCGGGTCCTCATTTTACCACCTTTGTGACAGTGGAAGGGTGGATAAAGATGGGTTTGGTGAAAGTAATCGAGACAGAGTGAAGAAAAAGAGCTTTGTGTGTTGAAGGGTTCTTGTTCTTGTTCTCAGTTTGCTCCTGGGGTGAGGGGAGAAGAAGAGGCTGGAAGACTGACTTTCCCAAGGAGAATCCAGCTGGTGCCCCAGCAACGGGGACTTCAGAGAGGCACTGAGGCCAGAGAAGAGATGAGGGGCAGGAGAGGACACCTGGGAAAGGAAGCGAGCCTGGTGGCCAGCACCCATCAGGGATGCATCCAGACCCAGAGAGGGATTCAGAGTGCTCGCCTCCAAACAAGACCCCATCTGGAGCCCCCCTGGGGACTCTGAACACTTGGTTGGAGCCCAGCTGAGGCGCTCCACTTGCTGACCTGCTTGCCACACCCCATAGATCCCCAGATGCTCACCATACCCTGGAGGTCCCTGGATGCTTGCACACCACCCTCCCACGCAGAGGTCCCTGGATATTGTCATCAGGGTCCTCCCTCCATCCCTCTCCCTCCTCTTGAAACCCTCCTCATCTCTCCAGGCCCAGTGCCAAGGCTGCTGCTTTCCTGAAGCTTCCATGCCATTTTTAAGGCTAAAGAGAGCCCGGCTCCCTGCGTGATTCACAGTGCAGCGTTTTCTGCTTTATTCTGTTTGTTGGCCTTATTTGTATCTTCCTCCCATGAGCTCCATGAGCTCAGGGAACAACTCTTTGTTAAACTGAATTGAGGAGAATTGGGGGAGTACCCAGAGCCCTCCCTCCAGCTCTGCGTGTGACTGCAGGTTAGTCACGAAACCTCTCTGGGCCAGTCTCCCCGTCTGATGAGGAGAGGGTTGGGCTGGATGATTTCGAGGTCCCGGCAGCACTGGCCTCCCTGTTCTAGGGACGGGACACCACCAGGTGAGGAATCACTGGGCAAGCAGAGGCCAGCCTGTGTGCCTGAGAGGCTGAGCCCGCCTCACCTGTGCTCTCTGTGGACCAGACTCAGTGTGTGTTAAGTGTTGGTTGAATCTCACAGTTGGCTCTGAGAGGTGGTTTAGGACCCAGAGTGGGTAGGATTAACACCTACTTTATTTAGCTGGCAACAAGAATTTGGTTGGCAATAAATTGTTTTGCCAATGAGAACATAATCACTTCTCATCAGATTACCCCTCACCAGGAGCTGTTCTTAATCCTTTCCATGTCCCATCCAGCTCTGACTTGGAAGAGAAAAAAAAATTAAAAACAAATTAGATGTTAGGATGACGAATTTGATGAAGGGCAAAGATTCCCCGAGGCTTTTCCTCCTGCAGAGACACTCAGGAAGTGGGGAGGGGGTTCACCAGCAAGCTTAAGAAGCTGCCAGAGGAGTCTAAGGCTGTGAGAGTTAGCTGCACTCCCACAGTCTCACTCCCATGTTGCATGAAACTGGGGTTCAGGCCTGGTTCCACTGTGCATGCACTTACTCACTCCCAAGGCAGCAAATAAAACCGTCCCTGGAGCCGGCTCTGTGAGCCCTCCATCCTTTCACATCTAAACTTACCTTGCATGAAAGGAGGAAGCAGATGCAACAAAATTCCAGTTGTGGGATTCCATGCTCATAGTCAATATCAGACAGCTGGAAGGCCTGCTGAACCAGTGCCAGACCCAGCACCAGGTCTCGGAGTAAAGGGCACAGGTCTCCGGGATTCTCCTGTCCTGACCGTGCTCAGGGGAGTATTGTCTCCAAAGCATTTTCAGCCAGTCCATGTAGCCCAACACCTTTCATTCCTTCAGTGCAAGCCCACTTCTGAGACTCATCTTGCTAGTAAACAGGCTGTAGTTTTCACCAAGAAGCCCCATTTCTGGCATGCAAATATGCTAATTTTCAGAGTCTCAGCTGTCGATGGAAATACAAATAATAGAAGTGTTGACAACAGTTGCTTGTGACACATGGGCTTTCTCTTGGGTGTGTTGTTAGCAGCTGTCCCCAGGTCTGGGGGTTCCTGATTAGGGCAACAGCCCTGAAAATTGAATTCTACTCGATGCCCAAGTATTGGAAAGTAAATTACACACCTCATAACAAGGAACCACAAACGGGAGGCCTTGTGGCCCTGCCAATCACTGAGTTTGGAGAAAGTAATTTACTAAACCATGTCTCATGTAGAGGCCCGATCCCTTGCTAGAGAGTCAGTCCCTGACTGAGTCCACAACCCCAGGTATGGACCCCAAGCCCCAGCACTAGCTGACCACTGACCCTGGCCACAGATGGAGCCACCATGCTCTGCAGAGCCTGGATCCCCAACAAGTCTAACTCCAGCCCCGGAGGCGGGGTGGCAGGGAGTTTAGAACAGCATGTGATTGTAACTATTCAGGCCACAGGATAAGCCTTCAAGCCTGAAAGCCCCTAGTAAATTTAGCTTGGTTTGAATATTCTGTCAGTTGCTTTCCTGGGAGAGATGTGGATTTTCACCTCCTTAGGATACAAACCACTAATTCAGGCCTCTGGGAGTTATTTCATCGGGGGCTTTCACTTCCTATAAATGTACTGCCTAGAGTTTTGGCCCATCTGGGGACTCAGAGTCAGTTTAGCATTTTAAAGAAGCTAAAGAATATGTAAAACATCCTAATAAAAATAGAGCCCACGCGGGAGGAATAATTATTACATTAATGCATTGGGCTCTTATTCCCAAAGGCAATTTTGCTTATGTAAAATCTGTCCCCCTCACCTTCCAATCCTTGTTAACTGGTCTCAGGGAATGACAGTGTATTTACATTTTCTTTCCTGAGAACTCTGGAATTTCTGAGTTTGGTATTTGAAGTCCCCTCACTTTTTAAAAAAGTTATTATTATTGGAATATAGTTGGTTTACAATGTTGTGTTACTTTTTGCTGTACAACAAAGTGAATCAGTTATATACAGACATGTATCCACGCTGTTTTAGATTTCTTCCCATATAGGTCATTACAGTGTACTGAGTAGAGCTCCCTGTGCCATGGGCTTCTCGGGTACCACTAGTGGCAAAGAATCTGCCTGCCAACGCAGGAGACATAAGAGATGCAGGTTCGATCCCTGGGTCGGTAAGATACTTTGGAGGAAGGCACACAGCCCACTCCAGTTTTCCTGGCTGGAGAATCCCATGGACAGAGGAGTCTGGCAGGCTTAGGGTCGCACAGAGTCATACGCATCTGAAGTGACTTAGCATGCATGCACCCTGTGCTACGCAGTAGGTCCTTGTTCAGTTCAGTTCAGTTCAGTCGCTCAGTCGTGTCCGACTCTTTGCGACCCCATGAATCGCAGCACCCCAGGCCTCCCTGTTCATCACCATCTCTCGGAGATCACTCAGACTCACATCCATCGAGTCAGTGATGCCATCCAGCCATCTCATCCTCGGTCGTCCCCTTCTCCTCCTGCCCCCAATCACTCCCAGCATCAGAGTCTTTTCCAATGAGTCAACTCTTCGCATGAGGTGGCCAAAGTACTGGAGTTTCAGCTTTAGCATCATTCCTTCCAAAGAAACCCCAGGGTTGATCTCCTTCAGAATGGACTGGTTGGATCTCCTTGCAGTTCAAGGGACTCTCAAGAGTCTTCTCCAACACCACAGTTCAAAAGCATCAATTCTTCGGCGATCAGCCTTATCTATTTTATACTTAGTCATGTGTATATGTTAATCCAAGTCTCAAATTTGCCCCTTCCCCCTTTCTTCCCAGTAAACATAAGATTGTTTTCTACACCTGTGACTCTATTTCTGTTTTGTAAATAAGTTCATTTGTACCGCTTTTTAGGATTCCACATATAAGTGATATTATATGATGTTTGTCTTTGTCTGACTTTACTTAGTATGACAATCTCTAGGTCCATCCATTTTGCTGCAAATGGCATCATTTCATTCATTTTTATGACTGCAACCTTCCATTATCTATATGTACTGTATCTTCTTTATCCATTTCTCTGTTGATGGACTTTTAAGTGGCTTCCATATCCTGGCCCCCTCACTGCTTTTATTTATGATGTAAGGCATAATACAAACACTGCCATGAACAGGTTCCAAGTTTTGGAATCAGACATCTGGGCCTCATACCATAGCTCTGCCCCCCACTAACTGTGTAACCTTGGGCTCTTGGCTTCAGCCTCTCTGAGCCTCAGTGTCTGCATTTGAACAATGGGGCAAATAAAACTTATCTTATTAGGGGTTATGGGATGACTACACTGTATTGTAAAGTACTGGTCATTTAGAAAGTGCTCAGTTAAGAGTAGTTGCTATGAATTCAAGGCTCATTGTCTCCATCATTAAGTTCAACAGAGAAGCTGTGTATGGAAATAGCATTACGAACACTTACATTTGGGTGCTGTGGTTGCTTCCATTTGAAGAATAATTATTCATGAGCCTTAGTAAAGCTAAAGCCTGGCAAGTGGCCTTTTAATTTCATGGCTGCTGTCACTGTCTGCAGTGATTTAGGAGCCCAAGAAAATAAAGTCTATCACTGTTCCCGTTTTTTTTCCAATCTATTTGCCATGAAGTGATGGGACTGGATGCCATGATCTTAGTTTTTTGCAATGCTTTACAATTTATAAAATTTTCATGCACAACTTCTTATAGTCCCATAGTAACCTTTTTCCCCGTATCCTTTCCGTGCCGCTCCCCCTTCCCTCTCCCTCCTGGTAACCACTAGTTTGTTTTCCGTATTTCCAAGTCTGCTTTTTTGTTACATTCACTAGTTTGTTGTGTGTTTTACATTCTACACATAAGTGATATTATATAGTATTTGTCTTTCTCTGTCTGACTTATTTCACTTAGCATAATACCTTCCAAGTCTCTTCAAATATCATTCTTTTTTATGGCTGAGTAGTATTCCATTGTATATATACACCACATCTTCTTTATCCATTTGTCTGTTGATGGACACTTATGTTGCTTTCATAACTTGGAAGTTGTAAATAGTGCTACTATGAACACTGGGGGCTTCCCAGGTGATGCCAGTGGTAAAGAATCTGCCTGTCCATGCAAGAGATGCAGGTTCGAACCCTGGGTTGGGAAGATCCCCTGGAGTAGGGAGTGACAACCCACTCCAGTATTCTTGCCTGGAAAATTCCATGAATAGAGGAACCTGGCAGGCTACAATCCATGGGGCTGCAGAGTCGGACATGACTGAGCACAGCAGCCATAGCATGAACACTGGGGTTCACGGTGGGATGGGGTCTTTCCTGTTAGTCTTTGGATTCAGTTCTCACTAGAATCCAACTGGGGAAGTATTACTCTCCTCCCTGTGTTACAGTTGAGGATGACATAGAAGCTGAGAGGGGAAATGTCTGCCCATTTCCCAAGGCTGGTATGTAAGGGAGTCAGAATTCAAACCAGATCTTTTTCCCTTGAATTACTTTTATTAAAGGAGGACATTTTCTTCAAGGTATGTGTTTGGGTTTCTAAGTAACACACGGAAAAACCTCCAGTGGTCACTTGATCTAAAACTTCTCCGGTCACTTTATAGTGGAAAAGCCTTCTGAGGGAGACGAGGAAGAGAGAGAAGTCTTACAACTCCCCACGGGAACTGGAGGTGGCGGGGACAGAGGTATCAAGTTGTCTGGTGGTGATCTTCACTCTGTTGTTTTGTATTTTTATCTCTAGAGCATCTTCTACAAGCCAGGCTTCTCACTTGGTCCTCATAGCATCTTTCCGAGGTAGTTATTAGTACCTCCACTTCACAGATGAAGGGAAGGATTGATGAGAAGTTTTGTCCCCAAAGTGACATAACCTGGTAAATTTTAGAGCCAGTATCTGAACTCAGGTTTGCTGATTGGAAAGTCCTTGCTGTTTTCACCACACAATCTTATCGATTTAGGAGTTGGAAACTGAGACTTAGAAAGAATTATGATTTTTCTTTCTGGGATTCATGGTGACTGAAGTGAAAAATAGAGAGGTTCAAGCAAATGCCTCAGAAGCCTACGTTAACTTCTGAGTTGGCGTGATTTGGGAAGGAAGATGTGGACATACCTGTTGGGATGGACGAGAAGGAAACATCTGGTCCAATACCGAAGCTCGGGCACAGAAAAGGAGCACGATCCAACAGGCCATTGTCGAAAAGAGAGAACACGCAGAAAGAACATGGGACTGGGGACCACTTCCTGCTGGGCACACTTGGGCAAGTGATGCATCGAGCCTTAGTCTTCCTACTGAAAATGAGGATAAGTGGGGCCTGGTAAAAATTAGAAGAAAAGAAAACCCCGCGGGAGGTATATGGCAGGCCCCAGCTTTCCCAGGCTACACAACTCTAAAAGGTGAAGACCAACACCTCCTGCCTGGGCATCATTCCTGGAGGCGCTTCTGAGGCATATGGAGGACACTGGAGGCTGGAACCTCCCCCTGCCCCAGTCACTGCTGAAAAACTGGGTTCTCGCTCGTAGGGCTCCTTGACTCTCAAGGTCACAGAGAGCAGGGCCTGGGGTGGTCAGTACTTTTGGGGCAAAGAACTTGCAGAGTTCGGCAATCCAGCTCCGCGCTTCCTCAGTCTACAGCCCCAGGAGACTTGAGTAACAAAGATACTGCAGTCCCCCTGGCGGCTGCTTCCTTGTTGCTAAGCAACCAAATATTTGATATTAAGTTCCTGTTGATGAAGCTAATTGCAAAGGTTAATTGTCCTCTGAGATGAAAAACGCTCCAGGAATGTACTTAGGAGTTGGTCTCTGTACTTCCGAGAGAACGTGATTTTTTGAAAAATCCTGTTTTCCAGATGGTGATGGCATCAGCACTTTGTTCTTCCTGCATTGTTCACCTCCTCAAGCAGAAGTTTTCAAACTCAACGAAGGAGATGTTCAAGGGGACTCTTGCATGGAACCTCAATCTATGGAAGAGATCAAAGAAAGCTCACCTGGAGAGGGCAGGGTGGATTTCATAGCCCCACCCACCAGAGCCACGCCCATGCGGGGACACTCCCACTCAGAGCCCTTCCTCTCTCCTCCATCCTTCTACCCAGGGTCTTATCTGTTGTGCTGGTTGCTGGTTTCTCAGTTGTGTCTCCATCATTTCACTGTGAGATCCTTGAGAGGTTCTCACCTGTGTCTTCATCATTACACATTTACCTCCTTGAGAGGTAAAGCTGTGCTCAGGCCACCTCTGTGTCCTGGGTGTCCAGCATGGAGTCTGATGCAGGGCAAGTGAACACCAGTGCATGTCTAATAAATGGCACCCTTATCTGTTGTGAACCAGGCTGGGTCAGGTGAATGCAGCTAAATTACTTGATTCAAAGATCATGGACTTCCAACACTGTTCCAGTTGCTGGGTCATGGGTCCCTGGGAAAGCAGGTCAGGGACACAGACAAGAGGAGAGAGTGGGTTTCATTCTCACCTCCAGTACTTACTGGTTATGTGACCTTGAGAGATGGCCTCACCATCTTTAAATGGGGATTATAAAGTCCAGTTTGCCTCTGAGGGCTGTCCTAAGAACTGCTGTTGCTTCTGTAAAGTCCAGGACGTGATGCCTGGCACAGGGCAGGGTTCAGTGAATGGTAGTTTGTTTTATTGTTGTTGTTGTGTGTTTGTTGTAGTTGCTGTTTTACAACAAGAGGTTGAAGCGATCGCTGTAGGGCAGTCTACCTCAGGAAACTTCTGATTCATTTCATGAGAGATCTAAGGAAAGACACAACCACAAACCTGGGGACAGAAGAGAGCAGGCAGAAAGGAGTAGGATACGCTCTCCAAACTGTCTCCAGTTGCTTTTCCATTTCACCAGTGAGGTTTCCTTCCAAGTAGACGCTGGTCGTGTCATTTGGGAGGCTAAGTGGTGATAGGGTGATAACGTGGTGACCGGTTACTGGTCCTGACTCAGGGTTACCTGTGGGGACCAATAGGCAGCTGCCAGCATCACAGAGCTGAGGGGCTCCCCAGGATCTGAGTGGGGCTCAGATCCTGACATCTGGGTTCCTGATGAAGTTGTTCCTTCAGAAGTGACATCTATTCAAGTCTGACACATCTTCACTCTTTTCCTCATTCAGCATCTACTTAGGGGGCCCCCATCACATGCCAGGATGAAGGAGTATAGACAGAAATACATGAGTCCTATTTCAAGGAGGCGTGGTTCATGTGTGTATGCTCAGTCATGTCCAACTCTGGGACCCCATGGACTGTAGCCTGCTAGGATCCTCTGTCCATGGGATTTTCCAGACAAGAATACTGGAGTAGGTTGCCACTTCCTCCTCTAGATGAGCTTCCCAACCCAGTGATCCAATCGGAATCTTCTGAGTCTCCTGCATTGGCAGGCAGTTTCTTTACCACTGAGCCAGAGCTCGTAGTCTAATGCAGGGGTTGGCAATCTTTTAAAATAAAGGGCCAGCTAGTACAGTCATCCCTCAGTATCTGCAGGGAATTAGTTCCCCGAATACCTGCGTCCCTACCCTGTGGATACCAAACTCCTCAGATACTCAAGTCCCTTATGTAAAATGGTATACTATTTGCATAAAATGTGAGCACATCTCTCACATACTTTAAATCATCTCTAGATTACTTACAACACCTAGTACAATGTAAGTAGCTGTAAATGCAATGTAAATGCTATGTAAGTAGTTGCCAGTGCACAGCAAATTCCAGTTTTGCTTTTTGGAACTTTCTGGAACTTTTTTTCCCAAATATTTTTGATCTATGGTTACTTGAATCCACTGATGTAGAACCCACAGATACGCAAGACTGACTATAAATATTTTTAGCTTTGTGGACCATATGGTCTCTGTTGCAATTACTCAGCTCAACTATTGGAGCATGAAAACAGCTATAGACAATACGGAAACAGGCATGACTCTGTTCCAATAAAACTTTCCCTAAAAAACCCAGTTTGGCCCAAGGGCTATAGTTTGTGCACCCCTTAGAGAAAGACGAAGTGGTAAATAGATCCTGACAATGTGTCACCGTGCAGATATTACATGATGTGGTAGTGGGCCACTAAGGGGGAAAAGTATTTCTTGTTTAAGAAACTTCCTGAAGAAATCAGCAGGGTGCCTTTGGGAAAGTCACTCTCTACATCTTAGTTTCTCCAATAGGATTTTGTTATCACAGGATAAATGTGAGGACCTATGCATGCAACATGCTGTTTGGGTCACAGTGATGTCTATAAGTCAACTTGATAAATGTTAGCAATAATAATAGCTATAATAATAATAATGATAATAATGTTTTTGAGGGGTTTTTAGATGTGGTAGCCACACTTTCATGTACCGTGCACATGTTATCTCATTTAAACCTGAGAACTATACTCTGGAAGATCTATATTCATTCCTTCCATTTTACATATGAGAAAACTAAGAAACAAAGAGGTTAAATAACTTAGCTCTAAGGGCAGAGCCAGGATTCAAGGAAAGTCCAAAGCCAGAACTCTAACATCACACCTACAATTGCCACTGATGTTATGTTTGTGGCCCTACTCAAGCCGGGAGGGACAGTTGCTGGTCAGTACACTTGTTGCTGTGGACAGCGGGCATGGGCTTCATTACTCTCCGCTGGCAGCAGAGCCTGAAGCCAAGTGTCTGGGTGTGGCAACTGATGAGGGATGCCCACACTCTGTGAGCATGACCCCAAAGGGTCATTCCCACTGTGTCTGCCTTAGGGACTCAAAGGCACAGGTCTGGGGTGGTGTCTTCCAACTCTCTGCCCTTTGCAGTTAAGCGTGCTTCTTGTATCAAGCTTCGTTCTTCCCCCATCCTTTCTCCCCTTATCTCTTATTACGTTACCCCCCAAAAACAAAGAAAAAAATATGGAGTCCTGTAAATATGGGTGATAATATCCTTACTCACTAATTCGGAGCCATCTCTTTAGAGTTCAATTTTCATTCTGTGCTCACAACTCTTGACCAACTCTGTCAAGAAACAGAGCCATAAGCCCTCTGGACTAAGGATGCCTTTGTCTACTTCTGAGTGATGGCCTCCCAGGGATCGGATGGTCTGGCTTGCGATCATGCTTTTAACAGCTAATTGCATTTCCTAACTATGGTGCTTCAGACCAAGTTACACAAAGTATTGAATACAATTCCTGGAAGTCTGACATAGCTTTTCAGAGTAGCAGGGCAGAGCTCATCTTACTGGAAATCTGCCTTGGCCTTTGGAAGGGGCTCAGAATAGCAAGAGTCAGAAGCCCCCACCCCTTTAGTGTACTCCAGGATTCCAGTGAGAGTTGGCCCTTGAAGTTGGGGTGGGAGCCAGCCTAGAATAAACCTGTTAAAGGCAGCTTTTACTTGACCCAAGGTTGAAATTCAGAGCACCAGACTCCAGGGAAGATGCTTGTGTTCAAGGATTGGTATCTGTGGCTAGCTCATAATGATAATAATGACAATAGGTACCACCGACTTCACTCCTGTGGATCAAAACCCTCTTACGCAGCCCTTCTCAGCATCACCTTTCTCTTGTTGCAGCTGCTGTTGCAGTGGCCACTTCTGCGTGGGATGTGGTCAGTTTCCCGCAGGTACCACCAGACAGGTTCTCACCTTAGACATGTGCCTGTGTCACTTGCCTCCTATCCTGGGACTTCCCTATTGATGCCACTGTACAGAGAACCTCACTCTGCACCCACACAAGTGCAAGGAAGTTAGTGTCCCATGAGGCGGAATGTTGGCCAATGGGAGATAGAAGCCACTGAGGACATTCTTTTTTCTGTCCCTCCCCTGATAGATGGTCCTCAGACATAGCTTGCGTGGCTCAAGAGCTCTCAGAGATGCCACTGTGATTAAGTATTATGGGATTGCTTCTATCAGTGATAACCAGAGTCTGGCGGCTACAGTGTGCTCAGACTGGATTTCTGGGTGTCGGTGGTGGGGAGCTAGTCCACAAGGGTCTCTTTAGGACAAGGGGTTCCCACCAAGTATGCTGCTACTGATGCTAAGTCGCTTCAGTTGCATCCGACTCTGTGTGACCCCAGAGATGGCAGCCCATCAGGCTCTGCCTTCCCTGGGACTCTCCAGGCAAGAACACTGGAGTGGGTTGCCATTTCCTTCTCCAATGCATGAAAGTGAAAAGTGAAAAGGAAGTCGCTCAGTTGTGTCCAACTCTTAGCGACCCCGTGGACTGCAGCCCACCAGGCTCCTCTGCCCATGGGATTTTCCAGGCAAGAGTACTGGAGTGGGGTGCCATTGCCTTCTCCACCAAGTATAGAAGGCATCAATTTCAATAGTGAAGGTGGGCTGGATGGGGTTAAACTGGAATCAGGTAGAGGTAAATTTGCTTCAATACCAAGAAGTCTCAGGCCTACATTCTTGACTTTCTGAAGATGTTGGCTATTTACTCCCATAAATGTAGAGTAGGTTAAATGCTACTTTTTTGCTCTGGAGTGCATCCCCTTTGGCTAGTCTGGAGGTTGGGCTATGTAGCTACTTGAGAACTTTCTCAAGTAAGTTAGTCCAAGGGCTAATGGACTATCAGGACAGAGAGGGGGCGTTTTGGATGATTTTATATCAGCACTTGAGCCAAAACTCCCACACACCTTTTGAAAGCTCAGACAAAATAAAATCAGGACAGGCTCCACTGTAATAACATCCATCTCCACTGTGACTGATGCTGACCCTGGAATGCATTAATTCCCCATTCATGTTTAGAGGAGATCTACATGCTTACATATAGAGGACAATCAGAGATAATCTAATCTAGGGTTTTTTAATTTTTTTCCTGTCCATGCTGACTGCTGGTCCCTCTTCTACTGGTGTTAACTACTAATGATTTTACCCAGAAGTCACAAACATGGTGTAACAGAGACAATGCTCGTGTGAGAAGACAGGAATGTTATATTCCACAGTTTCCCTTGCAGTTGTGTGTGGCCTCAGACTAGGTTCTAGCTATTAATAATGGGAAAGTAGGTAGATATTCTTTACTGCCTGGTGGCTCAGGTGGTAAAGAATCTGCCTGCAATGCAGGATACCTGAGTTTGATCCCTGGGCTGGGAAGATCCCTCGGAGAAGGGATAGGCTACCCACTCCAGTATTCTTGCCTGGAGAATCCCCATGGACAGAGGAGCCTGGTGGGCTATGGTCCATGGGGTTGCAAAGAGTAGAAAAAGACTAAGTGACTAAGCACAGTAGATATATGCCACTTTCAGTCTTGCCCATAAAACTCTACATATACTACCCACCGTTTCTCTCTTTCCCCCTTCTCCTGGCTGGAAGCCAAGAAGTCCAGTTAAGTGGAGCCCATGATGCGAGGGGCTTGATCCTTGACACCGCTTGGAGGTGGAGACACCCAGGAAATGCACCCGGGGTAGGCACCTGTCCCAGGCCAGGCTGGGTTAAGCCATTGAGAAAGGGGATTGCTCATTCTTGGAGCTTAGCTCACTAATGCTAACAAAGCAAGGAAACAATGCCCTGCCAGCCTTTGTGTCTCCAGATCTCCGTGAGATGGTTGGAGTGCATCTCCAGCCATCTCTTCCACTGGTATCCTAAGGTTTACAGGTTTTGCCACAATAGATCATGATGGAGGTATAGGAAGGTTTTACTAATGGGCCAGGTGGGTTCCAGAAGAGCAGCCTTCTGTGGGAAGAGCAGAATTTGTAATTCACTGTGATCATTTATTTCCCTGTGCACACAGGCGAGGGACTGCCGAGAATCAGCTTGCAAAACTCCTGACCTCTCCCTCTGGTTCCATCCAGTGCCCTTTCGAGTCCATTGAGTTTTGTCCTCAGGCTTGGTTACTCACGAGGAGATGAGGTTCCACCCTTCCAATCCTGTTGGTTTTGTAACCTGGAGTGCTGCAGAATTTCCTTATGCAGATACGGTATGGATTCTGCTGTCCTGGGGAGGGAGGGATCAGGGTGCCACCCCTCCTTTCATCTCCTACAAGGGACTCATCTGAGACTGAGTCCTCTCAGGGGCACCTCTCATGGGGAACGTTACTTTTTTCTCAGAGACAACCTATCACTGATTTGTTTGAAAAAAGGAAGCTTTTTTCTTGGTAGGAAGTTTTGACCTTATTGCTTTACCAAATAGTGACCTCTGTAATCAATATGTAGGGCATTTGGCTCTTGTCTGGGGTTGGATTAGCTCATAAAGGCCACCAACTGAGCTACAAAAAGCTCACTTGTTGCCTCTCAGAGGAAGTGACAGCCCGTCCTTTTGGGAAGGATGATTCCCAAGTTCTACTCCATTCCCAAGTTATTTTCATACTCCTTCCCAAATCATCATTATATATATATATATGCACACATCCCCTAGAAGGTAGATAACTCTGTTCCATAGCCCAGCACTCAGATGGTAAAGAATCTGCCTGCAATGCAGGAGCCACCGGAGATCTGGGTTTGATCCCTGGGTCGGGAAGGTCCCCTGGAGGAGGGCATGGTAACCCTTCTCCAGTATTCTTGCCTAGAGAATCCCATGGACAAAGGAGCCTGGTGGGCTGCAGTCCATAGGGTTGCGAAGAGTCGGACATGAGTGAGCAACTAACACTTTCACTTTTTTACCAGCCCAGCACACCAGGTGCATTCCCAGCTCAGAGCTTTTGCACTGGCTGCTTCCTCTGCCTAGAACACTCTTTTCCAGATCTCTGCCTGGCTTGCTCCTTTCTTTCCTTTAAGTTGTTTCTCAGCTGTCATCTTCTCAGGGAGGTATTTCTTGACCATCCTATAAAATTGCATTCCCCACCTCCCAGCAGCTTAATTTCTCTCCCTGTTTTCAATAACGTCACAGCAATTATCACCTTCCAACATGCTATCTATTTTACTTATTTGTTATTTCTTGCCTCTGGTTTCCCTTAAACAATATATAAGCTCCAAGAAAACAGGGTTTTCATCTGTGTTGTTTCCCTTTATCTTAAACAGTGCCTTTATCTTTATCCCTTGCATCTTAAACAGTGCCTGGACTATGGTAGATGCTCAGTGGATACTTGTGGAATGAATTAATGACCCTGTTTTACAGATAAAGGAGCGAAGGCTTAGAGGTGGTGGTTAGATTCTGAGCTAGTAAGTATCAGGAAAGATTTCAAACCCACGAATTTCTGCTTCAAAGCATGTGTATTTTTTTCTCTGACATCAGACTTCAGACATGTTCAATGTGGCCTGGGGTAGTCATATGGGATGATGTGGCTGTGAGAAGAATATTTGTTGTCCCACATCAGGCACCAATGAGTGGACTGTTCGGGGGGAGGGGGGCACATGCTCTGCAGAGCTGCTGTTGTATCCACAGAGGCATTTACCTCATCAGCAGCATCTGTGGGCTCTTGAAATCGAGTTCAATGTGGCCTGAGGTAGTCATATGGGATGATGTGGCTGTGAGAAGAATATTTGTTGTCCCACATCAGGCACCAATGAGTGGACTGTTCGGGGGGAGGGGGGCACATGCTCTGCAGAGCTGCTGTTGTATCCACAGAGGCATTTACCTCATCAGCAGCATCTGTGGGCTCTTGAAATCGCTTCACC
Organism: Cephalophus harveyi; assembly: GCA_006410635.1. Classification (NCBI taxonomy): domain Eukaryota; kingdom Metazoa; phylum Chordata; class Mammalia; order Artiodactyla; family Bovidae; genus Cephalophus; species Cephalophus harveyi. Next base: position 237,996 of record SJYT01046936.1, read on the forward strand.
TTTCTGTGGTTCAAACGCCTTGAGCCCCCTACCTGCAAATATTGCCTTTGAGGTTTTTCAAGCCATGCTGAAGCCCCGTCGTGCTTGACGGGACTCGGGTCGGGTGTTCCGTGACCCTGTTGGCAGCCACACGCTTCTCATCAGCGTGCTGTCTGCGTCCTTCTCTCCCAGGCGGCTCGCCTTGGAAGGGGTGATTTGCGATCAGCTGCTCATGTTTTGCTGATGGGGTTGGAACTGCCACAGTCACCTCACTTTGAGCCATAAAATTTTCCATGGGAGGGATCAAACCTTGCCTTGAATCAGTGGGTCTTCAAGTAGGTTGATACCTGAGTCCAACTCCCAGATATTCTGATTCAATTGGTCCAGACATTGTGATTTTTAAAACCTCCCAGGTGGTTCTACATAGGCAGCCAGGGCAGGAAATGCAGCTTAGGTTGATTCTAGAGCCTCGTTGCAAGGGGAGAGGTAGAAAATACAATCTGACTGAAAGCAGAAGTATTTCCGAAAAGTCACATCTCATCCTTCAATTCTCCTTACTTCCCCTGACATCCTGCTAGTACCTGGAGACCTTGGCCTCTTTAGTTTCATTGCAGGATTCTGATGTTTGTTTTCTTGATGCCTTTCTTACTGTAGATGATGGCAGTTTTGGTTCTTTCCATGTCTATCAGTAAAATAGGCATCAAACTAATAGCACTGAGCTTATAGGTTTGAGACTAAAATAAGTTAATACATAGTTAAGTGCCTGGCATGCAGGCATGTATGGATCAGCTATCGTTGTTGCTGTTAAGCATCTTGCTTGTAAAATGCCTGTTCCAGAGTCTGTTGTAGGTGGTATGAGCTCCACCATAAACTTCCCTTAGGTTTTGCATGACTCTTCAAGGGTCTTTGCTGTGTCTCTGGCACACTCCAGAGATTATCACCAGCAAAAGTCTCCTCCCATGTCTCTTTAAAGCTTAATTCCCACAAATTTTGGATTCTTTGCTGAGAATTTCCTGCTTGGGCACCAGCCAGTCTCACCTGCTTTTGGACTAGCTCTCTGAGCCTGGTACCATAGTGGTGGGCTTCTCCGCTGGCACAGTGGTAAAGAATCTGCCTGCAATGCAGGAGACTTGGGTTTGATCCCTAGGTGGGGAAGATCCCCTGGAGGAGGGCATGGCAACCCATTCCAGTATTCTTGCCTAGAGAATCCTAGGAACAGAGGAGCCTGGCGGGTTACAGAGTCGGACAAGACTGAGGTGACTTAGCATGTATGCACCATAGAGGTATCTATTCCAAGGATGCCTGTGATTACTCCTGCCAGCTCTATGGCCCAGCTCTCTACTGGTCCAAGCCTTAGTTTTTTTCTCTCATTGATGCAGTCTCAGAAGTGGCTGTGGACAGATGCCACCCAGCCTGTGACAGTGACCGTGGGGAAAGAAACAGGGAACTGAATGGAGGGGGCCAGCACTGGCAGGACCTGTAAGCGGAGAGCCCTGGGCTGGTGGGCTGGTGGGCTGGTGTAGACAAACTATTTGGTCCAATCACACATACAAAGATCTCCTAGAACTGGACTTGGGAAATTAGCTGTGAGGGCCTGGGATGCTGGACCCCGACCAGGGGACAAGCATCCACATCTACCCATGGCCTGCATGGGTGAAACAACGGCACCTACTTTGGGGAGAGCACAGCAACACGAGACAGCACGATAGATGGTTGTTCCCATCCGGAGAGATTGGCAGAGCGACCTGTGTCTGTGGACTAGGCAGACTAGATGATGCAGACACCAGCTCAGACTCCTAAAACTGTTGGCTGGGGGTGGGGGCAGACTAAATATTTAATAGGGTAGCCATGTAGTGTGACATACAGGTGACTGTGGGCACAAGTCACAGGGAACCCAGCTTCCCATGGGACTCCCAGTGGCAGCCACTTCCCTCAACTGTGGCTACAGGCTGTTTGGCCACAAGTTTTTGCCTCATGACCACCCCATTCTGCACACGAGGGAAGCCAAGACACTATGCTTGTCTTGAGCTGGGCCTCATGTGGTTGTCCTGCCCCAGCACCCCGAGAGGAGGGATTAGGTTCTCTTGTTTACCACCGTGTCTCTAGGGCACAGAAAGGTATGTGGCCTTAGCAAGTGTTTTATAATCATTTGTTGAGTAAATGGATGAAGGCATGAACCAGTGAGTGAATCTCAGCACAGCGCAATGATGGGAAATAGACGCCACCTCCAGTCTACACGGCAGGAAGCTGGCAGGGGCCACAGTCACCTGTACATCTGTGCTGTAAATAAAGTAAATAAGGTAAGACTTCAGCATTCACAATGACTGGGATGGGAATTTGCATCAGGGACCAAGATGAGCACAGAGGGAGGGCCGAGTGGGTCTCTGTGAATCAGGGCCCTGGACCTGGGCATGTTTGGGCCTGTGGATGGAGAATCAGTGGACCCAGCAGTTGGGAATGGCTGCCAACGGAGGCAGGACTGACACAGTAATGAAAAAGACATATGGTCCATTCAAGAGAGAGCTAGTTAGTGAGTAAATTGCTCTGAAAGTGGAATATTTCTGAGGTGGATGCAGAATTCACAGGCTTTAACCGTAGATCACGTCATGTTTTAAAACACATTTCTCTGTGTCGACAGTTTCACTTATTTTGCAGATTGTGCCTGATTCAAGAGCCATAATTCCTACCAGTGAGGCTGGAGCCATGTCATTTGTGTTCCCAAATTGGGTTTGCAGATTGCACCTAAACAGCCATCTCTTCATTTAGGGGAGCTGAAGATGCACCATCAGCATGGCCACAGTGACAGACAAGAAACTGCGCATCTGGTAGGGTTTCCTCCAAGCAGAGCTGACTCTGCAACTGGCAGGTCTGGTCCATCCCTAATGATGTGGCCTCCTGCTTTGGAAGCAGGTGGGTGCCCAAGGCAGCTGGTGTGCTGAGAGCGCTGGTAGAGTCTAAAATTTGAGGGTCATATCTAGTACCAAGGACAGCTGCGTACGAGGCTCCCCAAGCACAGTTCACATGGATCAGCAATGGACAGAGACAGCGGGTTGCTGGGAAGCCCAGGCTGACTCCCAGGGACCTCGGGTGTCTGTGTGAGGCAAGGCAGCTGCAGGGATGGGGAGCCTGGTTGAGTCTCAAGGGGAGACACATACAGACAAGCTTCAGTGATGGGGGTTATTACAGGTGTACAGTGGGATGTGGAGCAGCTCAAACATCTCAACTGACATATACATTCCGTCTATGTCCAGAGTTTCTGGGACTGTTCCAAGAAGCCAGATTCCTAGAGAACCCACTGTTCAGTATCTAGGTCAAGGATCTATTTTTGGGTGATAGGATGCCAAATGGGACTTCATCTGTTTTCTTGGAATTGGAAGGAGAAACCCAAAGTTGAAATGAATAAGGGCTGTTGTGTTCCCATGTTTCTAGGTGGAACCATCTGATACATCTCTGTGGGGCACCGCCTACCCACCGTGTGTGGTGCACAGTCGTGTCTGACTCTTTGTGACTCTGTGGACTGTATCCCTCCAGCTCCTCTGTCCCTGGGATTCACCAGGCAAGAATATTGAACTGGCTCCCCTGGATCTTCCCAACCCAGAGATCGAAAGCAGGTCTCCCGCGTCTCCTGCATTGACAGGCAGATTCTTAACCACTGTGCCACCTAGGACTCTCATACATACATATATACACATATACCTACATACATACTTTTTTTCTTTAGATAATTAGCCCCTGAGGTAGAACCTGTATTTTTGTTTCCCCCCCTTAGACTGCTTGTGTCCAATGCTTTAGTCTCAAAGAGGCTAAACATTTATTTGGAGATTTGGCTCCCTCAGAGCAAACTAGCCCTGATTGACCTTTCAGCATGGGATGACTGCAAGTGGCAAGGTCCCTGTCCTCTATGGTGAAGCAGGAGAGAGCATCCCTCTTCTTCCTGTGCTGGGCCATGCTAGCGGCCAACCTCAGGAGAGCACGCGGGGGAGTAGAAACTTCCCGTCTCTCTTCCCAGGGGTTAGGAAGATCCCCTGGCAGGGGAACCGCTCCAATATTCTTGCCTGGAGAATCCCAGAGACAGAGGAGCCTGGTGGGCTGCAGTCCACAGAGTCATAAGAAGTCGGACATAACTGAGTGCGCACACACGGTGTGCGAGGGCCACTTCCAGGCTCCCCTGTTCCCTCTCAGCCACCGTCCTCCACACGCTGTGTGCCTGGGCTTCTGGGAGAGCTGACCCGGGAGAAGCTGCTGACCAGCAGACACTAGGCTGTCCTCAGACTCGCTCCTGGGTCCTGTTGACTAAGGCTTTCGCACTGAATCTTAGGTGCTTGGATTCCTCTTCTCTTAGGATTAATCTTCTCCCAGGAAGCTCCTCAGTATTTCATGTAAACAGCCTTTTGTGTGCCTGGCCCCGCCAATCCAATAGATTGAACCATAAAAACAATAGCAGCACCCCACTCCAGTACTCTTGCCTGGAAAATCCCATGGATGGAGGAGCCTGGGAGGCTGCAGTCCATGGGGTCGCATAGAGTCGGACACAACTGAGCGACTTCACTTTCACTTTTCACTTTCATGCATTGGAGAAGGAAATGGCGACCCACTCCAATGTTCTTGCCTGGACAATCCCAGGGACGAGGGAGCCTGGTGGGCTGCCGTGTATGGGGTCGCACAGAGTCAGACACAACTGCAGTGATTTAGCAGCAGCAGCAGCAATGTTTTTTGAGTACTTAACTATATTCAAGGTACAGTGTTAAGCACTTTGTATTCTTTAATTGGTTGAATTCTCAAAATAACCTTATTAGTCAAGATCCTTTTGATTGCATGTTACAAAAACTCCAGCTAAAACCAGCTCAAACATAACAGGCCATGTATTGACTAATGGAACTGAAAAGTCCACTCTCCAGCACCTGCCAAAGTTAAACAGACAGAACAATGGCATGGGTACCTCAGAGTGGGACTTGGATACTCTTTCACTTTCTTTTACAGTTCTATATTATGTATTTGTTTACACTAGACATTATTTTTTATAATAAGAGAACTTTTCTTTAAGTGAATCTTCTACGGTATTCTCCCACATTGTTTCGTGTATTACAATCAGTTGGGGCTCTTGTTTTCTGGTCTATGATCTCAAGGGCAGGGGCTTTTTTCTTACATGTCTTTGTAGCCTTTCCTTTGCCTTTTAAATTTGTGCTCAAGGATGTGTGTAGACGGGATTGGATTCATGTGTCTTATAAGGGAAGCTTTTTGCAGTTTCAATTCTTCCAGAAGGCAGATGATAATAAGAAAGTAGTTTACACTTGATCCAATACATGATTTCTCAGGACAAACCTTGTAACCTCAAATGGAGGTAATAATCCCAGGTTACTGTGAAGCTCAAATGAGTTAGAGCCACGTGTGGGCTGTAAAACTCTGTGCACCTGGCAGTTGGTAATGACCTGGGTTTATGGAGCCATCTCCTTCCGAAGCCTCTATCCAAGGTGAGTCATGTCTATTTCTACATTTCCTAAGGACCATCATCATTATCTCTTGATGAAAAGAAGTGGTGGAAGAGAGAGAGAAGATGAGAACATTAATTTAGGACACACTATTAATCCCCTGCGCTGAGCACACCCCGCACCCACATATCCCACTGTCAGATTGTCAAATTCTCCTGACATCTCATTCTGGGGAGCTTGAAGGGTCCTCAAACTCTTGATAGACTTAAGACTAAGTTCAGGATCTTGCTTTCCAAACGGATCCTCATGACATACTCTTATCCCAGGGGGTGGTGCCCTTTATACCCTCTCTTCCTCAGGCTCCATATTCAAACCACCGCTGTGATCCATCTACTTTACCTGCTCTGTGACCTTGGAATTTTTTCTCTCCATCTTCATTGCTGTGACCCTGGTCAAAGCTATCATCATCCCTACCTCCTTCGTGATCTACCTGGGAAAGGGTTTGCCCTCCTCCAATCAAATGCAGCTGTGATCATATCACCTGCCTACTTAAAACTTTTCAATGGCTTCCCTCATCCTGAGGATAAAGGCTCCACCTTAGCAAAGCTTACAAAGGCCTTCATGGTAGGGTATCACCTACTCCGCTCTCCTATTTTGCCCCTTCACTCTTTCAGACCCTCTTATGAGAGCTGTCCATAGGCCCCCTCACCTGCCTCTCCATGTGGTGGTCCCCAGGGTGGAAGGACATGTCTCTATCCTCCAGTTATTGCTCCTCAACATTGCTCAGCTCAGATGTCACTTCCTCAGCACCCAACTCTTATCTCCTTCTTAATACTTAACTACAATTCAATTTCATATTATTTATTCAATTATGTGGTTAACACTTGTCTTTTCTGCTAGTATGTAAGCTCTATAAAGGTAGTGGCCGTGTCTCTTTCAATTCGCTGTTGCGTCCCCAGCACACAGCACCCAGTGGGTGATTGGTACATTGATGCTGAATGAGTACACACATGCATGCCAGGCACTGCGCCAGGAGAGAGGGCTCCAAGACAGATTAAGTGATGCTGCTGCCCTCAAGATGCTTATAGTCTAACAGGAGGCCCAGCACAGGTACACTGGTCATTTCAAGGGGTCTGTGGAGATCCTCCAAAGAACTGTTTGATGGGGATAAAAACATGTAGAAGGGAACGTAAAGAGGCCCAGTCACACCAATGTCAAAGAAAAACTAACTTGCATTCTCACAGACAGATCATATTTATATGAAATACAGCAACAGTGCTCTTGGAGACTGAAGACCTAGGTACGAATACGAACTCTTTCACTTACTAGCTCCGAGAACTCGTGCAAGTAACCGATCCCTCTGGAACCTCTTCTATTCCTCATCTGTAAAATGGATGCTTAATATTAACCTCATGACCTACATAGAGACTTTACTAGATGTACATCAAAGTGTGTAGACGGTAAATGCACATCATGAATATTTGATTGTTGAATGTCTGTTACTTCTGATCACATTGAACCTTCGTGATCTACCATCCCATCCAAGACAACTTTCAGATGGTGAGCACCCCACAAGAGATGCCTGACCTTCTGTCCTTCCGCCTTGTGCCTGCACAGAGGGACCTGAGAAAGACATCCAGTTGAGTACATGACTCTGCAACCACCCATGACCCCTGGAAAGGAGGGGAAGGCCTTTTAAGGTTTGGTCCATTTGATGGAGTTTGGACACACTGTTCAGTTTGGCCAATTTACCCAAGTTTGAAGCAGAGGAAAGAAGTTTCTGCCACGCCTCTGTCCTTGTCCTTCCTGGTGATTTCCTTGAACCATTAATTGTGAAGCTACACTCTGAGCCTCCCTGACGTTGGTTTCCACGTGTGGGCACTGGGCCTCCAGGGCCAGGGCTCCAGAGCTCTAATCATTCTGCCCTCTGTTCACCCTTCCCCTCGGCCTGCCTTTTCCTGGGGCCCCACCTGCCTGTCTTGCTGTTAACATCGAAGGACAAATGCAGTCTTATATTTCAGAGTCATCTGGCAGATCTGATTAATTTTGGAAATGAACAACACAAAGATTCATCACAAACTTTCAGGTATGAGCAGCCATAAACAAAACCAGAGCACGGAGCACTATTTATTTATTAAAACTGTAAATTGAAGGGAAATGGGCTATTTATTTTGCACAATGTCTTCCACAGAAGTAATTGGCTCATTAATCACACTCTCACCGTGGTCACGTTTGGAAGGTCAGGCTCACCAGGGAAATGAAGCAGGGGGTGGTGTTTACAGCTCTGGCAGCATGTGGAGCCCCATGAGGCTGGCTCCTGGGGACCATGTCACATCCCAGGGAGATTCTATATTATGCGAAGGCAGCCAGGCAGTTGGGAGGTGGTGTGGCATAGTGGCTGGAGGTTCCCTGGGGGCTCAGCAGTAAAAAATCAGCCTGCAATGCAGGAGATGCGAGAGACGTGGGTTCCCTCCCTGGGTAGGAAAGATTCCCTGGAGGAGGGCATGGCAACCCAGTCCTGTATTCTTGCCCGGAGAATCCCATGGGCAGAGGATCCTGGTGGGCTCCGGTCCATAGGGTCACAAAGAGTCGGACACGACTGAGTGGCTGAATACAGGCACATATTGGGGAAGGGATCCAGTTATACCAGGGGCATTTCCATGGCCAGGAACTGAAGATGGATGAAGTGTGAGTAGAACATTTTAGGCGAGCAGAAAGTATTGGGGAAAACAACCTCCATGCTCCTCTTTGCCCAAGGGATCACTTCCTTGGATAGTCCCTTTAGTAGCTCAATCCCTTTTGGAAATCTTGGTGCTGCTCGCCCAGGAACCCAGGGGCATAATTTGAGTGCATCCTTCAGACACAGCACAGCGCCCCCTAGGGGCTATTGTGAGGGTGGCGGCAGCAGGAAGCCGAACGTCACCTGGAAGAGGACAGGGAGGGGTGGGGGAGGGGAACCAAGACTGGTTCTGAATTTAGGCCACTGGGCTCAGCTGCTTCTCTCACCAGGAGTGGCTCCTCTTGGGAGAAGGTTCTGTGCCATGGACTGGATTCTGGGTGTTTTCTACAAAAAATGCTGTGTCACAAGCGGGATCTGCTGTATGCTTTGCTGGGCCCAGTACAAAATAAAGATACAGAGCCCCTTGTTCAGAAATTATCACGAGGGTGACAGCAGAGCATCAGACTAAGCTGGGGCTGGAGGTGGCTGGAGGGGACTCTGAACTCAGGGTCCCATGCCACACAACCATGAAGCCACCTTAGCTTCTCCCTGTGGGGACCAGGGGTGGGTCTGGGCCCCCTCCTCTGGGTACAGTGATGAGAAGGTTTAACAGAGAGAAGAGGCATTATGTGATGACGATCTTTAAAGTCTGGCTCCCAGGTGTGACCACACTGTGTAATCTGAAAAGAAATCCACATTAGGGCTAATGCCCCCGAGGCCCTTTTCGGCCGATCAGTTGGTAAAGCACCGTGGAAAGACAGAGTTCCTGTCTGTGGGCAGAGAGACGGACTGAGGCCAGAGCCAGGCAGTGCCAGCTCGTGGGGTCGGGAGCTGGAGGTGTGCCCACCGCCTTCACCTCTCTCCTCTTGGGTGCCAAGGGCTGGAGAGTGAGCGGGGCTGAGCACACAGTTTTGGGTGACTCTGTCCCGCCCTTACTTCCCCATCATGAAGAAAGCAAACAAAGTCAGACTCTTAAGGCCAGGGAGTTTCTGCCTCAGAACTCCCTTGGATCTCTTGTCTGCATTTAGAAAGAGATGACGAGAATAAAAGGGCTCTGATTTCCAGTAGCCTCTGCTTCACAGGCACCATGTTAAATAGTTAAATCATGGCAGCTTCTTTCCTGTAAAAAGACTTTTGGAGCGTGGACAGAAATAACTTTCCCATTTGGGGTCAGTGTGTGTGTGTGTGTGTGTGACATACTGCATGCGTGTGCACACACGTGGATGTGTGAAGCCTGTGCATGTGCATACAAACACTGAAGGTGCAAACGCGTGCCTCCCTGTTACTTGTGTGCACAGCAGTTGTAGGGATCGTGTGTGTGTTCACACACAATTGAAGGTCTGCGCATGAGTAGACCCTGATGTCTGAAATCTTTACACCTTGCTTCTGGCAGTCAGTTTTGTTTATTGTTAAGAGCAGGGGCAAGAGTCAGCAGCACGTGAGTGGGTTGGGTCTGGGGTGAGGGGGCCTGTCTGTTGTCCCCGTCTGTGTCGCGGCCACATCAGAGCTCCATGGGGTGGATCCGCTGCCCCTGTTCACCAGCATGCCTCTGTCCTCCGCTTGCTTTGGCTTCCCCCTCTCAACCTCAGCACACACAGGCTCTGGCTCGCTCAGCCTTCTGGGGCTCATCTCTGTGTGTGGTCGTGGCTCCTGGCCTTCTTCACCAATTGTGTCATGGTGCCAGCTTGCAGGCAGAATGTGATCAGCCCAGCTCACCGTCTTGAGTTGTCATCGATCGCTGACCAGTCTCTGGATCCTGCCTGCAGGTCAGGTCCGATCAGCTATGGCAGGGGGAACCTAGTCATGGTACAAGTGGGGTCACTGTTGGGGCTGTGGTTGGGACAGTTTTCCTTAGAAGTGCGTGGACACAGAGGGCCATGATGAACATCCCAGGTCCTTCAGCAAAGCCTCTGTCACCTGCTCAGGACCCACCCTGTGGAGGCCGGGACACCTGGGCTGCCCCACAGGCAGGACTTGCTGGGCAAAGTGGGCTCAAGGGGAGGCAGACTTCTGGGGCCTGGGGTCTGTTCTTCACCCTCCTCTGCTCCCCCATTAGGAGTTTAACTGTGCTCCCTACTCATATGTTGAAGTCTTGACTTCAGAATGTTACCTTGTTTGGAGATGGGGTCTTAACCAAGGTACTGATGCTAAAATGAGGTCATTAGGATGGACATTAATCCAGTACAAATGGTGTCCTTATAAGAAACAGAAATTTGTAAAGACACAGAGAAAAGATGGTATTTGCCAGCTAGGGAGCAAGGCCTGGCAAACGCCCTTTCGTCACAGCCCTCGGGGGAATTAACACTGCCAACACCTTCATTTTGGACTTCTGGACTCCAGGAACGTGAAACACCACACACCAAAAAAAACTTCCCAAAAAGGGGAGAAACCACTGGACACCACCATCCCTAGAGGGTGGACTAGGGCTACAGACGTCCAGTGAGGGTGACAGCCAGGAGGCCAGGCCTTCTTGCACTCACAGCCACCCCTGTGTGTAAGGTCCCTAACCTGACTGCTTCCGATACCTGGCCCCTGGACTCACTGCAGGAGGAAGCTCTGAGTCTGGTATCTTAACTAGGTGTTTACCATCTTTGGTGAGACCCACTGAAGGCCAGGAAAAAATCTCATCCTATTTGCATTTCAGAAAGAGTCCTTGAAAACAAGTGTGGAGGGGAGGGGAGATGGGAATGGAGGAAGGCTGG
>SJYT01046936.1:249996-489236 GCA_006410635.1 Cephalophus harveyi
CATCGCTGCCACGATGGACTGACAAGATATGGGAATGAGGAGTGGGGAGGTTAGGGGCAGAGGACTCTGGTGTGAGCGCCTGGAGGAGGGCCGCGCTGGTCACCTGGGTGGGCCTGGAAGGATGAGTGACAGGCCTGTTTTCTGCTCGTCAGGTGAGCACTGTCCAGGGGACAGCCACCCAGCTGCCCGGGGCCCGTCAGCAGCAGAGCCTGGACCTGGGGTGCAGGGGAGAGGTCCGGGCACAGACCGGGATGTGAGTATCACTGTGTCATGGGGGGGCCCTTGTGCAGAGGGACTGGCTGTGAGCTGCTTCTCCCAGGAACAGGGCTAGAGATGGGCACTCAAGAGGTGATCGGCGCGAGCACAGGAGGGGTGGGGGTGATGACACGGGGAGGGAGGAAACACGCAGGGGGAAGCCGGCCACCTACAAGCCAAGGAACCCCTGAGGCTTCTAGATGCTCGGGGAGAGGCCTGGACCCGATTCTCCTCACAGCTCTCAGCTGACACCCCGACTTCAGACTCCTGGCCTTCAGAACCGTGTGACGACAGCTGCTTAAGCCACCCAGCGTGTGGCACGTTGTTGCCCCTGGAAACTAATGCACCACGATTCATGGAAGGAGTTAATGGTCTCAGCAGCTGGACGTGGCAGTTGCTGACACGAGTCTCACTGCTGAGGGCCTGTGGACAGCTTTGGGAGGTGAAGGTGGTGGCTTCCGGACAGCAGTGTGGTCCTAAGCCCAGTGGCTGCCGAGCCTTCCTGGTTTCTCAGGATGAAGGACTAAGGCGTCTTGTGGAGGCAGAGGGAAGCCTCTCTCTGGGGGTGACCCCGAGGTCGAGGTGCCCGTCTCGCCTCCCTGGGCCCCACAGAGAAAGCTGGCAGCTTGCACAACAGGCTCCCACTGTCTGCACGGCCTGAAAGCCTCGTTTCTCAGGCACGGGAGCAGGGAAGGCAAACACAGCCGCATCTTGGGCTCCAAGTTCAGAGGAGCCAGGCCTGAATCTCCACCAAATGACTGCAATACCCCTTTTCTTAATCAATGGTATTTTATTGTCAGTTATAAATATTTTCCACGTGTCCCCTATTTACAGTTGCAAAATAGTTTATGATATTATACCCTCACCCACCATTCGGCATCTTTCTATAAACTCCATGAAAATTGAATAGGAAATACAAAGCTCTTTTGGGGGCCCACCAACCTGGTTCCCCAGGCTCCAAACACCCCCACACGGACAGCAGGCAACGTGGCAGCAGGTGCTACACAGTAGCAAAGGGGCGGGGGTGGGGGCAGCTCCCGGCGGGGTCAGGATACCAGGCTCCTCAGGACGTTGGTGATGCTCCAGTGCTGGCCCGAACACCTCTGCAGCACCAGCTGGAAGCCGAACTCTGCTTCGCTGTTCTCCTGCAGCTCCAGACAGCGCTTGGACTTGCGGTTCTGAATGGGGCCTCCCTAGGAGCCAGGGTGGAGAGTGGGGTCAGAGGGTGTGGGGGAGCCTCAGGCCCAGTGGCTGGTGGGGATTACTTGTGGGTGCAGACGCGTGGGATCCTGGGAGGCTGCAGGAGGTCTGGGGTCAGCATGCCCGCAGAGCCTGAGGCTCCCCATCTCCAGGTGCTGGTTTCCTCCCCGAGCTGGAACCCTGTGCCTCTGTTTTCTTCACAGGGCCCTAGTCTTTTGTTAGGAAAGAGGACAGAAATGCCCCAGCCCAGCTTCCATCGACCTAGCTGCGTGTGGCATGCTGGTTTGGTTCTATTGCGCCTGCCACGGGGGCTGGGCCCTGCTCCCCGTTTGTTCTGCAAATCCTAGCTCCTTGGGACCGCCCCATGATTGGCCTGAATGTGAGCAGCACCAGAGGCCCAGGACCTCCTGCTTTTAGGGTCCTTGCTCCCAACTGAACCTCTGGAGTCATCAGTGCTGGCCTCAATCAAAGCCAGGCTCCTAGATCCTGTCTTACGGCCCTGGGCTCGGTCAACCCTGGGTATGCGTGGTTTCCCTCTATGCTGCTGATGTCCCAGAAGGCTCTGTAGACTCACGCAGACTCAGTTTATGCTCAAAGCCCTTGAAAGAAGGGAGGTTCTGCTTCTTAAAGCAGTTCTACAGCAGCAAAAAAGAAACCTCCAATTTTTGCTTTTAGTGAGATCCTTGCAGGCCTTGGACACTCTGAGGCTGCTGGCTGGCACCTGGGTGAAGGTCCAGACTCTCGAAGTATCTCTGAGTTTCATCAAAGATGTGCTCAGCCCGACTTTGGCCTCCCAAGCAGTCAGGCTCTTATAAGTTGGCCTCCTGGAGCTTCATGGTACTGGAGTATATGGCCTCCAATATATGGAAACTCAGTTTTCCCCAGAATCTACTCCTCCTGTGCTTCCCATCTCAGCAATAACCAAGCATTTCCACTGACACCTCTGCTTCTCCCCAGTAATGATTAGGCACCAAGTCCTACCAATTCCTCCTGATACCCTGTGACTATCCCCTTATCCCCATGCCATCACACCTGCCCTGGTTCAGGCAGATGTCACCTGGACAACTGCACCAGTCTCCTAACTGACCCCGCCTCCACAAGCAGGACTCTGTAGTGCACCCCCCAGCTACCCCCATGCCCATCCCAGCGAGCAGCANCCACCGATCCCCCTGTATCCCCAGCAGCCTGGTGGGATGTCTGATTCTATGAGGCTGGAGGAGAGCTCAGGCAGGATGGGAATGAAACCAGCCCAGCTCTCTAATCACAATGTCTGCTGGTGATTCGGGTGGTGAGACAGACGAGAGGCCTGGACAAAGATGCTTCTGCCTGGGGCAAGCTGCTCTGCCCTTCTGCTTCCTTTCTCTCCAGGGCCAGATGGTAACTTTGGTCCTGATGACTGAAGAATGAGCAGAAGGATCGATGGGCAACCCCTTTGACAGCTATAACACAACAGATGGATATGAAGCTATTCACGGTGTCAGGATGGGGCTCCAGAAAAAGTGCACAACAGGCAGCAAAGGGGGGTAGACGGGATCCTGACAGCTCAGGATGCCCTCAAGGCCAGGACAGGCCTCGCCAACCGTGAGGCCGCTTCACCAAGCCCAGACCACTGAAATCTGGAGAAACTTGTCCAAAACAGAGGCGTCCATAGCCCTCTCCTTTCCTGCCAGCCACTCGGGCACATTCTAAGCCTTCCTCGGGGGCACCATGCCAAGGCCCAGAGAGGGAGGTGGGGCAGAGGTCTTTGAGAAGCAGAATGTTCCTTCAGAGACTCAAATATGGCATTTCCCAGGCCCTGCCCTGACCCAGACGCACTCTCAGCACCCAACACACAGGAAGCATGGTGACCCTGAGGCAGAAACAGCCTGTACGGCCTCCGGGAAGGCTGTGGGAGAAATGGAGCCAGGCCAAGAGCTGGGCTGTGAAGGAGACACAACCTCAGTGAGGGCATCTGGACCTGAGGGTGGAGAATGAGGCCAAGAGAGCTCTCTCCCCAGAGGCTTTGAAGGAGAATCTTCTAGAACAAAGTAGTAAGGCCACCTTGAAGGGCTGGTATACATCTTGGGACATATGTGGGCTATGGAGAGAGGAGCCAGCCCACTCTCTGATGCACAGCTGTGCTGGTCACCGGCCAGTCTCCCTCCTGGCTTCCTTCCCAGACCTCAAGCTCTGTCACTGAGCAAACCCTGGAATCTCACCCCATTCCTGGGCAAGTTCGATTTGCCACAATTGCAGAGACTCCTTTTCTCTATTCGGTCCCTTCACAGTGAGTTCAGCACCTTTGGGGGCAGCCTGGTGGCGTTGTTATCCTTACCTCTACCTGCAGGCTCTGCCCTGAGATAGAAGTAGTGAAGGTCAGGGCTCATTCCCCACGTCCCCGGCACTGCGTTAAGTGCTTCACACACTGTTTCAAGTGTTCCTCACAGTAACGCTGAGCAGTAGAGGTAAGAATTATCCCCATTTTGTAGAAGTGGAGACTGAGGCTCAGAGAGTTGGGCCACATGGTCAGTGAGTGGCAGAGTCAGGCTGGGAGTCTGCCGCCTTCACTGTTCCCCACCAGGCCGAGTGGCCAGACGCTCCCCTCCATTCATCCCTGCCCAGGCCTGTTGGTGAACTAGACTGAGAGCTGCTGGTGCGCCACAGCTTGGGGTGGAGGACGGCCACCCGCTGAGCCCCAGGGGCTCTGGAGTCAGGTTGATCTCATTCTTCTGAGAGTTCTCTGCAAAGACGTGATTCATTGCTCTATCCATCCATCCAGTGTTTAATGAGTGCCTCACTCCAGTATTCTTGCCTGGAGAATCCCATGGACGAAGGAGCTTGGTAGGCTACAGTCCACGGGTTGCAAAGAGTCGGATACGACTGAGCGACTTCACTTTCACTTATCACATTCTGGGAAGAGTTACTGGCCACTGACATACCAGTGACTAAACCGGAGGAGAACTTTGTCTTTGTGGAGACTGCATTCTAGGGGGAAGAGAGAACAGTAGATTCCTTACTGTGTTAAAGGTGCTAAGATTAGGCACAAAAATGGAGACCAGTGCTGTGGACTGAATGTGTCCCCTATAAATTCAAGTGTTGAAGCCCTGATCCCCAGCGTGATGCGAGGGAATTAGGTCCCAGGGGTGGAGCCCTCCTGATGGAATTAGTGCCCCTATCAGAAGAGACACAGGAGAGATGGTCTCTTTCTCTGGGCCACGTGAGGACACAGTGCAAAGGTGGCCATGTGAAAACCAGGAGGAGGGTTCTCACCAGACACCAAATCTGCTGGCGCCTTGATCCTGAACTTTCCAGCCTCCAGAATGGTGAGTAATAAATGTTTGTTGTTCAAGTTTCCCAGTCACTGGTCTTTTTATACTAGCAGCCCAGATAGACCAAGTCCAGCAGGTTGGGAGGGTTCGGGAACCGCCGTGAGCAGGAGGCAGGCTGCAGCAGCAGGAGATGCGTGGGGTGATCCTGAGAAGGTGCGAGCTGGGCAAGGCGTGAGGGAGGAAAAAAGGAGCCTGGGTGCCTCGGGGAGCCTCGTGCCCCAGAATGAAGCTCCCGCACCCACAGGGGCCTGGCGTGTGCAGGGAACAGCACGGGGTCGGGGGAGGAGAGGACACCCCGGAGCTGAGAGAGGGGCAGGCTGTGTGAAGGGACTTTGGCTCTTCATCAAGTGACAGGACTGGCCACTGCGGGCTGGGACATGCTAAACGGGTCCCTCGGGCTGCTGTGTAGCATGTAGAGCACGGGGGTGGGGGAGCGGGGAGGAAGGAACCAGGACCACCGTTAGCAGATTCTCCACCTCACCAGAGAGCCCCTGCCAGCCCCGCCCTCGGGGGAGGGCGAAGTTGCTTGGTTTACCAGTCCAGTCATCTAAATTATTTGTGCAATACTTACAACTACAGGATCTGGAAACACACAATACTTTTAATTAAAGAATTTAAATAAGGGCAATTAAACCTGGCAGGAGAGAGGCCGCAGCACACGGAGAGCTTAATTGGAATGGAAACCAAGTTAAGTATGGAAACAGTGTTAAAAGAAAAAAAAGGAAAGCTGAATGTATGGAATTAAGAAGGCTAATAATAATTCCTAGGGCTGGGTTCCCAGCCCCCAGCCTAGCTCCTTCTTCTAAGCCTCTCTGGTGTAGACTAGAATGGGCATCAGAGTTGGGACGAGTGGAAGCAAGAA
Organism: Cephalophus harveyi; assembly: GCA_006410635.1. Taxonomy (NCBI): domain Eukaryota; kingdom Metazoa; phylum Chordata; class Mammalia; order Artiodactyla; family Bovidae; genus Cephalophus; species Cephalophus harveyi. The sequence goes on from SJYT01046936.1 coordinate 255,622, forward strand.
CATGGGATTCTGCTCCCAGCCCTGCTTCCAGCTCTCCCTGGCTGTAACCCTGGTAAGTGGCTGAGTCATCCTGGGCTTCAGTCTTCTTGTTTATATAAGGTACCAGACGACCGTGGGGGTATAGACACATGGAGCGCTGACTATGGGCCTGGCGGGGCACGTGGTACTATGGCCCATGAGCTCCTTGGGCTGAGGTGCTGAGGAGCTGACTCTGGATTTCACAGCCACGCACCTCCTCCCTGCCTGTTGGCCCAGGTCTGTCTCTGTGGCAGGTGGCTAACCTGCCCAGTTCCTCCTGGGGATGTGGGCAGGGCAAATGGATTAGACAGCCTCTGGAGGGCTTTGTGACACCCTCGATCACTGGGCCCCACCTTCTGACCCACACAGGCCTAGTGTGTGCAGTAAATAGCATGGGGCTGGGGGAGAAAATGAGGCCCAGGAGCTAAATGAGGCCCAAGAGCTGAATGAGGCCCAAGAGCTAACGTGAATGGACTTTGGCTGTTCATCCCGTGACAGGACTGGCCACTGTGGGGTGGAACTGACATGCTAACCAGGTCCCTCTGGCTGCTGTGTGGAGTGTAGAGCACGGGCAGGGGTGGGGTGGGTATGGAGCACCTGGGGCAGCTGCGCTGCGCTCCGGCTGCTCTCACGCTTGCAATCAAGATGTTTCCAAGGAGGCTGCATGAAGACTGAATCCTGTATTCCCGCGACTGCCTCTTTCAGAGCTCTGTTTCCACTCTTCGTTCTAATTAGTTTTCCACGGGCAAGTGGCCCAGCGGGTCTTTGGCTGTAAGCACAGTGGACGTGGGAGTTTCCAGGTTAAGTCGTTAATGATTAACAATCAAATAATTCAAAGCATGGGTGGGATGTTAGTGCTAGTTAAAGAAATCCTGAGATTAAGTCTTTTTTGTAAAGGAAAGTAGTCTTTCTGTACTATGAATATTCAACACTCGGTTTATTTAAAAAGTGCTTCGGTGTTTGTTGTTCTTAAAGGAGACGCACTTGTCCCTGAGTGAGATTCTGCTTGGGATTTGCTTTGGGGTCTGTTGGACTGAGAATGGGGTAATGGCAATGTCAAATGCAAAAGGAAAGGTGGAGGAGGGTATCCAGCAAGATGGCTGGAGGGAGTTTGCTGAGGAAGCAGGAATACAGCCAGTTCATACACATCTACAACTGGCCTGTCAGGGAGACCATAGCCCCAAACTCCTACTGCAGTAATCCACAGGTTTTCTAGAGACAAGACAAAGCCTCCTTGGCATTAAGGTTTAAAGCATCGGCCCTGGAGGCAGAATCCTGATTTGACCTCGGACAAATACTATAATCTCTCTGTGCCTCAGTTTCCTCATCTGTAGAATGGGGATATGAAGTGCCTGATGGCAATGTCATGAGGATTAAGTGATATTTACACAGCAGTTACAGTAGTACCTGGTGCACAGTAAGAACCACGTGAATGTTTGATACATAAAATTTAAAATCCCACCCACAGGTTGCCAGGTGGCTCAGTGGTAAAGAATCCACCTGCCAATGCAGGAGACACAGGTTTGATCCCTGGTCCAGGAAGATCCCACATGCCTCAGAGCAACTAAGCCCCTGAGCCACAAGTACTGAGCTTGAGCTCTAGAGCCCAGAAGCCACAACTACTGAGGCTGCACAACCTAGAGCCCGTGCTCCACAAGAGAAACCACCGCAATGAGAAGCCTGCACATCGTAACTAGAGAGTAACCCGCACTTGACGCAACTAGAGAAAAGCTGGTGCAGCAATGAAGACCCAGCACAGCCAAAAATAAGTAACTAACTAAATGAAAATTTAAAATAAATAAAATTTCCCCCGGGTCTGAACAGTGAGGTACTGAGCCTTCACACCTGGTCCTGGCTCCTGATCTAAAGTGCTGATGGCCATAAACTAAAAATAACTAAGAAAATATTCAGGGCCTAAATAAAGCTTTGTCAGTCCTTCAAAACTGGATGGTTCTACACTTGCCCCTTCATGTGACATGGAAATGAAAAGCTGCTTTATTCCAGAGCCGTAAAGAAACACCCGATTATAGTCTTTTCTTCTCAGTACAAAAGGTTCTCCAAGTTGGACTTCCCGACAGCGCCTGGGGATTGGAGCAGGAGAAAGTCAAGGACTCCTCCTCCTTGCGTGCTGGGAAATTCTTTGGCAGAATCAGTGGTGCTCCCTGGGAAATGTGCTCTGCAAGTAAGTTCTTTTTGGAGTGAGTTACTGATCTTGCATCAAATTATCAAATTAGACCCCACAAATCAGAACAAGTGGTCCATGGCCAGGCTCTGCGCTCAGCTCTCTTCCAGGCAGTCTCTGCAGGCTCTCGAAATGCTTTCTCTCCTGGCCTTAACGGTTATCTCTGCTGTTATCCTTGATGCTCTCCATTTGGAAAAGGCATTAAAAAGCCTTTTTAAGCCCTTGCCTCTGAGCTGAGAATGAGGCAAGACGGGGGGCTGAGATGGGAGGACAGCCCACCAGTGGGAAGGCTGCCCTGTGCACTGAACGGGCCTTGCCTGTGTTTCTATCAAAGAACCCAACGGCCCACGGGGATGACAGCGCATCTCAGAGCCTGGGGCAGCATGAAATACGGTCAGAACACACTGACATCTCATCAGAGCCTCTTGTTTTAACAAATATTCATACAAATTGCTACTTCCTTTCATACAGTATGCATACTTGTTGTAGTAAAGATCATTTCCACCTTCTTCCCCCAAATCTGAAGCTATAGGAAGAATAAGCTAGACGAGCCTGCTTCAAGCATGCCTTGTATCATGGCTGGATGCAGTACCCTCTAAAAATGTTCTTGTAGGGATTTTCCAACTAAACTGAGCCCTTTGACTACAATGTTCAAATGTCCTTGAAATACTGTAGTACAATTTTTTTTTTTTTTTAATTTCAGCATGCATACGTGCACGCAAGGTGGAGTTGTTGAGGGTAGAGTTCATCTTTGGGTCTCCCACAAATCTGTCTCGAGATCTGGGACACAGAATATTTGTATTAGTATTTGTGAATTTTTAGAAAGGGTTCTTTCATTTAATTGACAGCATCCTGGGGTATCTCTTCTATTTCAGGCTTTCAGTTAGGTGCTAAGGACACTGCAAGTGTAAGATAGCCCATCCCTCCAGTCTATTAGTTGATGGGAGAAAGAGTTAGAAAGAAAAGTAACAGATAATTCCATAAAGTGGGATAACAATGACCCTCATAGCAGCCCATTTTCAAGTTCATGGTGCTTCTTAGTAAGGTGGGCCCAGTTGGGGCTTCTAGGTAGAAAAAGCCCTTTTCTGGGCATTAGGAGCTTAGAATTATAGAATGTCAGAGTTGGCAAGCCATGAGAACCATCCAATCCAACTTTACTTAGAGCTGTGGCACCATTGATGGCCTACTGAATGGTTCTCTGAGTCCACCTCTCCCTTGAATGGCCAATTTCATGCCCAGACATCCCTATGAGAAAGCTGCTCTGTAAATGGCCCTGGTGTCCCCCTCCAGCTGGTCCTCCCTCAGAGCTACCTAGGACAAGCCTGTTCTCTTTGCCTACAGAAACCCTTATGATATTTGAGGGTGGAGATCATCCATTCCTGAGGTCATTCTTGCTTCAACCATGTATTCAAATAGAGTTTAAGGAAGCTGAAACTTAAAGGACACACATCATAACAGCCTTCCTAGGGCATGAATTCCCTCAATAACATCTTGGAGGGAGGACTTGGCATTTGCTTAACCATGCAAAGTAGTAGTGATGGGGGGTGGTGGGCAGGATGGGTACCTCATTGCCCCTGAGAGGCAGTCCTTTGCTTTGGTGCCACAAAGTTCTCCTGTGTAGTGACCTAACACCTGCTTCCTCCCTCTCCTTCTGTTGGTCCAGGGGTACTTATTAGATGCCTCTTTCACTGACACTCCATCGCCTAATCCCAGAATCCCCCAGATATCAGTATGTGGGGTACTCTGAGAAGGTTAAAGTCTTATGCACGTGTGGGTGCTGAGTTGCTTCAGTCATGTCCGATTGTTTGCGACCCTACGGACTGTAGCCTGCCCAGCTCCTCTGTCTATGGGATTCCCCTGGCAAGAATACTGGGGTGGTTTGCCATGCCCTTCTCCAGGGGATCTAACCTGTGTCTCTTATGTCTCCTGCATTGGCAGGCAGGTTCTTTACTACTAGTGACACCTGGGAAGCCCTAAAGTCTTATACCTAATGTATATGAGTCTATAATCCCAGGACATAGTCAGTTCTTTAATTCTAGATGAGTCACAAGTTAGGAAAATCATGAAGGAACAACTGCCACTTCTGATGTTAATGAAGTCTCGTCACTTGTTGACACGGGAAATGTTGGCTGTTTAGAGATGGGTACTCACTGACTTCTTCAAACTCAGAGCCTGGGGTGGCCCTCAATTCATAATCTCCCCTCACAACTACCTCCATTTAACTCATCACTACTTCCGGTAGACTGATGAACTGACTCTCAATGTTCTTCTCCCTAACAGTTGCCTGGCCCCATGCCTCCATGGCAACCTCATCCATCCCTTTTCTCACAGGGATGATGGAACAGCCTCCTTTCTTCTCTGTCTTCCATTCCACCTTGCACTCTGCTGCCAGAGGTATTCAGACCACATCATGTCAATCTAAAGCTTATTGAACCCCTCCTGTGAAAAGTGAAGTGAAAGTGTTAGCCGCTCAGTCTTGTTTGACTCTTTGTGACCCCATGGGCCTGCCAGGCTCCTCTGTCCATAGAATTCTCCAGGCAAGAATACTGGAGTGGGTAGCCATTCCCTTCTTCAGGGGATCTCCTGACCCAGGGGTCAAACTGGGTCTCCTACATTGCAGGCTTATTCTTTACCATCTGAGCCACCAGGGAAGCCCATGAACACTCCTACTTCCTCCCTTGGCTTTTAAGGTAAAGTCAAACCTCTTGGGCTTAATTTTCAATAACCATTACCTGCCTCCAAACCAACTCTGTGTCTCATCTCTCTCATACCCCGATTCTAAATTCCACCCACACCAACACTGAGTTTCTATCCTCAGACATACCCTGCCTTTTTCTGTCTTTGCCCGCGCTGAGCCTCTACACGGGCTGTTCTTCCTTTCTACACCTGGGAAGTATCCTGCAACTTTCCAGATCCAGATCAAACATGTCTCGAATGTGAAGCCATGCCTGAGCTGTGCAGCCAGAGCCCGTCACCCCGGGCTTCCAGAGCACTGTATCTCCCTCATTTCTGCTCTTGCCATCCACTTTTGTTATGTGTTTATACACCCAAGAGCTCCTCTAGGGCAGAGGCCGTGTCTGATTCATATCTGCATCCGTCCTGCCCAACCACTGTGCTCAATAAATGTTTGATGAATGACTGAAGGAAAGAATGTTCATCATTGGAAAATTGCTCATCAGAGCCCTGTACATCAGCGTTGCTGAGAGATGTTTTCATCAAATGTGGTTTCTCAGTGTCAGTATCTGATGCTGTTCTGATTCATCCTGAAGCACTGGAAATTCAGAAGAGCATGCAGGGGTTAGAGGACAGGCATTTTATTTGTTAAACAGAAAAGCAGGCTATGAGATGGAACACTAAGATATGCAAATACTATCTTCTTTGTAGGAGAAACTGGGAGAATCACACTAGATTATTTTGGAATTAATTCAGCCTAAATGTCTGTGAAGTTTAAATGCAGCCTTCAGGAGAGTAAATAATGCAGAATGTGAAAGTGAGAAGGAGATTTGAAATGCACCAGTAAAATCTTTCAGCCCAACTTCTGCACCAGAACATTTTAGTTGGTAGAATCCCCTTGTAATTTGCAGAGATTAAAACCTGTTGCAAAAAAATTAGCCCAAGCCATAACTTTAATCATTTAAGAGGCTCCCAGCTTCCTCTGGCCTCGTCAACAGTAGCTCCTAAACAGTAAGGGCTTGAGGACAGATTCCAGGATGCTTGATAAATATTGATCATTTTTCATGAAACAAAAATTTCACAAACATTAATTTTTAAATATCAAGTGAGAATGGCTGCTCTTGGTTTGCAAATTAGGGATTTAAAATATTATTTCCAAACAGTTGCCTTGGTAGAAGGATCAAAGAGGTGATGCCAGAGTGCCCTGGGAGTTCTCATTAGATTTATGTATAAGGAGCGAAAAACTGCCCGGTCCTCAGGGCTGCACATGCTCACATGGCCTGCTTATGTCACGGTGTCCCTTCAAGCATGAGTATGTGGGGCTGCCTGTTCAAAGCTGTGTGTGTGCTGAGATGAGTGAAGGACGGAGCTGGATTTTGGAGGAATATTCCTTTCTCTGCCCAAGTCAGAAAAAGGCAGATGAGATAAGGGCCCGCTGGGGCACCAAGGCCTCTGGATCTGGGCATGGGTGGGAAGGCCATCTGTCTACGAGGGCTGGAAAGGAGCTGGACGTGTCTGTGTGCAGGGCTGGGATGTCAAAGCAGCCCAAGTTCAGATTCAAACTGCATGAGGCTAGGCACAGAGAGGCCGAGGCCCCACAGACAGTCTGAGCTCTATTCCCCTGGTGATTCTGGAGCTTCTGGGAGGAGCAAGGACTCGGAAGAGGCCAGGGAGCTCACTTCAGTTCAGTTCAGGGGCACTCATAGCCAGTGACACAGTTCCCAGAGTGGCAGGTGCCTGGCTGGGCCCTGATTTCTCAATGGTATTCCAGGGCAACCTGGGTCCTCTCCTCCTCCCTCTTCCAGTGTGTTGAAACAGAGTGCCTGCCCATCCCAGGACCCCCAGCCATACCTGCCTGCTTGTTTGGTCCACCCCACCAAACGCTGGGTTCCTGGGGGCAGCCTCAGATTCTGTCCTGACAGGAGATTGTGGGGGCCAGGCAGGGTCCTGAAGACCCCAGGGTCATGGAGAAGGAGGAGGAAGAAGGAACGGCTAAACTTTCAAACTGCATCTCAGCCTCTGGTAACTCTCCTACCTGCCTCTTTCCCCCTTCTAGAATTTCTCCTCGCCATTCAGCTCCACAATTCCAGCCACTGCGGGCTTTCAAAACCCAGACCTAACATTCCAAGCCCCCATAAGAAGCCTCACCTTCCATGGGATCAGGTCCAGGTCCATATGCCCCTCAGAAACATCCCCAGGTGTGCCCCACGATGCCCACCAGGATCCAGCCACATGCACCATCTGCAGCTCCCTGCACATGGCTTGGGTTTGGTGCCTTCAGCTTGCACCTATTCCATTCCTTCTCCCTGGAATGGCCCCTCTCAGCTCCTATATGGAGCAAACTCTTATGTCATCTGCAAGAGCCAAGTTATGTACTATCTCTTAAGAAAAGCCACCAGCCCTGCCCCAACCCACCACCCCCGTCTTCCTGCATGGTGGCATACAACTCTCAGGAGGAAACTGAAAGCAGGGGCGAAGCAGAGTGCCTGAAGGCAGCACAGAATGGCCTGATGTGAGCCCCGACAAGACCCTCCAGGTGGCACAGTCCCCATCCCACCCAGCCAGGTCAGCCCCATTCACCTCCACGGGCTGATGTACCTACTTCTCTCTGTTGCCTCCAGCCTGTGAGTCTATTTTGCATCTAACCTGAGCTGGGAGACACCAGCCACTTCACCACCAAGCCCACGGCTAGCCTTCCTCCCTGACCACACATCTTCAGGGCTCCCTCTGCCATGGAGTTTAAAGGTGGACAGAAAGTCTATATAGTCAAAGCTGTGCTTTTTCTAGTAGTCATGTACAAATGTGAGAGCTGGACTATAAAGAAGGCTGAGCATTGAAGAAATGACACTTTCAAATGGTGCTGGAGAAGACTCTTGAGATTCCTTTGGACAGCAAGGAGATCAAACCAGTCAATTGTAAAGGAAATCAACCCTGGATATTCATTGAAAGGACTGATGCTGAAACTGAAGATCCAATACTTTGGCCACCTGATGGGATGAGCCGACTCATTGGAAAAGGTCCTGATTCTGGGAAAGATTGAAGGCAGGAGAAGGGGGAGACAGAGGATGAGATGGTTGGATGGCATCACCGATTCAGTGGACATGAGTTTGAGCAAGCTCCAGGAGATGGTGAAGGACAGGGAAGCCTGGCGTGCTGCAGTCCATGGGGTCGCAAAGAGTTGGACACGACTGAGCGACTGAACAGCAAGAGGGGAGATGCAGCCCTGTGCTGTGTCACTCTGGACTGGAAGCCTGGCAGAGGAAAATGATAAAGCCTTCCACTGGGCACAGAGTGGGCCACAACAGGCCACAGCTGGGACACGTGGGGTCCACCAGGAGAGAGGGACAGGGGAGGAAGACGTGTCCTCTATTCTAAGCCTCAGCCCTGACCCTGACCTGCTTCTAGGGGCCACTTCCAACATCCTCGTACACTTACAAGTAGAAAAGAGAATCTGAAGTAGTTCAGGAGTAATAATAATAACCAGTGAGTGCCTTGGGTCTGTTATTTGACATCATTGTGCCTCATCTATGCTCCTGGGCTAATGGTCCACAGCAAATCACACACAGTCGCTGTGATGACTGAATGAGCTGGTGTATGCCCGGCACCCAGGAAGTCTGGCACAGGGTAAACACTGTATGAACCTTGGCTGATTCATCCTATGGGACAGAACTTTATCCTTTGCAGCATGTGTCAAAGGTCACATGGATAGTTGGAAGGGGCAGGACCAGAGGCCCCAATCCCTGGGCACCATTCCCTTTCACTGAACCGCACGCCCTGTGCAGGCCCCGCCTGGACTCCGAGCTGCATCCTCTACCTGCCCTTGGGTGTGCTGGCATCTGTCTCCCTGTGCTGCTCCCCGGCATCTGCTTTGCTGGGGTCACAAAGTCCTGGTCTGGACTCTCCTGCTCTCCAAGTAGCCCGGGAGTCTATGACTTATGTTGAACTTGTCGCTGAGAGTTGACCTTTACCATCCATTTAGGACCCAACTGAGGGTCTCTCTCAGGTCTATCTGGTTCTGCACACCCAGATCACAGGTCAGAGGTGCCCTGTGCCAGACTTGATGTAGCAGGACCTCCCCGTCCCCGTCCCCCACTACAGGGGAGAGTAACTGGACGTGAGGGCTGGAATCAAGGTCAGGCCGACCGGACACCTCCTTCCTGTGCCCGTCAGCCTCCTTCCAGGGTGGAAGCAGCTTGCTGGGAGTCTTGAGTCGGGGCCTCTGCCTGTACATTCCGCGAGTATAGGCTTTCTGTTTCTGACTTCCCCAGGAGCATCTACCACGTGCAGCCCCCAGCAGCCCTGATGCTGTAAAAGAACTCCCTTTCCTCCTGTGATGAGCGCTTTCCCTGTACTCCCTGGGAGGTGGATGCGCCTATCTGTGGGTGGAAATGGATCCTAACTTAGTGGATTCCCTAGGGGCTGGAGGCCTTTGGGCCAAGGCACGGGTTTTCTTCAAAGCTGGGTCATCACGGGCTGTCTCCAGCTGGCGCCCTGCTCCTGGGGCATCATTTTATAACTGGGCCATTGCAGAGCAGGAAGATAAATACAGTCCTCAGAATTGATGGAGACTTAATAAAGGAATGTTTCATGCTCACCAGTGTGCAGACTGCCCTTCACAAAATGGTCCCCAGACACTGCCCTTTGAGGAAACCTCATTTCCCACAGAACGAGGAGGAAGGCAGAGTGGCTCACAGATCACAGATGACCCAGCACTCTGTGTACCTGGGTTGCTGGGGCTGCGCTTGTCAGAAGGGGCTTATGCAGAAGAAATGTGAGTTTTAGAGTCAGAGACTCAGAGTTTCAATCCCAGCCCTGCTCCCTCACTATGTGACTTCAGGCAGGGGACTCCCACCTCTGAGCCTGTTTCCTTATATCTAAAAATTAAATAAAATACCACTAAAGCAACAACAATGACAACAATAATAATAAACTCCCTTAGGGCCACTATGAGGAGTCAATGTGCTAATCAATTCCAACTCCCGCCCCCCGCCCACCCCCCTGCCCCGCACATAGTAGGTGCTCATTAAATCCTGAGACTTGGCTCCTCTCCTCTCCTCCTCCATTCCTCCCATCCCTCCCAGGCCTGGCCCCTCCCTTGTTCCTCTTGACGCTGCTCCTTCGGGCGGGGCTGCTACCTGAGAGAACTGCCAGTGGAGCTTCATCCTCTTGGCTTTGGCATAGCTGCACTCGATGAGCCGCGGCCGGCTGTTGACGTCCACCAGGCACCGGTTGTCGTCGTCATCCACCGTGGGGCTCAGGATGCCCACGTGGATCTGCTGGCTGCTCGTGTAGTACACATTCTGGGGACCGGGGGTGGGGAGAAGGAGGTCAAAGGTTAACAGCCAGAGAGATGGGGAGGGTCTGCGGGGCATCTCCTCAGGCAGCTGGCCGAGAGAGCACAACCCAGTGACCTTCAAATAATCTTCCATTGCAACAGACAAGAAGAGATCCTTTTATGTTATGATTCAATACAGTGCCTGGTCCAGAGGTACAACTGATACAAAATTCTCAAGAAACCAAACTTAACCTCACTATATGCAGCGTACTCAATTTTCTATACCTTTTTCATTGAAAAACAGTGGTCATAACCTTTTAAATGGATTTCACCACCCACAGCTTAAAAAACACTGCTTGAATCCATTATTTGCAGGCTTGCTGACTTCTTCCCTCCATAAATATTTTGTGTAAGATGCTGCACTTGACCAGGAGTTAAAGAGCAAAAGACCTGGGCCACGTCTTAGGGAGCTCAGAGTTCTGTGGGAGGGGTAATATGTAATGGCAATTTCCATCCATCCTAAGACAGTGTAGAGCAGTTGGCAAACTTCTTCTTAAAGGGCCAGGTGGCAAATAAATATCTGGGGCTTTGCAGCATGCTGGGAGGTCTCCCAACCACCACCAGGTTCGGTGGTTCTCTAGGACTCAGAAGATTCAGCATATAGTTGCCCTCACAGCTATGATTTATTCTGGAGGAAAAGATATAAATCAAATAAGCAAAGGGAAAGGCATGTGGGCAAAGCCTGGAGGAAACCAGCTGTCAGCTCCCAAGGGTCCTTGCACAGCAGTCACAGAAGCTGCCCAGGAGTCCCCAGCAAGGAGCTGAGATAACGCTTGTGAAGGGTTATCTACCAGAGAAACTCTTAGAGACTCAGCACCCAGGCTTTTTACTGGAGGCTGGTCCCACAGGCAGCCTCTGCCTGGTACATACCCATCCCAGACTTCCAGCAGGAAGGCAGGTGTTCAGCATAAACCATATTAGTTGTATAATCAGTTTGGGCACAGTGAGCCACTCTTACCATCTGTGGGAGCGGTGGGAACCTTCCTGCAATCCAAGCTCCCAGATGCCAGTCAAGGGCCAACCACGTAAGCGGGCCTTTCAAAGGAGAGCAGTCAGGCTGCTGTTTTAACCATTTTTTGCACAAAGGGCCAAATGATCTGGAAAATCAGCTCTGTGATTGTAGTGCAAACACTGCCATGGGCAATACAAATGAATGACTTTATTTACATTGATCGGGCTGACTCTGGTCTAGCGGAAAGCCATAGGACCTTGGCCTTCAAAGTTTTCAGTCACTTCCCCAACCTTAGGGCAGTGGTTCCCAACAAGGACAGTCATAGGCTTTGTGAGCTCTCGTCCTGTATCACCAAAGAAATTTAACACCCCAACCTATGATTAGGTCGCATGGACAAATCAAGACACCGTACTTCTCTGCTTTAGGTTAGAATTCAGGGTAGGCCCTATTGTTATCTTGATGTATTAAAAAACCTCTCACTGGTAAATGTTTTTGATCAATTTCAAATGGTAAAAGGAAGTATTTCTTGTGTTAGTTAAAGAAGGTGATTCTCGAGGACTTTTAAAACAGGGTGCAGAGCATGAAAGGGACTGTGCGGGGAGAAGGGCAGTGCACACGAGGAGAGCAAAGAAGGGGTGGCCTTTCAGGGCGTGTTCTTCCTGAACTTCGGCACCCAGGGAAGGGACAGAGAGGCAGTCATCCTTCAGATGTTAATCAGAGCCTCAGGCCAGTGGATCAGCTAGGGCCCCAGCAGGAAACAGGCGGCACGCTCAGGTGGAGGAATCCAAGGAGGGCAAATACAGGCAGGGGTCTCAGCGGTGTGGGTCTAGGGGAAGGCAGTTCCTTGGGACAGCAACATGGAGCCATTACCGTCACCAGGCTCAAAGGGATGAGAGGAGACAGCAGGTACCAGAATGTGTAAAAGTTACATGCAGAGACTTGTGAGAAGGGTCCAGGGAGGGAGAGGTTTGGGGTGATGGTGAGTGGCGGTTAATAACCACTCCAACATCACTCTCCCTTCCCCAGTCTGTTCCTCTGCTGGGTTGGCCCATTAGAAGAACCCAGCTGGAAGTCAGACGACATAGGAGCCCATGGAAACTTCTGTAAAGTCAGCCTCGCAGGGCAGAACAAAAAGGATGGAGAGACAGATTGTAGACATTCATTACAGCTGGATTTGCTCTCCAAGGAAGTTTTATGAATCCATGGAAATGGACATCAAAACTACCAGGGTGACTGATTCTTCCCTTAAAAGAGGTAAAGGGTGACTCAAGTTCTACGCAGAGGCCAAATGTAGAATGCCTGCCTTCAGTGTGGAAATGTGACTAGAACACAGAGCCAAGGAGGCCCTCGTTGACACCTAAACTGGGTAAGAGATGGGCTTCTCATCAGAATCCTGAGACTGTCCATCAGGTGGCCTGGGGTCCCAGTTCACCATTAAGGGGAGTTGATGACCTGCTGTGGCTTCCAGTTTATTGGCATTGAGGGAGAATTTGATGACTGGTAGGATTTAGGAAATTAAATTAGATGCAGGTAGGAATCTCACCCATCCATCCAATCATCTAACAACAAGTAATCTCTAAGTTGGGTCCTGAGGGTCCAGAGTTGAGAAAGTCATGGTTCCCTGTCCTGGATGAGCGAACAGTCAAGTTGGGGAAACTAACATATCAGGAAATAGTGGTCCTAAACACACTGATATGGGAACTGTCCCCACTTCCTCCCTCTTACCCCAACTCTTGCTATGTTGAAAATCAATATAAAAGCTCACCAACTCCAAAAAGCCTTCCCTCAATGCACAAAAGCATGAGCCTGCTACCAGAGCCTCTCTGCAAAGACACACAGCTATATACATGCCCTTGGGTTGAACGCACCATACTCTCTCCTCAGGACAGTGTAGCTCTTAGTCACATAGCAGGTCAGGACCCGCATTTCCTGAAGCTCCGGGGTGTGGGCCGTCAGACAAGGACAGCCAGGAAGGCAGTTACTGCCACTCCTTCCTTCGTCCCTGTCACCAGGACTTGGCTCTCATTTCTAGGGCAGGCTCCACAGACACAGCCGCCGCCCAGGTAATAGCTGCAACCAGTTTTATCCACTTAGCTGCTCTGAGTGCTTGGGGAGATGCTCAGAGAGTCAAGTGTGCACTTACTTACTATCTGGTAACGCTGTCTTCGGAGCTGTTTATTATTCCAGAGTCTGGGAAATCACAATAGGGACAGACAGTTGTTTGTTATAAAAAAGCAAGTAACAAAGTGCATCTCGAGTGGGGTAACCACCAACCGGTCAGATTACAGGGCAACTTAGCAAAGAAGATTCTGTTAAGCTGTCACTTGGACACCTCAAAAGCCCAACCAGCGGTGGACTGAATCAATAAATGGCCTGAACACAAAAGAGGGAAACAGTTTTTTACCAGATACCATGCTTTTAGTGCCTGTAGGTCCAGCAGGCCCAGCTATGCTTCTGAGCAACGGGGAAACTGGAGATTTAATAGGAGATTCACGGAGAAGGCAATGGCACCCCACTCTAGTACTCTTGTCTGGAAGACCCATGGATGGAGGAGCCTGGTAGGCTGCAGTCCATGGGGTCGCTAAGAGTCCGACACGACTGAGAGACTTCACTTTCACTTTTCACTTTCATGCACTGGAGAAGGAAATGGCAACCCACTCCAGTGTTCTTGCCTGGAGAATCCCAGGGATGGGGGAGCCTGGTGGGCTGCCGTCTATGGGGTCGCACAGAGTTGAACACGACTAAAGCGACTTAGCAGCAGCAGCAGACTTAGAATTGTGATTCCAGGTGTGGGGCACTTTTGCCAACCAGAGGATATTTGGCAGTGTCTGGGGACATCTTTGGTTGCCATGATGGGGGTGGGAAAGCCTGCTATTGGCATCTAGTAGGTAGAGGTCACGATGCTGCTCAGCACCCTGCAATGCACAGGACAGCCCCCCACAGCAAACAACTATCTGGTCTCAAGTGTCGAGTGCTGCTATGCTTTATCCCAGTGAGTCCTAGTAACGACTCTATGAAGCAGGTGTTACCATCACCCCCATCCTGTGGATGAGGAAATTGAGCGACAGAGAAATTAAGAACTTGTCGAATCTTGCCTGGAAAATCCCATGGATGGAGAAGCCTGGTGGGCTGCAGTCCCTGGGGTCGCTAAGAGTCGGACACAACTGAGCGGCTTCCCTTTCACTTTTCACTTTCATGCATTGGAGAAGGAAATGGCAATCCACTCCAGTGTTCTTGCCTGGAGAATCCCAGGGACGGGGGAGCCTGGCGGGCTGCCATCTATGGGGTCGCACAGAGTCGGACACAACTGAAGAGACTTAGCAGCAGCAGCAGCAGCTGAAGTCTAAACTGAGGCAGTTTGATGCCAAACCTCTCATCTTACTCGCCTCCCTCCTCCCTCCAGTCACTCCAGTTCCAGTGACCAGGCTGGAGGGGAAGAGGCCAGCTTGGAAGCTTCCATTGTGATCCTGTGAGCAAAAGGTGGGGCGGGGCTGTCCTGGATTAGGGAACAGCCGCGGGCTGGAGGATCCTTGACAAAAAGGCCTAGAAGACAAGGTGCTACCAAGTGCTAAGACCGCAACAGCCCTCCTGTGACTCACATCAGAGGCGGAGGCCGAGCTGTTACCCTGTCTGCGGATGATTTATGACTCCCCTGCCTCCCGGGGCACAGATACGCATCCCTGACCCCCCAGCTCCTCCTCAGCCACAAATGACTGCTTCAACTCCCTGTCCTCTCAGCCCACACAGCTCAGCAGGGCTACAAACCCCATCTGACGCTGCAAGAGAAAAATCACCAGTGAGGGAACAAGACAGACATGTGGCATGTCGGGTCTCATGCCAGGGGCGTTTTCCTGTCCCTCAGGCTGGGGTCAGGAGTAAGGACCCATCGCTGAGCTGGAGGGCCAGCCAGGGGGCCTGTAGTGCCCCTCGGGGCACACTCCTGCCTTCAGGGCCACGGAGGCAAGGCTAGGCAAAGCCCCCCAGGGCGAGAGGTTCCCCTTGCTCTGTCACCTCATCTCCCAGATAAGCAAGGGTCCCCACCCTGCAGGAGGTGGGTGGGCCCCCTGCCAGCTGTGCCCAGCATCCCTTCTCTCCCTGGCCGGCTTGGAGGTGGGACCTGACTCTGTCAAACTGAGGTGCAGCCTTCCAGAGGCTCCAGCCCTCACTGTATAAAAGGTCACCTCTCTGGGGGTAGAAACACTTCGGGAAGGGGAGAGTGAGAAGAAAACAAACATTTGTATCCTGCACCATGCCAGGGACCATCCACACCTGAGGTCACCCTCGGCTCTAGGGGTGAGGAAGCAGGCTAAGAGAGCTCTGAAGACCCTGCCAGCTGCACAGGCAGATGGCTCTGCTCCCTCCGTGATGAGGGGGAGAATCCCTGGTAAGGCTGAGATCCTGGCAGTTCAGGGCTTTCCTCCCCCTCCCTGGGCCCGCTGCCCAAAGGGGCCTCCCATCAGCCTGGTTGGAGCTGGGGCATCACCTCCTCCACAGCCCCAAACCCTCAGTTCAGGCAGGGGAGCAAGGATCCCCGAAGGCCCTCCTGAAATCACCCCTCGGAACCAGCAAGGGAACTGCCAGGTCATTTCCACCAGATCATTCACACTGAGTCCTGGGACTCCAAGAAGGGGTCTCAGGGGCCCCTGAAGGCACTCAGGTCTGGGAGGACGGCCTACTGGGTGGGGTTCTAGGACCCCCTCTCCCAGCCCAACCTGGGCTTGCTTTCTTATTCAACTTTCACATAACGTTTTACTTGAACAAAAGTTTATGAAGAATTTACCAAAAAAGTTTGAAAACCACTGATGTCACCCATGAGAACTTCATTTAGGAGAAAGTCATTAATGCCCAGTAAATCTTCATCAGCTTAAACCCCACCAGTTGGAACTAGTGAACACTGGACGACCAGCTTTAGCTTCCTGTCTCCAACCTCCTCCAGGCTGCTAGTTCCTTGATTCTTTAATAGGGTCAGTTTACACACGTTCCAATCATTCAGTCCCCTCTTCTGTCCAGACTCCCATACCTGCACTGGCATACCTTAGTCTCTGTGGAAAGGCTGCAGCCCTCACAGGACATCATGGGATGGGCAGGGGAA
This sequence comes from Cephalophus harveyi, assembly GCA_006410635.1. Lineage (NCBI taxonomy): Eukaryota > Metazoa > Chordata > Mammalia > Artiodactyla > Bovidae > Cephalophus > Cephalophus harveyi. The sequence goes on from SJYT01046936.1 coordinate 271,874, forward strand.
GGGGTGCTGCTGGTGGTGGGAGAGGGCCTCCTAGCGAATCAGGAACAGGGAGCAAAATGGGGTTAGATAGATAACTTAATAATACATTTTCAAGGTACAACAGAAGTACCGGCTCTCTTGCAAACAATGGTATGTGGATTTTGAGCGACTCTGTTTCTTCCATTAAGCGATGTTTCCTTGGCAACACTGCTGGCCTATTGAGTAAGTGCCCTTGAAAAATGAGGTATCTTAGAGACAGAGACACTCTCTCACCAGGAGATGGGGCGGCAGTGGTAGTATTTGGCTAAAACATTCCTCGGCCTGGAAAGGGGTAAGGGGGAGGCAGGGGGAGAGGCAGAGGGGGACACTCTCGACAAGAAGCTCCAGGATAGGGAGAAAACAGCTCTTTCAGAGTGCTTTCATGGGAAAAGTGGGGTCTTTGGGGACAGTTTTGAGGATACTTGGGGGGGATCTGTACCCTGGAGGACTGTGGTGGTCCAGCTTTGTGTAGGGGTGGACGTCACCCCAGGGGAGTGACCGTCTAAGGGTTGGAAATTACACTAATTGGGTGACCACAGGGTATCAGAATGGGGGTGTTGACAAAGACCATCGAAGGGTGAACCAACCTGGAGGCTGGAGGGTGGGCTTCCTGGACAAACGGGCGAGTGCTGGGATAGGAGAAAGATCTGTGAGCAAATGAAATGAGGGGAGGATAGAGAAATGAAGAGGACACAGTCCTAAATGCGATCAAGCTTGGGGTGTTCTGCACATCAGAATCACCTGCAGAACTTTAAAAACTATAAAACACAGTCTTAGGGGTGGGCCCAGGTGATTCCAGTGAGCAGCCAAGGTGGAAAACTGGGTGTATCGAGGGGATGATGGTAGCCTAGGGAGGAAATGTAGGGCCAGCACCTACAACCAGCTGGCTTCCCAGCCTCCCTCTCATCGTGAGGGGCCAGCGGGATCTGTCTGCAGGACATTGTTTGGAGGACTCTGAGAGGTTAGGATGCACCGTGTTTAGGACAACAGTTCTCAAAGTGTGGTCCCAGCACCAGACAGGAACTTGTTAGAAATGTATATTTTTAAGCCCAACCCCAGGCATGTTGAATCAGAAACTCTGAGAATAGGATTCAGGAATCTGTGCTTTCACAAGTCCTCCAGTGAAGTCTGATATAAGTGAACATTTGAGACCTGCTGGTCTAGGAAACGGGTGGTCTGGTGGGCTTACAAGTCAAGAGGGCTTGGGTCTTCACTCAGTGCCCCCACCCTCACTGACTAGCTGGGAGCTACTCCGAGCCTCAGTTTCCTGACTGTAGAATACAGTTGTGAGGATGACGAGCCTGATCAGTCCCCTCGTCTGGCCACAGGGACTGGGGCAGGAACAGGCAGCCAGGGAGAAAGGGAGAGAAGAGACCCGGGGGTCCCGCTGCCCTGCCTCAATGCCCCCATGCCTGGGGCCCCTCTCTGAGTCTGCCCGGCCAGTAAACCCATTGTAAGGATTCACAGAAACAGTGGGCAGTATGTGGGCACACTGGCTGGTTGGGGCAGAGGGAGAAGGAACAGAGCCTTGCTTTCTTAAATTTCGGTTTCGAGTGGTGACTGTGATGTTCGCAGTTTGTATTAGAAATGGCCTTTGTCCAAGAATGAGCTGCTGGCCCTGCTGCAGGCAGGGTGGGCTGATTTAAGGGCTTGCTTACTGGTCATTAGCCCCTCGACACAGAGGTTACCATGCTGAGTGCCGCAGGGCACTGACGCTAAATCAGGAACGGAGAGGACTCATTTCCAAAATGATCTTATGTTCACTAACCACAGGACCAGTTATATTTAAGGAATGGAAACATTTATAAACATTCTGCCTTGGTAACTGTGAAGGAGTGTACATGTGGGAAGCAAGGTCCCTTGCTCAGGAACCCCCTTGCTGCTGCCCTCGTGAGTCCAGAAGGCAACAGGTGGTGAGGCTAAGCACGTGAGCACCCCAGCTTTGTAACTGGCATGCCAGCCCCTAGACAGCAATCCATCTAGTTTAAGTCAGCAAATACTCCTTCGTGCCCTCTACGGTGTGGGCCTGTGCCAGGCAGAGAGGGGGCAGGTAGGGCCTCCCTCAGGAGCTCTCAGGCTGGAGGGGAGTCAGCCACGCTGAACAGGGCAGTTAGAATAGCCCCCTGGCCAACCTTAGCACAGACTAGGAGCAGACCAAAGCACTCTAGAACTGGGGGCCACAGCTGGAGTAGGGCTGGTCAGTGAGTGAGGAGCTCTGAGAACAGCCCAGGAAGAGAAGCTTAGTCGCTTCAGTCGTGTCTGACTCTTCATGATCATATGGAGTGTAGCCCGCCAGGCTCCTCTGTCCATGGGATTCTCCAGGCAAGAATCCTGGATAGGGTTGCCATGCCCTCCACTAGAGGATCTTCCAACCCAGAGATTGAGTCTCCCGTGTCTCCTGCACTGCAGGAGAATTCCTTACTGCTGAGCTACCAGGGAAGCCCAGGAAGAGAGCAGTTCGCCCGGATAACTGACGGGGACAAGGGGCCTCTGGCAGAGCGACTGGGATACGCAAGATCCCCGAGGCCCAGCGCTGCAGTGCCATCTGGGGAAGGAGAATGCCTCGGGGGCGGGGAGGCGAGCTGGGGAAGCAGCTTGGGGTCTGCAGCACTTGGACAGTGTCCTGATGGCCACGAGGAGCTGTGACTTCAGATTAACCAGCCCTCTGCTTGTCCGCACACCTGGGGGATCCTCAGAGGAGTCAGACATTTAAGGGGCCTGGCAGCCAGCTGAGGTTAGAGGTGACTCAGGCTGCTGGGCAGAAGTATCTGGGAAAGCCCGGTGGTGGGCTGGCAGGGCAGCCAGGAGAAGAGAGGAGCTTTGGACTGAGGGGTGGTCTCTGAACATAAGACTGAATAGAAAAGGCTAAGTCAGGACCAACTTTTGCCTCCCACTGTGCGCCTGACCCCCTGGGGCAGGGCATGGCAACCCACTCCATATCCTTGTCTGGAGAATCCCAAGGACAGAGGAGCCTGGTGAGCCCCTGCAGTCTATAGGGTCACGAAGAGTCAGACACGGCTGAGTGCCTTAGCGCCCGTGCAGCCGTGCACCTGGCCCGAGCAGCTGGGGAGCAGTCACGGGCACGCTTGCTGGGCTCAGAAAGTCTGCCTTGATTCCCAGCTGTCTGTGTGTTTTCACGTTTCATCCCAGGCTTTGTGCCCAAGCACAGGTGTCAGCTCTGTACCACCGCCTGTGAGGTTGTGTGCAGCCCAGCCAGGCCTATCAGCAACCCTACTCCCCTGCCTTGCACTGTCTGCTCTCCCTGGTCTGCTGGGGTCTCCTGGCTAGGAGTGTGTCCCAGTGAGCCCCTCAGCCTCAGGAGAGAGCCGAGTGACAGGGGTCACCCTGGGGTTCCTGCATGGAAACCCGTGAGAAACCAGAGGCAAACCAGAAAAGAAGGCTGCTGGATTCCTGATGCTGAGAGTCTTATTCACTTTCTTGTAACAACAACTTGCTCACCCTGGCCATACGGGGAGGCCTGATCCACAGGCTGGCCAAGCAGAGCACCCCATTGCCTTGGTCCAGGGTTGGTTCCAGAATGGGCATATGCCCCAGTCTGGGCCAATAAAAGCCCCCTTGTTTCCCTGTTCGTGGGGCCAAGCTGGGAGGCTCTGCTGCCCTTTCTCATCAGATGAGCCGCAGAAGCCCTTTCCTCTTTGACTAAGGAGAGAGTAAGTTTACACGCAATGGAAACCAGAGTCAGCTAGTGGTGACAGAAGGAGAGAGAGGGAGGGAGGGAGAAAGTTAGGTAAATGCCTTCCAAGCCCGTGGATCCAGCCCTGCCTGAAGCCGGGACAGATATGAATTTGTCAATTACATTAGGTGATAAAAATCTGTTTTGCATTTAAGTTGACTTGAGTTTCTGTCACTTGGAACCAAGAATCTCAACTAATACAGAAGATACAGGAGACCTTTCCAGATTATCAAAGGGAATGAGGCAAAAGCTTCATGGAGTCATTTAGCCCAGCAGTCCTTGGCACAGGGTGAATGCAGATACCATGCACGTATAACATTTATTCATTCTTATATTTATTATAAGAATGTTTTCAAATACAGTACTGAAGTTCTGAATGTCTGCTTTTTTTTTTTTTAACAAGGAAATCTCTCACTCATCTGCATGCCAGTATGCTTTCTTCAGGGAATGAGAAGCTAGTGAGGTGAGAGGTTCACACGACCCTAGTAAATCCCCAGGAGTGGGCTGAGTGTCTGAACATTATTCGTTATGTGGGTGTAAGTGGAGAATTTGAGAGCTGCAGAGGGAGCCCAAGTTTAGGGAAATAAGATCAGCACTGGTCCAGGATAAAGCAAGGAACAGGTGCCCTGGAACTGGGCTTGATGGCCGAGCCCATCATTTTCTGCAGCCTCCAGCATCTGTCTCGAGGGGGCAAGCCTGCCAACTGCCCCAGCCTGGACCTCAGCCCCACACCCAGTTCTGCTCCTGCCAGCCCTCCCTTACCCCTCCTGCAGAGTCTCTGTCTGCACCCCACACCTGACGCATGTGCCTGCCTGAACAGCTCTGTCCAGCAGAATCCCACGGATGGAGGCTGCAGATGAAGGCTACTTCAGGCAGAAGCGCACTGCCGAGGGACAGATCAATAGCCCCATCCACAGCGATGGCCAGTGAGGTGGGTCAGGGTCTGGCGGCTGCAGACGGCGCTTGTCACAGAGAGGAAGCATGGCAAGGATGAAAACAGCCAAGGAGGGCAGACCCAGCAACTGGTGCCGGCAGCTGCGAAGAGGCAGGACTGAGCCTGTGATGCCTAACAGTGAACCATCTCCTCCGAGAATGGCTCTGGCCAGGGATGGGCCCCCAGCGGTCTGTATGCTGTGACACTACCACCTGCCCACTGGGGAAAATAGAGCTGTTAAGGGGTTGAGAAGCCTCCCTCCTCCCAGGAATTTAAATCATGAAGTGGAGAGACAGAGATGAGGCAGTGCGATAGCTATTAATAAGACACATTTAGGGGAACTCCCTAGAGAAGATCTGTGAACTTGTACTGCTGAGGGCTGCCCCATTTCTGCCTTTCCCAAGCAACCCTCCTTTTGAGTCTATAAATGAATCACTGTTAGCTTTCTCTAACAGCAACCACCCTTTGTGTTTAGCTTAAGCTACCCGTGTTTGTTTCAGCTCTTGCTGATGATTGTCATTCCTTTCTATCAAGTCCAGTTGTCCAAGTAAAAACAGCTGTCTGTTGCTCATCTGTGTTTTCTCTGTCTTCAAGAAAACTCACACACTTGCTATCTGCCTGCTGGTCCTTTGTAGGTCCTTATTCTGGAAGGTGCTTTTCAAAACCCTTTCAAGTTGTGTCTGGTCGTCTACCACCCGCTCCATCTGCTCTCTGACAAACAGCTAAGATGGAGCATATCACATGCCCTGAGGAAAACGCGCCCTGGCATTCCTCTCTTCAAAACACAATGTCTGCCAACTCTGCATCCCCCTGAGACAATCAATGCTGGCTCCTTAGCGCCTCTAACAGATTGACTCACTGTCCTGTCCTGCCACCCCGTGCCTCCCTCCAGACTGAGCTCTGATATGTCCCTTCATCATTAGTGTCAGACTGGGCCACGTGTCTTTAACCAATGGAACGTGAGTGGGAGAGACGCGTGTCATTTCCAGTCAGAAGCTTTAAGAGCAATCATGTCACCTGCTGTGTCTCCTTTTGCTCTCGGCCACTGGACGGGCAGTGTCCCAGAGCAGGGCTGCTCCGCTGGCCCCAGACAAAGATGAGGTGACACAGAGCTGTAGCTGAATCCTGATGACCGTGTAGCCTGAGCAAGAGCTAAGTACGTTTTGTTGTAAGACTTGAGATTTGGGGGTCATCAGCCTAAGTTGAATGATTAAGAAACTGATTCTAGATAAGGAGTACTGCCAAACCCTAAAATGTGAGACACTGACTTTGAAGCCACAAGGTGGGTGGTGAGGAACAACCCCTGGAGGCTGTAAAGACGGTGACCTCTTTTATGCAGTGGTGAAATACTTGACTAAACCGTTGCCTGCCATAAGCTGGTAGACAAAACATGGCAAGTGAGCTTGTGCTTTCGATGAAGAGCACGCCTTTGTTACTGTCAGCTGCTCGTGACAAGCACTGCAAAAGGAAGATAAGGTCAAGAAAGACTTGGACGTGGAGCATGATAAAGAAATGTTTGTTATTATAAGGCACTGGGATTTCGAGGTCATCTGTTACTGGAGCATAACGAAGCCTGAACCGGCTGACACACCTATTTTGCTATGCTCCCTTAGCAAACAATCACACACGGATAGAATCACAAAATGCGATGCGTGAGCTTAAAGACAAGTAAAAGGGGTTTGCAAAGTATATACTGAGAGGACTTGCTCCAGCAGGGAAGGGGAAGGAGAGGGATCCAAGAAGGACTGACTCCGGACGCATGTTCCCAGTCTCATCATTCGTTAGCTGTATGACTGTAGACAATTGACTTGGCCATTCATTCTTTTGATTTACTCATCTGTGAAAGCAGGAGATAATAACAGTACCCATGGCATGTTGATGGGGGACTGCCTTGTACTAGTTAACGTTAGCCATTAGTAATGCTCCAGCAACATTGGTCTCTCCCAATCAGATTCCAAGATCTCTGAGGGCTGGGACCGTGCTTGTCTTGCTCACGATTGTATCTCTCTTATCCAACCCAGAGCTTGATATGTAACATATACTCAAAACGTGTTAGTTGATTAGATGAATCAGTTACTAAACTATTCCAGGGACAGTGAACTCCAGCTCAGACATCCATCCAGGCTCCCTCCCTGGTGCCGGTCACATTCCTTACTCTAAGAGTCCTCTAAGCTTCTCTCTGTTTAGTTTTGGACCAATAACTTGTAGCTTCATGTAGTCTTGTGGATTAGTAGTTTGGCCAGAAAAGGATTCTGTCTGCAAGGTAAGATTCTCAATATTTGCCCCAGCACACAGTCTGTGCCAGGCCTAACTCTTACCTGATAGAGGGCTTACTCCCTTCCTGCCACACTACAGCTGTTAACCTGCACTGAATTGAGAAGCTCTTATTAACAGAATGTTCCCAGGGAGAGTGTGTGTGTGTGTTTCATAGAGTTTTTAACATGCAGTCAATGGTGACCTAGACTCACCAGTCATCTCAGTGATCTGGAAGATGGAGGAAAGAATATGGTAATAAAACCTATGGGTTAAGATGCAGCAGGGAGAAGTTAGCCCAGAAAAATGGACTTCTTGAGAATGAAATATTGGTGCTTGATTTTAATTTGCAAATATAACTCTTTCTATTGCATATGCTCCAACACCATCCCCCATGCCATCGCTCTTCCCTGGGAAGAGTATAACCTGATACACTGGGGGAAAAAGGTCCAGCTCACATCTTTGCTGGATGTCACAGGGCTCAGACAGCAATGTCTGATGGGCTGCACTAGGACCGGGAAACGAAGGCCGTTCCTCTGCGGACTCCTCTTCTTGCCATCCCACAAGATGGGCACTCAGTTACTAATTTTTGTATGAATGAATGAACAAATGAATGAGTGAATTAATGACATAATACAAAGTGAACACAATAGGACATTGCGATATATTATAAAAATAGTCCAGATTTTCCTCATCCTTGCACTGAACCACTTTGCAAGGTGACTTTGTTACCCCTCCTTTCAAAGATGGAGTCTGTTTCTCTGCCCGTTGAGTTTGTGCTTGGCTGTGCGACTTAATTTCCGTAGGCAAACGTCAGCCAAGCAGAGACAGGAAACACACTCACGTGGTCATGCTTGCTGCTTCTTGCTGCCCTTAGAATCCCTGTCTCGAGCATCATGTGAAGCAGCCTGGAGCAGCCTATTGGATGAGAAGCCACACACGGCCCCGAAGCACCATCACTCCAGCAGAGAGTCAACCCACCTCCAGAAGCTGACTCAGCTAGCTAACCAGCAACTGGCCACAGCTGCCTGACAGAGCCCAGCAGAAGACAGGGCCAGCACGGCCCAGCCCAAGCTGTCGACCCTCAGAATCTTGAGCTAAGTCAACGGATGTGTCTGAAGCCACTGAACCCTGGGGTAGTTAGCTATGGAGCAGAAGTGTACTCATCCAGGTAGCTCACTTCACAGGTGTGTCAGGGATGCTAAGTGTTTAACAAACACAATTCCTTAATCCTCAAAATAACCCTGCATAAGTGGGAGTGTTATCCACTGTTAGGAGAGAAAACAGAATTAGAGAGAGGCAAACAGACAGCAAATGGCAGAGCTGGGAGCTTAGCTCGGGTCATCTGGCTCCATAGCCCAGCTCTCACTCACTCCAATATCCTGCTTTTCACTAAAGAAAGAAAGGAAGGCTCGATTCCACCCCTTTCCATGTGAGCTGCACTCCTGACATGACTTCCTGCCCTGCTTTTGCCCGATGCATCCTACTCTTCCTTTAGGGTCCAGGCGCAGCTCCTCCTCCAGGAAGGCTTCCCTGACTCTTCAGGTTGCCAAGACCCAGCCCTCTTTCCCCTTGGCAGCTGAGACTCTGATTGCTTTTCCCAGCTGAAGGGAGGCTTCACGGAGTCCTGCTGGCCCTGGACCGAAAGCAGCATGGCGTGACCAGGACAGAGTTCTACTGCAGATATGGTATGCGGTCTCCACACTGCATCCGTGGAGCGAGCTTTGGAAGTGGGTGCTTCGTCCTGACCACAGAACCTGGGGGTTAGGGGGACTGCAGTGGCAGCAGGAAAGGGGATGTGGTCCCCCCACATTCTTTCCCTCTCACCCTCCCAGTTCCCATGGGGCCTAAATGTGCACTTAAGATTTAATTTGTGTTGTCTTTACGGGACTTTCTCACCCTCTCTCACCCCAAATATGTTCTGTGTGTACTTCTCCTGATTGATCTTTCCTTATTTGCTCTCCTCCTAAGCTTCACTTTGAGTCTTCTGAAAACATCTATTAAAATCCTGGTGTCTTTCAAAGACAGTCCTTCCCAACCAAAAGGGCCTTTGCATCTTGCCCTTCAAGATGTGTATTCTCTTGCTCTCCACAGATCCCCGGCTTCACTCACATGACTATCCAATCCTCTTACTTATAGGGCTTAATAAGCCCCTGGAAGCTGGTGAGCCTACCTGACATCAGTGTGCCCTGTAGACAGTGGCCTCCTTCCCCTCCTAGGAGCAAAGACTGCTCCCATGTCCTGTCCACCATCTGCTGCACACGGTGGGGTGTCGCCCTTTGCGTAAGATCCCTGGATCCAATGAGCCACTGATGTCTCTGTCGCTGTCCCTGGGCTTTTTCTTCGGTCTCGAGGCTAAGCAACTACAAGGCTGGCAGGCCTATGGGATGTAGCCCCACACTGTCCCTACCAAAATAGCTTTCCTGGAGGGTACCGCCACTCTTGCGTGCCTCTGAAATGTGCTGATTCCCTCATCAGGGACATGGGATGGAGCCGACCCTCTCCCCTCCCTGTAGCTCTCCTTCTATGCCTCAGCTCCTCCATCCTGGCATAAAAACATCTCCGCCTTAAGCATCAGACATTAGACACCACTGCACTCTGCACACTTTGTTCTCATCAGGTGCTTCCTAGGTAGCTGTCACATCCATCAAGGTCTTTGGCATCAGGCTCATCCCTCTATATCCCACCAGCAAGACTTCAGTGTCTCAGTCAATGAATCCACCATGGCCCCAATTCCAGGGAGGGCCACCCACCCCCAGGCCCCAGCTCTCAGTGCCTGAACTGCTGTGCCCCTGAAATCTTAATCTTGATTACTCCCTCCTTTACTTCCCAAATGCCTTCTCATCAACCTGAAACCTTCAGAATAATAACCCTTTTCTACCTTCCTCTCCCTTCTGGCCTCTCAAGTCCCTAGAAAGGCTGTACTCACATTCTTGCAATCACCTCCTTGCCATCATCTTCAAGTCTTTACTTCCTCATTTTTTTCTGTCTTTCACACCCTGTAAACCCTACCTCTGCAGCCTCATTCACCTTCTCCACCCCTGTACTCTGGATGTAGCATGCATGTTGTGTTGCTTCAGTCATGTGTGAGTCTTAGCGGCCCTATAGACTGTAGCCCGCCAAGCTCCTCCATTCATGGAATTCTCCAGGCAAGAATACTGGAGTGGTTTGCCATTTCCTCCTCCAAGGGATCTTCCCAACCAGGGAAAGAACCTGTGTCTCTTATGTCTCTTACACTGGCAGGTGGGTTCTTTACCCCTAGTGCCACCTGGGAAGCCTCCATCCTTTCTGTAACTCCAAGAAAAATCATAGCACTGGGCAAGTTAGACCCATCACAAGCCCCCGGTTTTCATCATCAAGGGGGCCCTGCAGCAATACCTGGTGTTCCTTCTTCAGGTGCCTGCCGAGCCTCTGCACCACTTTCCCTGGGCACGGTTCCTAAGTTTTCTTTACTCTTGAATGCAGCCAGATCCCCCTGCTTTACTTGCAAGGCAGCTGCCAACTTATTCCTTTTGAACCTCCCTCCATCCTGCCCTTAAGCCTCAGAGGTAACTGTTCTTCTCCAATCCCAGTGCTCACTCCTGGCCTTGGACCCCATCCTCTCCCATCCCTGCTCTATGCCCATCCTGAGAGTGTGGCTTCATTCTCTTTCCAGTAGACATCTTTCTCTATAGACTTCTCTCCATCAATCTCAAAATAAGTTCCTTTATTGCTTTCCTTAAAAAGCAAACCTTAATACACATGGTCTTATCTCAACCCCACTCGCTTCTAAAAGGCAGCCCCTTTCTCCATCCTTTCATAGCAAACTCAGAGAAAGAGGAGTCTACACTCATTGGCTCCTCCTCATTCACTTCCCTGGATGGAGACTCTCTGGCTACCAGGTCCTTCTAGTCTTTCCATGACTACCACCTACATCACAGGAGATAGAATGGCCCCATCACATCAGCAGTCCTCATTTTCCGGGGCGAAATTTGTGTGCATACACACGTGTTAGGTCTCTTCAGTCGTGTCTGACTCTGCAACCCCGTGGACCATAGTCTGCCAGGATCCTCTGTCCATGGGGATTCTCCAGGCAAGAATATTGGAGTGGGTTGCCATGCCCCCCTCCAGGGGAATTTCCTGACCCATGGATGGAACCGCCATCTCCTGTGACTCTTGCATTGCAGGTGGATTCTTTACTGCTCAGCCACCCGGGAAGCCCGCCAGGGTGAAACTTGCCACCCCAGAAACCCCCAGGGGGATTGAGAAGGTGAATATTGATCAGTCCATATTGTGGCCATCACTTAAAGGCTTAAATTTTCCATGAATTTAGTCATTTCTGTATCCAACACAAATTTGTTAAGCACCTATAATGCTCCAGACAAACATGACTGTTTTCTGAGTAGCCCAGGATGTTCCGAGGAGCTAAAGATACTGCAGAGACATAAATGTGTTTTGTAGCTCAATTCTACAAGAATTAAGACCAGCAGGTCCTTTTTCCTGCAGAAAAAAGTTATGAAATTTTCTTTTTAAGTATGTCCTTCACCCAAGTCAACCCCATTCCTACACATGCTCCCTCATTTCAGAGTGTATTTTTGAGCAAGAAGAAAAAAAATAAAGCTGTTTTGGTGATAGATTTAGAGAGCCCAGCTCTGTTGAAATTCCCAGTGTATTAACACAGTGCTAACCTCAGGGACTCCGCTAAAACTCATCACTGGCAGGACTAATGTACAGCAGTGAATAGATTTCAAGAAAAGCAGCTGGGACAAAGGCAATACGGGGACAATGGAGGTAGCTGGGAAAATCAAACAGAAGACTCCATTTCAGCCCATGATATATTCTGAGCACGTCTACTTAGAAACTTTCTTGAAACAGACAAGCATATTCTTAAGTTTTCCTGATGTAAACACAATTCAGACATCCGCACTCAATGCCACCAGCCATTTTCAAGTCCCCACGCCTATTTCTTACACTCCTTTGTCACATTCTTAGTGAGGGGGTGGTACGACCTCCTCCAGGGGACCCTTGGGAATGCTTGGGGGATGATTTGGTCCCACGCTGACACTCATGATAGTCAGGGCCCAGGGATGCTAAACATCCTGCAGTGAGGAGGATAGTCCCATGCAGTGAAGAACTGCCCCAGCCAAAATGCCACTAGCATCCTAAGAAGCAGCAGCAGGAGGGGGCAGCCCACTTCTTGATGGCTAATGCTTTGTGCAAAGGGCAGTGGAGAACTCATGTAGACTATGCGGAAACCTCCCCACCCCCTGCTCCGAAAGGATGAAAGAAAGCGGGAGTGTCCTTGAACAGGTGTGGACTGTACCTGTGCTGTTCAGGAGTAGGCTCTCTCCTGAGATGGAATGCCTGCAACTTACACTCTGTCACTGGCTTACCGTTCTGATCCTGGGCTCTCCTCAGTGCAGCTGTGCAAAACCAGCTTGAGTGGGGGAGTGAGTTATAGGAAGCTCTGGGGGCAGGATGTGTGTGTAAGTACAGGCCTGCCAATAGGACAAGCCTTAGAGCCTGAGAGTCTTTCTTGTTGGGGGTTGGGTCAAACGGAAAGGCAGCTGATAACTGGGTGACTTGAACGTGTCAGCTGATCGCCTTGACCCCGGTTTTGCTCCTGTACACATGGAGTAATAGCAACACCTCCTTCTGAGGGCTCTTGGGGATTTCAACAGAGATGATACACACAGAGAATTTAGAAAAATGCCTAGAAACAGTAAACAATAAATGTAGGCTGTCATTAGCATTATCTTTAGGTAGACCAGCAAGTTCCCCAAACTGTTGAGAGATTGCCCCAACCAGAACAAGAAGCCACATTACTCAGCCCAGTTCTGTGCCAGGCTTGGTGCCAGACACACAAGAGTTTGTTACTTAACTCGAAGTATCCACCCCCATTTTCCTGCTCTGGAAGCTGAGGCTCAGGGAAGTAAAGTGACTTGTCAGAGAACACAGAACCGAGTCCTGGGAGGCTGGTTCAGTGACCCATTTGAAAGGCCCAAGGCCTGGGGGGCAAAGCTCTCAAGAGTGGTGGGCTGGTGGTGGGCAGGAGGCTCGGACCCTGGGTAGTGAGCCGGAACTGGTTTCCTCACTGCTGGCCCACTGTGGGGCCTCTGATGATCGCTGCTTCCCGGTCTGTGGGAGATTAATAAAAGTGACACATAACTTGCTGTTTACAACTCTAATTGTGGAGTTTGGACATGAAGTGAAGAACATATCATGTGAAATGAATAACAAATCAAATGGCTCCCGCTGAAGCTGGGGCAGCAGCCCGTGCTAAGTCGCTTCAGTCCTATCTGACTCTTTGCAACCCTGTGGACTGTAGCCTTCCAGGCTCCTCTGTTCAAGGAATTTTCCAGGCAGGAATACCGGAGTGGGTTGCTCTGCCCTCCTCCAGGGGATCGTCCTGACCCAGGGATCGAACCCACGCCTCTTACACCTCCTGCCCTGGCAGACGGGTTCTTTACCACTAGCACTGCCTGGGAAGCCAGGGAGCGGCCCAGGGTTCAGCATCGCTCGGGGGAGGAGGAGGTCACCACTGCGGCACTGACACCTGGGCTTGCAGACCCGTCTGTCCGCTGTCTCCCTGTGCGCCTGCACCGCACACCAAGCACACATCCGGGCCACGGCTCTGCCCCGTGTGTCACTACTGAACGGGAATGGCAGTGGGGTGCTTTCCTAAAGCCGGGTGGGGCCAGCTCCAGGCAGATACTCACAGGCGGGCCCAGTGGGTGTCAGTGATGGAGACGGAGCCCTGTGATGGTTCACCGACGCCACGTCCTGTGGAGGAGCCAGATCTGGGAGGCAGCGCTGGGAGAGAAACAGCAGGGGGCAACTGGCTGCTCCTTCCGCCCTCGAGTGTTCCCCTTCTGCTCGTGTGGAGAGGCTGCCCGTGGGTGTGACATAATCACACCAGCCATCATGTCCTAGGCACTGGGCTGTGGGCCACCAGAGCCCTCGGGACCACTTAGTGAAGCCCCTGTTCAGGGGTTATAACTGGCATTAGAAAGACGGAATCACCAGCCACAATCACGCATGTGCTGTGGGAAGTACTGGGCCTAGATCCCAGCCTCGCCTGACTCCAAGTTTGTGAAGGTACAGTCACACTGTCCTGAGTCCTCTGGTGCAAAAGCTATCCCCTCAAACAAGTGGCCTGCACTGTGAATGGGGAAGTGCTGAGGGATGGCTGCCCGTAGAGTGTGCAGAAAGTGGACTGTCCCACGGCCAGGCATTGCATTGCCCCAGAGGCCTCACTCACCCTGTATCCCATAGAAATGGTGGCCCCTGGAATCATGTGTGGTATAGCTCAGAGACCAATAGAGAGCCACTTTATAACTCAATGATTCCATTCCTGAGTATTTATCCAAAAAATCCAAAACACTAATTAGAAAAGGTACATGGCACCCCAATGTTTGTAGCAGCACTGTCTACAATTGCCAGGATGTGGAAGCAACCTGTGTCCATCGACAGATGAATGGATAAAGAAGACATGTACATAGACACAATGGGATACTACTCAGCCAGGAAAAAGAACAAAATCTTGCCATTTGCGGTGACATGATGGACTTGGAGTGAGATAAGTCAGACAGAGAAAGACAAATACTACATGATATCACTTAATGTGGAATCTAAAAAATAATGCAAGCCAGTGACTGTAACAAAAAAGGAACATACTCACAGATATAAAGAACAGAGAGGTGGTTACCAGTGGAGAGAGGGGCAAGACAAGGGTGGGAACTAATAGGTAACTACTATTAGGTGCATCATAAGCTACAAGGATATATTTTACAACACTGGGAATATAATCAATTTTGTAACAACTGTAAATGGACTTGTTGTTTGGTTACTAAGCTGTGCTCCACTCTTTGTGACCCCAAGGAGTATAGCTGGCCAGGTGCCTCTGTCCATGGGATTTCCAGGCAAGAATACTGGAATGGGTTGCCATTTCCTTCTCCAGGGGATCTTCCTGACCTAGGGATCAAACCCATGTTTCCTGCACTGGCAGGTGGATTCTTTACCACTGAGCCACCAGGGAAGCTGAATAAATGGAGTATAATCTTTAAAACTATGAATCACTATTTGTACATTTGTAACATGCAGAGTACACCATGAGAAATGCTGGACTGGAAGAAACACAAGCTGGAATCAAGATTGCCGGGAGAAATATCAATAACCTCAGATATGCAGATGACACCACCCTTATGGCAGAAAGCAAAGAGGAAATAAAAAGCCTCTTGATGAAAGTGAAAGAGGAGAGTGAAAAAGTTGGCTTAAAGCTCAACATTCAGAAAACGAAGATCATGGCATCTGGTCCCATCACTTCATGGGAAATAGATGGAGAAACAGTGGAAACAGTGTCAGACTTTATTTTTTTGGGCTCCAGAATCACTGCAGATGGTGATTGCAGCCATGAAATTAAAAGACGCTTACTCCTTGAAAGAAAAGTTATGATCAACCTAGATAGCATATTCAAAAGCAGAGACATTACTTTGCCGGCTAAGGTCCGTCTAGTCAAGGCTATGGTTTTTCCTGTGGTCATGTATGGATGTGAGAGTTGGACTGTGAAGAAGGCTGAGCGCCGAAGAATTGATGCTTTTGATCTGTGGTGTTGGAGAGGACTCTTGAGAGTCCCTTGGACTGCAAGGAGATCCAACCAGTCCATTCTGAAGGAGATCAACCCTGGGATTTCTTTGGAAGGAATGATGCTAAAGCTGAAACTCCAGTACTTTGGCCACCTCATGCAAAGAGTTGACTCATTGGAAAAGACTTTGATGCTGGGAGGGACTGGGGGCAGGAGGAGAAGGGGACGACAGAGGATGAGATGGCTGGATGGCATCACTGACTCGATAGACGTGAATCTGAGTGAACTCCGGGAGTTGGTGATGGACAGGGAGGCCTGGCGTGCTGCGATTCATGGGCTCACAAAGAGTCGGACACGATTGAGTGACTGAACTGAACTGAACATATAATATTGTATAATAATTATACTTCAATTAAAACAAACAAAAAAAGAATTATAAAGGATCTGAGAATTCAACCCGCTAACAAGCTAACCTAATGGATGTTGGTAGAAAACACGACTTCTGGGTCAGAAACAAAGGACCATTATCCTCTGTGTTTTACCATAGTCAGTTTCTACTTTACTGAAAGAGTTAACAATTTACAGAATTTTTATTAATAAAAACATGATTAAATTAGTATTTGGAAGCTCTAAGGATTGTATTGTAAAATAAAATATTAAATGCAGAAGATGTCTTAAGAAAATGAAGGAACCCTGTGTGGATTAGTCCCCGAACAATGCAGACCCGGAGGTGGCCAGCTAGAGCTTCAGGCCTGGGTGAGGCTCATCCCAGACTAACTGAGTCAGGGCCCTGTACTAACAGTCCTCAGCTGACACCTGGGTGATACAACCACACACAAGGAGCCAAGAAACAAACTCAGAGAAGTTTTTCCAACAACAACTTGATGCCTGGCATTCTTATTTATTTATAGATAGAAATTGTAGAGAAGTAAAGAAGTCTGCCAAAGTTTGCAGAGAAGTGGCTGGCGATTTAAATTCTCAGCCCACGAAGTAAAACTTTTCAACTGTCTCTGAAATGTTGCTTGAAAGTTCTGGGGATGCAAACACAGTCCATGAAGGGCCTCTAACACCCCATGCGGTGGTCTTGGGAGCATTGCCAACCAGGCCAGGGGTGATGGCTTTATTATGACCTCATGTGGGAATGGCAGTTTCTAGAGAGTGATTAGCAGACAAATAAGCTAGTCCTTTCTCTCATTTCTCTCTCTCTCTCTGCCTGTGTCTGTACATGTATGGAGAGCCAAGTGAGAAAAAAATGAAGAAATTCTAAAAATTCGAAAAAGCGAAGGAAACAAATTCCATTTACAATTCCACACTTCTCTTAAACACATTACCTGATCTAACATGAAATTCATCTCCAGGGTAAGTTCTAATCTTTATACCTTGCGTCAAAAAGCACTTCCTGAAGCATAAATGTGACAGCTTCAGTATTTCAAAAACTTTAGAAGGAATTAAAGTCCCTTTCATCTTCCTTCTTCTACAGAATTTGCTTTCCTATAGAAAAAGCACCTACCCCTCCCCGCCCCCACTCCCACCCCTACAACCCCGCCGGGTGTCTTTCACAGTCTAGAAGATTCAGGCAGAAAGAGTGGGAAAGGCCCTCAGAACCTGTCTTGACCCATTCCTCCTCTGATGGCCGAATGAGAAAGTGGTTTGGGGCCATAGGTTGCATCATATGAATGGTAATTGTCTAAGTGCCCACCTCTCTCTCCAGACCAGGGCTCTTCCAGGTCCGAGACCTGGGTAACGCTGTCTCTGCCTCTCACGGTCCTTGGCCTGACATAATACTCAATGCAAGTTTGTTGAATGAGCAGGTGAATGAATGAGTGAGTGAATGAGTGAGTGACTGAATAAACAGAGCCTGTGGGGAGACCCCACTGTTGTATTTCTCCCAGCAGAAGAAATTTTCCAGGCTGTTACACTAATTAGGGCTAATATTCTCAGTTATTTTGAGGATTGCTTGAAATTTGCTGCTAATTTTTAAAAAAAGGTTATGTTTACTCATTAACCAATTAGCATGCTTCCCAGCAGCTTCACTTCACTAATTTGATTAGTTACACTAGGCTTTCTCCTACCCAGGGCCTTCTCTGAGACCCAGGAATATCACGATGCTAACAGAGTGAACTTTTCAAACAACATTTAAACAGAACCTCTCAAAGGGTTGAACCCAGATGTGAACACGGCTCCTCTGCCTCACCCGAGCTGCCTTGTGGGTCCCTGATGTCTCTGAGATTCGCTGGGCTCCTCAGGAAGTTGCTGTTCTACAGCACCACTCCTATTACTAGACAGATTTGTTCTTCAAGGGAAATGAAACTTCCCAAAAGGTGAGGACTTCCTAAAAGACAACCCAGCCTGTGTCAAATGAATGAATGAACAAAACTGGAGGAGAAAATGGAAGTCAAAATACAGGCATCCTTCCCAGCCCTGTCTTGGCCAGTAACTCAGAGTGTGACCCAGGCAGGAGGTTCACATTCCCAGATGCCATTTCCTTGTTTTCTTATTTGTCAGAGGAGGAACTGATTTAGAAAATACCTAAGTTTGTGTGGTAGAGACAAGGCTTCCTGGGCACCCAGAAAACCCTGATTCCCACGTCCTCCGTGTGAGGCAGGGCCATGTGATAATTCTGGTTAATCGAATGTGACAGGAGGTGATGTGAGGCCCTTTTCATCTGAGGCACGGAAGTCAGGTTACCAGTCATGTTCTTCCTTTTTAGGGATGCTGGGGGTTGAACTGTGTACCTCAAAAATTCATATGTTGAAGTCTTCACATCTAGTACCTGAGACTGTGACCTTATTTGGAAATACAGTTGGCTGCAGATATAAATTAGGATGAGAGTGGAGTGGGTGGGCCCCTAATCCAATATGACTGGCATCCTCATAAAACGGGGGAAAGTTGACGCAGACAAGCACTCGGGGAGAACACCACGTGATGGGGAATGTCGCTGCCACAAGCCAAGAAACTGCCAGAAACTGGGGAGAGAGGCCTGGAGTAGATGCTTCCCAGGTGCCTTCAGAGAGAGCACGGCCCTGCCAACACTGCAGTCTCAGACTTCCAGCCTTCAGAACTGTGAGATGATGAATCTCCATTCTCTAAGCCACCCAGTTTGGGCTTCTTTGTTACAGCTGCCCTAGGGCACGACTGAGCGACTTCACTTTCACTTTTCACTTTCATGCACTGGAGAAGGAAATCGCAACCCACTCCAGTGTTCTTGCCTGGAGAATCCCAGGGACAGGTGAGCCTGGTGGGCTGCCGTCTATGGGGTCGCACAGAGTCGGACACGACTGAAACGACTTAGCAGCAGCAGCAGCAGACACACTAACTTCTAGATTTCTGTCTGGGTTGAAAAGATCATATCATAGGCTATGATTTTATTTCTCTGTAGGGCATTAACTACTTTTGGATCAAATTTACAATTTTATTATAACACTCTTCTTTAGAAAATGCCCACAGACACTGAGTTCCTCAAATGCTTTCAGTACCTGCTTGCTGCTTCCTTTATTAATGAGCCAAATATGTTTTCATTACATGTTCATTTTAATTTAAGAGTCATGTTTTCCTTTTTTTTTTAATTGATTAGTAAATGCTAGTGTGATTTGGGACTGATTATTACATGGTTGATACAGGTTCTTTCTGAGAACCTGCATTTTTAAAACCCCAAATGGAAAAATTTAGAAATTTGGATGAAGAAAAGAAGGAAGGGAAGTTCACCTTCAAGTCAGCAGGATGAACTTAGCCAGCCCGAGGTCCTGCCTTCTTTCTATCTTCTTCCTTCACCATTATATTCAAAAACTCTGCGTCCTTATAATTTTGGAAGTTTCGTATCCCTCTTGAATCTGTTCTTCTCCAAGTGGCACAATTCCCTTTCTTAAGGACATGGTCTTTGCCAATCTGGTAATAATTATCTAATATTTAGCAAGCAATGACTGTGTTCCAGGCTTGTTGTCTAAGTGTTTCATGTACATCAATTTATTGTTTGTTTAATTCTTTTTTTTTTTTAATTCTTAAAATTAATGTTTATTTAGTTCTTAAAACAACCCTAAAGGGTAGATACTACTATAATCTCTACTTTTCAGGTTGTGAAATTGACACAGAAAAGTTACGATACTTACCCAGGGAACTGGGTTAGTGAGTGATAAGGCTGGGATCTGAACCCAGGTAGTCTGGTTCTTGACCATTATATACCTCGTCATTTGCCTTTTAACATTTTTATGCTTCCTATCAAGTGTGATGCTCAGGAAGGAATATATGGGGTTTCATAACAGAGGCCAGCAAGACTGTCACCGTGGGTAGGTCTCTGCTCCCCAGATAACCATGTGAGATGTCACGGCCCTCTGCTGGAGCTGTGCAGAGCACAGCCTGCACGACCGCATGTGGCCGTCCCATCTGTGGACTTCCTTGGGTTCTCCTTGACCTCTGTGGCCATGGTACCAAGAGATTTGCTGAGAACTGTTAGTAGGAGGGGAAACACTCCTAGAAATGCATGCTGAGCATTTCATTTGGACCAAGCCTAGGAGATTCAGAGTATCCCTGAGGCCTGTATCTGTTCACCGTCCCCTTCTGAGATGTACCCTGACCTTGTACTAAGGTCATCTTCCTCCTCATCTTGTCTCTTCATGAGGCAATCAATTTCTTAAGGGTTAGTAGACGCCATTGGGAAGCCTTGAGAACCAGAGGCCCTGCCTCCTCACTATCTGCTTATCTCCTGCACCTCAGTCAGTTCAGTTCAGTCGCTCAGTTATGTCCAACTCTTTGCAACCCCATGAACTGCAGCATGACAGGTTTCCATCCATCCCCAACTCCTGGAGTCTACTCAAACTCATGTCCATCCGTCAGTGATGCCATCCAACCATCTCATCCTCTGTAGTCCCCCTCTCCTCCACCTTCAATCTTTCCCAGCATCAGGGTCTTTTCAAATGAGTCAGTTCTTTGCATCAGGAGGCCAAAGTATTGGAGTTTCAGCTTCAGCATCAGTCCTTCCAATGAATATTCAGGACTGATTTCCTTTAGGATAGACTGGTTTGATCTCCGTGCGGTTCAAGGGACCCTTAAGCATCTCCTCCAACACCACAGTTCAAAAGCATCAATTTTTAGGCACTCAATTTTCTTTATAGTCCAACTCTCACATCCATACATGACTACTGAAAAAACCATAGCTTTGACTAGACAGATCTTTGTTGGTAAAGTAATGTTTCTGCTTTTTAATATGCTGTCTAGGTTGGTCATAACTTTTCTTCCAAGGAGTAAGTGTCTTTTAATTTCATGGCTACAGTCACCATTTGTAGTGATTTTGGAGCCCCCCAAAATAAAATCTGTCACTGTTTCCATTGTTTCCCCATCTATTTGCCATTAAGTGATGGGACCAGATGCCATGATCTTAGTTTTTTGAATGTTGAGTTTTAAGACAACTTTTTCACTCTCGTCTTTCACTTTAATCAAAAAGCTCTTCAGTTCTTCTTTGCTTTCTGCCATAAGGGTGGTGTCATCTGCATATCTGAGGTTATTGGTATTTCTCCTGGCAATCTTGATTCCAGCTTGTGCTTCATCCAGTTCAGCATTTTCATGATGTACTCTGCATATAAGTTAAATAAGCAGGGTGACAATATACAGCCTTGACATACTCCTTTCCCAAATTGGAACCAGTCTGTTGTTCCATGTCCAGTTCTAACTGTTGCATACAGATTTCTCCAGAGGTAGGTAAGGTGGTATGGTATTTCCATCTCTTGAAGAATTTTCCACAGTTTGTTGTGATCCACACAGTCAAAGACTTTGGCATAGTCAATAAAGCAGAAGTAGATGCTTTTCTGGCACTCTCTTGCTTTTTTGATGATTCAATGGATGTTGGCAATTTGATCTCTGATTGGGCTTCCTTGGTGGCTCGGAGGACAAAGAATCTGCCTGCAATGCGGGAGACCTGGGTTGGATCCCTGGGTTGGGAAGATCCCCTGAAGAAGGAAATGGCAACTCACTCCAGTATTCTTTCCTGGAGAATCCCATGGATGGAGGAGACTGGTAGGCTACAGTCCCCAGGGTTACAAAGAGTCAGACACAACTGAGTGACTTCACTTTCTTTCCTCTGCCTTTTCTAAATCCAGCTTGAACATCTGGAAGTTCACAGTTCACGTACTGTTAAAGCTTGGCTTGAAGAATTTTGAGCATTATTTTGCTAGTGAGTGAGATGAGTGCAATTGTGTGGTTGTTTGAGCATTCTTTGGGTTTGCCTTTCTTTGTGATTGGAATGAAAACTGACCTTTTCCAGTCCTGTGGCCACTGCTGAGATTTCCAAATTTGCTGGTATATTGAGTGCAACACTTTCACAGCATCATCTTTTAGGATTTGAAAGAACTCAACTGGAATTCCATCACCTCCACTAGCTTTGTTCGTAGTGATGCTTCCTAAGGGCCCCTTGACTTCTCATTCGAGGACGTCTGGCTCTAGATGAGTGATCACACCATTGTGGTTATCTGGGTCATGAAGATGTTTTTTGTACAGTTCTTCTGTGTATTCTTGCCACCTCTTCTTAATATCTTCTGCTTCTATTAGGTCCATACAAATTTCTGTCCTTTATTGTGCTCATTTTTGCATGAAATGTTCCCTTGGTATCTCTAATTTTCTTGAAGAGATCTCTAGTCTTTCCCATTCTGCAGTTTTCCTCTATTTCTTTGCATTGATCACCGAGGAAGGCTTTCTTATCTCTCCTTGCTATTCTTTGGAACTCTGCATTCAAATGGGTATATCTTTCCTTTTTCTCCTTTGCCCTTCATTTCTCTTCTTTACACAGCTATTTGTAAGGCCTCCTCAGACAACCATTTTGCCTTTTTGCATTTCTTTTTCTTGGGGATGGTCTTGATCACTGCCTCCTGTACACTGTCATGAACCTCCATCCATAGTTCTTTGGGCACTCTATCAGATCGAATCCCTTGAATCTAATTTGTCATTTCCACTGTGTAATGGTAAGGGATTTGATTTAGGTAATACCTGAATTGGAGAAGGCAATGGCACCCCACTCCAGCACTCTTGCCTGGAAAATCCCATGCATGGAGGAGCCTGGT
Source organism: Cephalophus harveyi (assembly GCA_006410635.1). NCBI lineage: Eukaryota > Metazoa > Chordata > Mammalia > Artiodactyla > Bovidae > Cephalophus > Cephalophus harveyi. Next base: position 294,382 of record SJYT01046936.1, read on the forward strand.
AGGCTGCAGTCCATGGGGTCGCGAAGAGTCGGACACAACTGAGCGACTTCACTTTCACTTTTCATTTTCATGCATTGGAGAAGGAAATGGCAACCCACTCCAGTACTCTTGCCTGGAGAATCCCAGGGACGGGGGAGCCTGGTAGGCTGCCGTCTATGGGGTCGCACAGAGTTGGACACGACTGAAGCGACTTAGCAGCAGCAGCAGCAATACCTGAATGGTCCAGTATTTTTCCCTATTTTCTTCAATTTAAGTCTGAATTTGGCAATAAGGAGTTCATGATCTGAGCCACAGTCATCTCCCGATCTTGTTTTTGCTGACTGTATAGAACTTCTCCATTTTTGGCTGCAAAGAATATAATCAACCTGATTTCAGTATTGACCATCTGGTGATGTCCATGTGTAGAGTCTTCTCTTGTGTTGTTGGAAAAGGGTGTTTGCTATGACCAGGGCCTGCACCATGGATGCAGTCCACCCTAATGGATGGATGAACACATGCCAAGGATACACAGCCAATCTCCAGGATGCCCCAGTTCTCCCCAGCTCTCCCAACTCATTGGGAAGGCCAGTCTCAACAAATTCCTGCCACAGCAGAGTCCCTACACCTCCCTGTTCTTGGAAATGTGTGTGATTTGAGCCTGGTCTCAAGCCTCCTTACCTCTGGGTACTGACAGCTGGGTACCTCAAGCCTGGTAGGAGAGGGCAGCTGGGCCCAGTGTTCATGTACAGACCAGTTATAGGAAGGTACTGTGGGGGATGGGGAGGGGGACCCAAGATTTTAAGGCCTGCTGCAGCTCCACAACAAAAAGCTGATTTACCAAGCATCAAGGCAAGGCAGCTCCAAGTATTCCTGGCAAGCACAGCACAAGCTCACAACATCCTAGGCAACTGGATTTCAGAACAAGGGAATTCAAGGTAAGCAGATTGGTAGAGCTGGCAGAGCTGGGCCCGGAGATGGCCAGCCCAACTTCCTCACTGGCAGATAAGAACACAGACCCAGATAAAACTAATCAATCATGCTATGATGAAAATTGTAGAGATGAAAATTGTCATTACCTGGGCTTCCTGGTGTTTAAGATGGTAAAGAATCTGCCCACAATGTGGGAGACTTGTGTTCAATCCCTGGGTCAGGATGATCCCCTGGAGAAGGAAATAGCCACCCACTCCAGTATTCTTGCCTGGAGAATTCCAAGGACAGAGAAGCCTGGAGGGGTAGAGTCCATGGGTTCACAAAGATTTGGACACGACTAAGCAACTAACACATAGCATTGGATGGAGGTATTGACCAAGAGGCAGAATGAGGAAGCCCACTGGGATGATGGGTTTGATGTAGGTGGTGCCTGTACCGTGTCTATGAATGTGGAAACTCACTGAACTGTATGCTTAAGATGTGTATGCTGCTGCTGCTGCTGCTAAGTCACTTCAGTCGTGTCCGACTCTGTGCGACCCCAGAGACGGCAGACCACCAGGCTCCCCCGTCCCTGGAATTCTCCAGGCAAGAACACTGGAGTGGGTTGCCATTTCCTTCTCCAATTAAGATGTGTATACCTTAGTGTAAAAGCATACCTCAGTAAAAGAATAAAACAAAATAAGGCCCAGGGAGGGTTAAGGTGATTGCAAACGTGTGCCAAGACCAAGCTCAGGCTTCCTGATGCCCCATTCACTATCCTCACCCCTACTCCACTGCATTTTTGCTACTATAGCAAAATGCTCTTATAGCTTATGGGTCAGCTTTGACCAAGGTTGGAGCCCACAGCACATGACACCTGAGGTCAAGGAAAGTCAGTCCAGCGTGAGCTGGAGTTAGAAACTGGAGGGTATTTATACTGAGCAAGGCTCAATGATCAGTAATAATAATATCATCATAGCAATAGTAATAGCTAAACATTTATTGAGCCTTACTATATGCTCGGCATTATTTTAAATGTATTAAATCCTTACAACATTGTTCTTTATGGTATACACCACTATTAAACCATATTTTACAGGTGAAAGAAATAGGCCCACATTTAAAAACCTGTCTAAAGGTTCACAACTGGAAATTTTCAAAGCTGCCATTTGGACTTAGGCAATCTGGCTCCAGAATCCATGCTCCTCACAGCATAGACTGCCCCGTACTGAAGCACCTGCAGCTGGCAGGCTCGGCTTGAACAGGACCCACCATCCCACAGAGGAGACGTCTGACATGTGGCCAGAGATGCAGATGAGCATCGGCACCACACGTTCCCACCTAGATTCATTAAAAGTGAGTACAGCTATTGCGTCTTGGATCACACGTGTTACGACGCAGAGAGGGAATTTACACAGAGATGGAATTACTGTGACCTTGGCCATCTTGGCCCACACTCAGGAACAACTGAAACTCAGGTGCCTGTCTGCATGAACAAGCAGAGAAATGCAAATTAAAACTACAACTTGATAGCCATATACAACCACCACGATGTCTAGAAGTTTAGGAAGACAGATAATACGGAATACTGTCAAGGATGGGGAAGAACCACAACTCTCACATATGGCTGGTGGGGCAAAAATTAATACAACTACTTAGGACAACTGCTTGACAGTGTATTAGATGGCTCTGGCTGCCATAACAAAATGCCACAGACTGGATGGCTTAAAGGAAGATGGAACTACCTATGACCTTGTTTATTTTTTCGCACAGTTTTGGAGTCGGGAAGTCTAAGATCAAGGTGTTGGCCTGTTCAGTTTCTGGTGAGAGTTTCTGGTGCAAATGGCCACCTTCTTGCTGTGTCCTTACATGGCAGAGAGTGACGGAGCGCTCTGCTGGCTCTTCTTATAAGGACACTATCCCCATAAAATCAGTGTTGCACTTTATGACCTTATTTAACCTGATTACTTCCTTACTCCGCATATAGACAGGCTTAGCACTTCAACACGTGAATTTTGGAGTGACACAGTTTCAGTCTATTGCGTTCTGCTCTTGGCCCCCCCAAATTAATTTCCTTCTTTCACGCAATGTACATTCACTTCATCCCAACAGCCTTGAAAGTCTGAACTCATTCCAGCATTGACTCTACAGTCAAGATATCATCTAAATCAGATATGTGGGAGACTCAAGGTATGATTCATTCTGAGGCAGAATTTCTTTCCAGCAAAGAACCTGTGAAATCAGACAAGTTATGCACTTTCAAACTATGATGGTGGGACAGGCATAGGATAGGTGATCACATTCCAAAAGGGAGAAACTGGAAGGAAGAAAGGGTTGATGGGTCGCAAGCAAGCCCAAGACCCAGAAAGGCAAAATTCCACTGGATCTTAAGGCTCGGAATAATCAGCTTTGTCTGGACACTCTGCCTTCCAGGCCCATTGGGTTGGGAGTGGCCCTGTCCAAGCTGCTTACTACTTTGGTCTCACCCCACTGGCTTGGGGCAGGGTCATCCTGGCCCACTGAAACCAGAGTGGCAGGCCCATCCTTTGAGTGAACAGCCTTGCCTTACCCTGGGGCCAGTGGTAGGAGTAAGGACTTGTGCCCTGATGATCCCTAAATCACCTTCAGTATCCTTTGTCCCTTTTCTTGTGGAACAGTACATGTTAACAACTGAATAGCTTATGGTCCCATCTTACAGAATCCAAGATGTCCAATAGTGTTCCTTTATCTTTCCCTGATTTACCGTTAATTCAAACTGGCAGCGTCCCTGCTGGTATAGGTGAGGTGAAGTCGCTCAGTCGTGTCCGACTCTTTGCGACCCCATGAACTGTAACCTACTAGGCTTCTCTGTCCATGGGATTCTCCAGGCAAGAATACTGGAGTGGATTGCCATTTCCTTCTCCAGGGGAACTTCCCGACCCAGGGATCGAACCCAGGTCTCCCGCATTGGAGGCAGACGCTTTAACCTCTGAGCCAACCCCCTCTCTATTCATGCCTTCTGCTGTGAGATGGTTGATTAAGTCCAAGAGCCCCACCCTTTATCTCTTAATCAAATGATTGTTCAGTAGCACTTTTGGTATTCTCTCCAAATCAACCTTTCTCATTTTTTGTAATGTGGATAGGCTGAGAATTTCCCAGACCTTCACATTAAGGTTAAACGAGGTCTTAAGGGCAGAGCTCTGATGCAATAGGATTAGTGTCCTTTTAAGAAGAGACTCCAGAGAGCTTGCTCATTCTTTCCCCCGTGCTACACAAGGACACAGTGAGAAGGTGTCTATCTGCAAACTCGAAGAGAGACCAACTCAGCTGGCACTTGGATCTTGGACTTTCAGCCTCAGAACTGTGAGCAAATACATTTCTATTGTTTAAGCTATCTGGTTTCTGGCATTTTGTTACAGCAGCCCTTGCAGACTAATATAGGCAGTGTCTACTAAAAGTGATCATACGTCAACCCTATGACTCAGTGATTCGACTTCTAGGTTTAAATCCACAAGAAATGAGTACATATGCACACCAAAAGACACGGACGAGAATGTCCATAGCAGTAGTATTTGTAATATTCCCAGCCTGGCAGTAGCCCAACTGTCCATCAACAGTAGAATATACAGTAAATACGGCATGTTCATAAAATGGAATATGACATGGTAGAAAAAAATGAACAGATTACAACTATATATATACAGAAATAATGATGAAGGAAAGATTCAAAAATGAGAAAGCATATATCCTATGATACTATTTACATAAGGCTCAAAGCAATACTGTGTTTTTGTTTTTGTTTTTCTGACCTGGGTGCTGTTCCACAGGTGTGTTTGCTCTGAAAGTTCATTACTCTGTACACTTATAATTTGTCTATTTTCTGCATATATGTTACATGCCAACAAAAAGCTTGCATAACAGTAGTCACTCATTAAAAATGTTACACCATTCTAATAATGGAGAATGAGTTGGTATACTGTGTGGTGTGAGGATAATGTGATCTGCTGACTGTGACTGACCGATCAGTGATGTCACAGCAGCTCAGCCCACAAAAAGGACCAGGTGGTAGCGATCACAGTGGGCAATTTCTGAAAAGTCCTGGGATAGTACACTAGAGACACATCACAGTATCCTTCGGTTGTGTAACCTTCAGTTTAAGCAGGCAACAGCTCTTTAAAACACTTAACTTCAACTGCACAAACACATGTATCTTCTATATTAAAGTATCTTTTAAAAATCATTTTATACTTCTGGAGGTAAGATAAGTAAACTCTGAAAATGCCAAGTCATAATGGTCAGTCTATGGTGTCCTTGGTCATTGATTGTCCATCCTACTTTGTTGAATAAATCATTTTTCTTGTCCTCTTTGGATATGTGAAGCCTAGGCTATGAATGGAGAATTTTAGGGGGATAACTTACTTTTCCGGTAGCTTCCCTTCATTCTCTGCTAGAAGGTCAGAAGACCTAGAAAGGATCTCATGGCTATAAATTTTGGTCCCAGCTATGATGGACCAAAGGGCAGAACCTGAAGCACTCTGAAGGGATTCTGAGATGGCAGGGAGTCTAGGGGAAACTTAGGGCTCCCTCCAGCCAGGGAAAGGCATGGCTGCCAGAGCCCAGACTGTAATCTGTGACAGTCTCCCCAACGGAGGCAGGTGTCTCTCTGCAGAGATGTATCACCTGCCTTGTGCCCACCCCAGGGGATCCTGGCATCCCAGCCTCTGCTCCTTTAGACTCCTTCCAGGCATTTAAGTAGGACTCTCTTTTTTTCTCATGAGGATACTTTCTAATGAAAAGCCCCCAGGGTCCCTGGGCCCAGGGTAGCCATGACAGAGTTTAGCTTCTCTTTTCCCACCAGACACACACATGTACACACCGGCACGGGGGTCTCAGAACACTCACCTGGGGTGTCATCCCGTGGCAGATGTACACAATAGGAACATTTTCTGTCTCTGGACCCTGATCAAGACACAAATCAGTCTTCAGGGAGTTCTGCAACTGAACACCAGAGGAGAGGCAGTCACACAAAAGAAACAGAGAAATAAAAGCGTTAAATCAGGAGAAAGAAGCATTCCACTGGGACAGGCTCTGCTTCCGTAGTCAACTCTGCTTTCAGTCAACCCTGAATACTATAGAAATCAACAAGTACCAACAAATACCAAGAAACCAACAGTGCTGGCCTTGCATTAAAGGTGCTGAAGGCAGAGCAGCCTCCTCTGAAGGACAAGAACTTGGATGGGAGCTGGATTTTGGGAGCTGAGAGGGTCTAGGTAAAAATATGACATACACACACACACAAGATGGTACTACGTTTCTCACCCTCTCCTTTTGCACAAGGGTGGCATAATGGCCAACAGAAGTCCCTGGATAGAAGACTTTGTTCTTGAGGGTTGGGGGAGGAGAGGACATGTCAGCTGTTTGGGGGGCCTGAGATGTCCCCTGGGATCAGGCCTTCTCTGTCTCCTCCAGATCCAGCAGTGGCTGGCCAGGCCCCAGTGTGGACCCAACTGATGAAGTTTCCCTAGAGTGGAAGGTCTGGTGGGTGAATAAGAAAGAAGGGGACCAGAGAGGGAATAGGGGAGGGGAGAGGTGTCTCTTATCCTCACCTACAAACACATGCCAATCAATAGTACAAAAGTCCTATGAACCAATATCTTAACACATCTAGGTAAGAAAGCTGATATTCAACATCCTCTTCTGGCTTAGCCCACTCTCAGTCCTTGGAAAGGGCAGCTTGTGAATCATGTGGCCCTGCTTACATGCCACAGCTGAGGAGACCAGGGCAGGCACCAACTCTTAGTTTAGAATAAATTGACAATTCTCTTTCTTTCCTCCTCTCTCCCCATCCTTCTCTTTCTGGAATGTGACAATCTCATCATCCTCTTATTCTGCCCTAGGAATCCTGATGAGAGACCAAACACCATGCTCAGTGGGTGCTGGCCACTCAGATTGTGGGGCCATTTAGATCGGGTATGGGGATCTGTTGGGCTTGTGCAAACAGAGAAATCCAGCTGTGATGAAGGGGGGATGAAGCAGGAGGCAGACGGATTTAGAGACAAGAGATGATCCTGCCCCAGGTGTGGTTTTCATGGCTTCCCAGCATGAGTGCCTGGGTCTAGCTGTACTTCTGTTCCTGGGCCTATAAGAGAACTTATGGTATCTTTAGCCACCTAAACTGAAGCTAGCTTACATAGCTCTTTTTAGTGATCAAAGCACTTTATTTACAACTGGAGGCTGGAGATTGGGATCCAGGGGAGACCAGGGCAATGGGCCACAGGTGGGTCATCTATCCAGGGAGGGCCAGAGGCAGATAGCGGCTAAGTTTTTGTAGTCTTCCTGGATGTGGTAGGAGTGCAGTGAACCCAATTAACAAGTGTGAAGCACAACAGATAACTGGAGGCCCACACTTGACCTTTGAACATCCTGTTCTTGACAGGGGACAAAGAACAGAATCAAATTCTTTTCTTTTGAGCTCCCTTTCCCTTACTGGGTGATAGCAGCTCAATCTCAAACTTGGAGTTTAGAGGTTCTGAAGAAATATGAATATGTGTCAGCTCCCTAGGCAGGGCCCCAGAAGCATCCATGCAGCATAAAATCCTCTATCATAAACCAACTACCTGACTGACCTGTTGGGAGGAGTATATACAAATACACCCTGGACTCCTCCCACGGCCTGAGACCTGCATAAAGTTCCAGAAAGCCCTGGTATCAGACATGGCTCTCCTGTGGGCCCCCAAAGCTGGCCTCTGAATGAAGGTGGGTGGTGACTTTTGATAAAGTCCTCTTTGATTCTGTGTCATCCATCCCCCATTAAGTAGATTGTCTGTTGAGGAAGTTGGGAGAGACAGGCTGAGATGAAATCCTGGCTCTAGCTGTTTGGTCTTGGGCAAAGCAACATAACTCCTTGTCTGTTTCCTTCTCTCTCTCAAATACGGATAATTATAGTGCCAAACTCATACGTTTGTGGATTAACTGAAATCATCTCTGGAAGTGCTTAGTACAGGGCCTGACAAATAGCAAAAGTGTGATAATTGTTAGGTGCTATTATTACTGCTATAACTATCCTGAAAGCCAGTCAGGGAAGTTAGCATTTATGACTGCATCTATGTGCCAGGTTCCATGTGAAGGGCTTTCCATGCATTATCCCACCTAATCCTCAAAATTACTCAGCCAGATTGGTAATGTTAACTCTCTTAAGGGTGCAGGAAGTTGTGTTGTAGCAGGAAGCTCTGCCTCACCTCTCACCTCTGTTCCCACTGCATGGGCTCTCTGCTTTAGCCTTCTCTTTTCCTTGACTGAGCCCCCCTCCTCCCGTGGTTCTCAGCCTCTCTGTCACTCTGGAAGCCTTTCCTGACTTGCATCTGGGTGTGAGGCCACCATACCTCCATCTCTCTGAATGCAGCACTTACACGCTGTATTCTCGTCACTTCTCTACTTGCCTGGCTCCTCTATCAGTCACCAGACTAGGTTGAAGGCTTTCTCACTGCCTGTGACACAGGACAGCCCTGGCACATATTAGACAGTAAGTACATATGGGATGAATGAATGAAGAAAATGAGTAATGAATGAATGGCCTCATAGTTGGAAAAATGGCAGAGCTGGAGTCTGTCTCCAAAGCCCAAGCTCTTTCCATCATCAAATGGTGACAATCCTGAGACTGTGAAAAATGTCCCATGAAGTGATATGACTCTAGCCTTTAAGGTTTTACAAACTGCTAGGGTTACACAGTGATTAAGTAGCAAAGCTAACTTTCAGAAGCAGGCATGTCTGTTTCTGGATGCTACTCCATCTCTTCTGTCAGCACCAGAGCTGGGATTATTCAAAGCCATGCTGTCTCCCAGGCCTGAAGCTGAGTAATCCTGGGGGAGGCCCATGCCCACACTGCAAGGCCCCTAATCCTTCTGCCTGCCAGAGGCATCAATGAGACCTTTTACTAGATTAATGGTCTGAGTTTCCTGACATCAGACTTGACAGTGGCCTGAGAGTTCCGGAGGGTTATTTGACCTGAGCAATGAAGTTTAGGCATGAGTTGGAAGGGAAAAAAAAACCTTCACTGAGAAGACATCTGGTCTCTCCACTTCAGAATAAAAGTAATCACCAGAAGAAAGATTCAGCTCCACAAACCATCTTGCTCTTGCACTGCATCCTGCCTCAACAATCGTCAGCTTACTGCCTTTATTGAGTTCATCATGCTCCTGGACAAGCAAGTGTCTCTGCTCATGTAAGAGCGCAGCCCGTGGAGGAGGCAGGAGAGAGGGCCTCCAGCTGAGCCCTGAACAGCAGCCAGCGAATGCACATGCTCAGGGTCACAGCGTCCACCAGTCCCAGGAATGGCTGACATGGCTCAGCCCTCTGGAGTGGCGGGAGGATGGGTTTTCAGCATGACAGAGTGAAAACAGCCCCCACTGTGGACTCAGCCAGATCTAGATCGCAATGTGGATGTGCCACTTACTATTTGACCAACCAAAGGTTTCTGGGTGTGATCTGGGTGAGGGGTCTACACGGTAAACGTGCTATCTGTGCCCCTAAGATGAGACTCTTCTGCTTACATGACCAGAGTGGCCTGGGCCCAGACCCAGGATTGCAATGGCTGCGTGCAAGCACCTCCACTGTTATGCCTCTCTGGCTGAGTTTGGCGAATACTTTTAGTACAGCTGATAGCTTGGTGAGACCATGAATCCAGAAGCTTGCCTTGGCTCTCAGAGGCCTGGGCCAACAGCTTCTCCGGAGCCACAGCAGCACGTCTGTCCTATTTTGGTCCAAGAGTAACCAGGCAACACACATATCGTGCTGAGGACAGCGTATCAGCTGTGTCCTCAGGACGGCGCTGGGGAGCTGGACGGGGCGGACGGTGCTGGGGAGCTGGACGGGGCGGACGGGCACCTCACAGTCCAGTGTGCTTCCACGGCGAAGGCGGGATCTGGGGCCGCAGGTAACCGCTGAGCAGCGCCAGCTGAGGAGTTTCCTGACATCTGAATTATACCAGCCTGAGAAGGGGAGGGGCAAGAGGCTACTGGGCGGTTCTCTCAGGACATGTCAGCCACAGCACGGGACTCTCATGGGAAGGCACGACCCCCTCCGATAGTCAGGCCTCCTGGGACAACAGAGGCCCTGCAGAGGGTAGAAAGGGGCAGTTCCTGGGACCCTGGCTCTGTCTCCTTTAGAATCCTAGGGTATGAGCGTTGGCAGGCCCAAGGGAACACTGAAGCCGGCCCTTCAGCAGAATCCTTCCTCTCCAGGCTGAGGCTGTGCCCATTAAGTTCCTGCTGAGGCAGGCCTTGAACTCAGTTCTGGCCACAGGCCATCAGAGGAAGAATTCTTCCATCAAGTTTTCATCCTGGAATATCTGAAAGGTCTGAGGGGACACTCCAAAGGGAGGAATGGGAGTGATACCAGAAGCTGATGTTCTAGACTCAGTTTCACTCAGGTTGACAACCTGTGTGAACATGGGTGGTCACTGGGCTTCTTTCTTTCCCCATCTGTAACACACCAGGGGCAGGGAGTGAGCCTAGTAACCCCAGGGGATAGTTATGAGGGTAATTTTGAGGGCTTAACTGTCATAGAGAATCTTCATGTGTTCGCTCAGCAAAAATCAGGACAGATATCCAAAAATCAAACAGGTTTTTAAAATACCTTAAGAGTTGTAATGTCCTGGGGATATTGGAAGCATGGGGAGAGTTTATCATCTTCAAAGTATTTTAACCTCAGACACAAAATACATTTCTATATCGGAGACTTTCTTCTACCCATGAGGAGAGCATTATTTTACCCCACTTAACATATGAAGAAACTAAGATCCACAGGCATTAAGACACTTGCCCAGGGAGTGGCTGGGTCAAGATTGGAACCAGGTCCATGTGGATCTGAACCCTCTGCTCTGCCTCTCTGTCTTGCTGCCTCTGCTGGGGGAACCGCCAATCAACAAGTAGTACTAAAACATCACTCAAAATCCAATGAACTCTGGAAGGATATGTTTCCCAGATCTGCTTTCTAGGAGGCTCTGTGTGAGTGGAAGACATAGTACCTTGGGTAAGGGAGGCATGCAGGCTGGTCGGTAGAATCTCAGGCACCTATGCTTGGGCAACAGTTGGGGTTGTCTTGCAATCTTAACCTAGCTGCATGTTTTTGCTTTATTAAGCGGCATATTCATGTTTGGGGCCAGAGCTGAACTGCTTAGGATTGTAAGGAGAGACTAAGCACCCCTCTCAAGGGAATGGAGAGGTGTGGGCTATGAACGTATAGGCTGCTTCACATGAAATTCCAGAAACCAGCCTCTTGTCCACAGGTCTACCACAGGTCCCAGTTCGGAGGATGTGTCTGGATGAAACCCCAAGGGTGGGCTCCTTACCACCCCGTAGGCAATGATGTCCGAGTACATCCTCATTTCTGGGTACACGCTGACCAGGTACCACCGGAAGGTCTTGCACTGCAGCTGTTTTCTCAGAGCCTTCCTTGCAGTGATGTCCCCAATGTCAATTCCTGAGTCCTGTGCGAGATGCAAACAGAGATGCAGCCACCACCGTGGTACAGCTTTTCCCTGAACCTCCCTAACCACAGTTCTGGAGACTGCCTAGTAAAGGCATTACCTGGGAACTTAACTCAGGCATTTCCCCATGTGTGCCTTGGCCCCATAACCATCCCTGTTTGGTCTGCAAAACAGGAGATCAGCACTGATGGGGACTGCTGTCAAAGGCCATTGAAAATAAAGGAACTAAATCCTTAAAAAATACTAAAGAAGAAAAGCTGTAGTCTTTGTGTAAGTAGAAGAAATGGAAGGATATAGTCTCAGTAAGGCTATCACTTTGCTGACAAATGTCTATATAGTCAAAGCTATGGTTTTTCCAGTAGTCGTGTATGGATGTAAGAGCTGGACCATAAAGAAGGCTGAGTGCCAAAGAATTGGAGCTTTCAAATTGTGATGCTGGAGGAGACTCTTGAGAGTCCCTTGGACAGCAAGATCAGGCCAGTCAATCCTAAAGGAAATCAGTCCTGAATATTCAGTGGAAGAACTGATGCTAAAGCTCAAATACTTTGGCCACCTTATGTCAAGAGCTGACTCATTGGAAAAGATCCTGAGGCTGGGGAAGATTGAGGGCAGGAAAGAAGGGGGCGATAGAGGAAGAGACGGTTGGATAGCATCACTGACTCAATGGACATGAGTTTGAGCAAACTCCGGGAGATAGTAAAGGAGAGGGAAGCCTGGCGTGCTGCAGCCCATGGGGTTGCAAAGAGTTGGACATGACCGAGTGACTGAACCAACAACACAGTTACCTCTATCTCAAGAGATAAGATGAGAGATTCTGAACTGTGTGGGGAGAGGGAGAGGAAAGGAAAAGAAGATGGAATATTGCTAATTCTAATACTATTCCGTGATCAGGGCAGCTAAGGCTTACAAAACACAATGTGCCAGGCTTTGTTCCATATGAGACAGACACATATATTTTTATATTTTACTTATATTTAATTTTTAGGATTCCATGGCAGCTCAGCTGGTAAAGAATCTGCCTGCAATGCAGGAGACCTCAGTTCGATCCCTGGGTTGGGAAGATCCCCTGGAGAAGGGAATGGCTGCCCACTCCAGTATTCTGGTCAGGAGAATTCCACGGACTGTATAGTTCATGGGGTCTCAAGAGTCAGACACGACTGAACAACTTTCATTTTCACTTTATATTAAATTTACATATATGGTCCTATTTAAACTCATGAGGGAGCACAATATAACCCTCATTTTGCAGATGTGGGAGGTTCAGTGACCTCCTGGGTGACTTCCCTAAATCCCACAGCTAGTAAGTGATGGAGTTGAACCCAATCAGCCTGGGTCTGGAGTTTGTGCTTTAAAATTTACTGGGCATTTGCAGGAGCCTGACCTTCTGCCTGCTTAGACTAAGTCCTTGTAGAGGAAGCAGAGCCCCTCTCTCTAAGCCTGGTGGGGGTTGCTTAGCATAGACAGTACTGTGTCTCTCATTTCCCAGGTGTACCAAAGACGTGGCCCTGAGCCACTGCGGTGCCGCAGGCAAGGAGCAGTCACAGAGACAAGGGTGTGTCCTTGAGTGTGAGCGAGAGAGAACCCCCCACATTTCTTGTGGTCCCAGGAAGCCCTGGGACGTGCACCCGAGCTGTTGAATAGGGCACAAAATCAGCTGAGAAAGAGCTGATGCCACAGCAGAAAGTGGAGAGGGGTCCCACCAGCTGGGGATCAGATGGAGACAGGTGACATCTCAGAGGATGACACCATGGAGCCAGCGACCAGACGGGGCAAGTGACATCTCACGAGATAGCAGGCCAGAGTGGAGACAGGAGGATGGGAAAGCACAGGTCTCTCCCTCGGACACTGTGGTCCATGGGCTGCCAGTGTGACCCCATCTGGTTCTACCGTCAATTCTGGGGTCAAGTTAGTGGGGTTGGGAAAATAATGAAATTGACAGTTTAACTGTGAAATATCTGGGGAAACCACAAAGATAGTTGCTGCATGTATCTGGACATGATCAGATCACATTCTTGATATCAATGGGGGCTTGAGTCAAAACAAAAATAAATATAGAAGAAATACAGTTCTTTTTGTCTACCGAAGTTCAAGTCATGTTCTGGAATCCCAGGGTGCAATTTCAGTGAGGTTATGCCCTTTGAGCATTTCCTGATAACCTCTTCTATGATCGGTCTGCTCCCCAGCTCCTGTCCAGAGTCTTCCCAGCAAATTCTACTTGTTCTTTCTCTGCTGGACCCCTGCTCCCTGACGATCAGGAAACGTGTCCTGCTGATCTCTGTGCCCCTAGCCTAGCACTGTACCTGAACTCTACTGGCGAGACCGAGTTGAAAAAATATGTATGAAACAATGATCACAGCAACTCATGATGAATGTATCCTGCTCAATCCTCTGTCAAGTATTAACTTAAAGACATCTCTTAAGTACTAACTCTTTAAATTTCTCTGCACTTTACTGTTATATCACAAAGCTATTTGCCTGGACCCAGGCCATCCCACTTAATGCTATATGTGATGACAAATGAACACTGTCTCAGCTTTTACAGAAAGCCACTAGAAGAATCTGTCTCAGGAAGACCTCCGTGTTTTCCTAAAAAATCTAGGTTCCCATGGGAAAACTTCCTTTCTACATTCAGAATCAAGGGAGAGTTTTTCTCTCTACTTATAACCTAATCAAATGTGGGAGAGAGACAATACATCAGGAGTACACTCTACTTTAACTTCTAGGAGACTCAAGAAACAGAGTTTTACCCGGCTTCTATGTCTGGATATCATGTCCCTTTCCCCTTCCTGTTTATTAATTGACTTTTGCCTTCCCATTTTAATGGTTCAGCACATCTGTACTGTGTTGTTCGCTGTAAATTGCATCAAACTCTATTTCAGAGCAGAAGGCAGAAATTGGGAAATGAGCAAACTTCCTCAGAGAAGGTCACCTTGACCCTTATTATTAGAAAACAATACATGTATCTTCCTTTTTTGCCAAATAATTAGAGGGTTGAACAGTGTCCACCCAGAACCTCTGAATGTGACCTTATTTGGGAAAAGGGTCTTTGTGGATATACTTAATTAGAGATGTTGAGATGATTCTGGATTTAGGATGATCCTAAATCTGTATGAGAGAAAGGAGAGGAAACACGGAGACAGCAGCATAGAATGAAAAGACACATCTGCAAACCAAGGAACCCCGAGAGCCCCCCGCAAGCTGGAAAAGGCCAGGAGGGGTCCTCCCCAGGGCCTTTGGAGGGAGCATGGCCCTGGCAGTCTCTTGACTGTGGGCTTCTGACCTCCAAAACTACCAGAGAGCACATTTCTGTTGTTTTAAGCCACCCAGGTTGGGGTAATTTGTTTTTGCAGTCCTGGGACACTAATATATTTAACTACAAAAAAAGCTGTCCAATATTCCTGCCTCTGTGTGCAGCCACACACAAAATTCCTTGTAGCCAAACCTCAAGAATGGTTGTCGCCTAACAACCATGGTGAGTCATCCTTGGTACTCAGCCTGTCTTCAGGCAAGAGGAAGCAGGGGTGAGTCTAGAGTTTCCGAATCCTGCATAAGGAAATATTGATGCTTTGCTGCAGACTGACTTTCTGTTTGCTGATAAGCAAACTGACTTTCAATTAAAGTAGAGGAAGCATGAGCGGAAGGCTCCTCTGATCTTCCGAAAGCTTGAGACTGCACGTGGTAAGGGAGTGGGTGAGAGAGCTGGTTCTCTTCGGTGCACGGCCAGGGAAGAACTCCACATAGAGGGCAGCAAGGGAGGATGACTGCCCAACAAGGGCATTCTGAGGCTCGGGTGAGAATGCAGAAGGGCAGGTGACGACGCTGACAAGCACTGACACGTCTCTAATGCTTTCTATTGGCCAAGCACTGATCAAAGTCTTTCCACATATTAACTTACTTAATTCTCCAAGCAGCCAACTAGGCAGGGTTGAAAGGTTCCAGCTCTACATTTGTAGACAGAAGCTTAAGTAAACTGGGAGCAGATGTGCCTGGGACTGAGCAGAAGGTACTGCGATGCTGCTACATCAAGGACAGCTGGGGAAAGGCCTGGGGAAAACACAGAGGGATGCAGAGCCCATAATTCCTTCCTTTCGTTTCTTTCTCAACTTCATCTTTACTGAGTGCCTAGACTGTGTCAGGCACTGTCCTAAGCATCATGAACACAAACAGGAAGAAGTCACATTCTGTCTGAAAGGAGAATTCGAAAGATCCAGACAAGTAAACAGACTCTGCACAGAGTGTGAAGCATGGAAGGAAGCAGAGAGTGTTGAGGGGCAACAGAAAAGGAGCCCTTAGTCCATCCCATGGTGTGGGATGGCCAGGATGATGCAGAAGGGGAGGACAGCAGTCAAAGAAGGCTTCCTGGAGTAGGTGATGCTATGGGTGAGCTGGGAAAGATGAGCAGGTAAACAAGTGTTACCCAAATCTGGCTTCCCCAAACCAGCACCTAGACAGCTTTTCATAGGTTCTGGCACCACTACACATCTCCTCATCGAAATCTCTGAGGATGAGACACAGAATCAACATTTTTAAAAGGTTTCCAAGTGACTCTGATGCAATTGGTCAGTAGATCTGTTTCTGGGAGTCATTGATCTAGGAGAATGGGATCACACATAAGGCCAGCAGATTCATTTGTTAATAAATGTTAGTGAGGTTTTATTGAGCCCTGACCATGCACCTCACCTTGGGCTAGAGCTGGTGACACAAATAGAAATATCACAATCTGTCCTCAGGGAGCCCACGTCTAGAGCAGTGATTCTCAGCCCTGGATGAACGTTAAAATCTCCAAAGAGCTTTCAAAAAAAAAAAAAAATCCCTAGTTCCCTTCCAAACCAATTAAATCATAATCTCTGGGGTGGAGCCCAAATGATTTTAAAGTTCAGCCAGATTTAAGAGTCATTGATCTAATGAGAGAGAGATTTTTCAGACAATGGAACATTCTCTTGCAGGGTAATGATGCAATGACAGAGACACGCAGGGAAAAGGGGCATTCTTCCCAGATGGGCTAGCTTCTAAAGAAGAGGTCAGCAGAGCTGAGTCTAAAATGATGGAGGAGAAGTGGTAAGGGTGGAGGCTGGGGAAGAAGTTTTGAGAGGCATTGCAAGCAGAGAGGACAAAATGGGCCACCACAGAGAGATAAGGAACAGCCTGACATGGGCAGCACTCGG
Organism: Cephalophus harveyi; assembly: GCA_006410635.1. Classification (NCBI taxonomy): domain Eukaryota; kingdom Metazoa; phylum Chordata; class Mammalia; order Artiodactyla; family Bovidae; genus Cephalophus; species Cephalophus harveyi. The sequence continues at coordinate 310,900 of SJYT01046936.1, forward strand.
GGAAGTGCCCCTAGTCCATGCCATCTGCAGAGCCTCCAAACTCAGGGTGGCGGGCGGCGGGACTGGGGAGGTGGTTGGAGGAGAGAGTGTAGATCCACGTCCAATGCTGCTCTCTGTGCCGGATCCTGTGCACATGGAGAGTCGTTTATAGATTTCAAGTAGGACAGTGACATGGTCATTGTGAGTTTAAAAAGATGACTTTGGGTAGTGGGAAGGATTGATTTAAGGGGTAAGACTTGAGTCAGGGAAACCAGCCAGAGACTCTTGCATAGGAAGAGGCAAGGCCTGAACTCAGAAGTGAGAGGAGTGGAAAGGTGGGCTCGATGATGGACTGCGAATGAAAGATGATTAAAGAATGACGCTCAGGAATAGGCTCACAAGTCTAGGCAGATGGGGGGCGTCATGTATTTAGATAGAGGATAAGAACAGAAGCAGATTTGGGGAAGAAAGATTTTGGTCAGTTTTGGTCAGATTCAGACTGAAGTGCCTGTGGGAACACCCAGGGGAAGATGTGCAGGTAAAGCCTGAAGCCAAAGGCAGGAGTCAGGCTAAGGTCCTCTCTATGCACCTGCCTATGTCGGCAGCACAGAACCCAAGAGCCAATGGGATTGCCCTGCAGAGGTATATCACAAGAGCAGGTGGCCAGGGATGGATCCCTGGGGAGCACTTAAACATCCCCTGGAAGTAAGAGTTGCCTACAAGGAGTTAGGAGCAGTCAGAGAGATGAAGACGGGCTAGGGTGTGGAATCATGGAGCCAAGGGAGTGGAGAGTTTCATGGAAAAGGTGGGATCCTGTAAGTCAAGACTTTAAAATAGTCATTAAATTAAGCAGGTAGGAGGCCCATGATAACTGTCAAAAGCAGCTTCAGTATTGATATGTGACTTCAGAAGTGAATGGGAGGTGCAGAGTGGCTATTTCCACAAGCCTGAGAGAGGCAGAAGGGGGAGTTTGGACATAGCAGCGAACAGGGGCTCAAGAGGAAACACACTGACCTCTTCCTTCTCCTCCTAAAGGCTTTATCCTGGACACTTCCACCTCTCATCTGTCCTTGTCTTACCACCTCCTCAGCCCCCACCCACTTGACTTGGTCTGAACTCTTCTAGGAGTCAACCAGCAGACACTGAGTTTCATCATCTTCCAATTACTTTTACTCAAAGTACACTCAATTCTCTACCACTCTTCGGATTTGCTATTTCAACATCTGTCAGCTGCAACGGTGGGGGGTGTGGTGGAGAAGGCTACAAAGTTTGCAGCTTTACGGTGCAGAGAGAAGGGGGACAAGGGCATGAACAGGACCCCAGTCCTTTACAGAACCCAGGGAATCACACTGCTTTGCTGGTGAGCTCCTGGGGAATTTCCAAGTGTGCTCAACATTTTGCTATCAGAGGACTCCCACAGCGGGGCTCGGCATCCTGCCCAGAGTGCTGTGATCCAACGCCCACAGCCACAGATGGGTCCAGAACGCACCGCCGTTTCCCTAGAAACACTCCCACTCTCAGAGCTGTGTTCGGGGCTGGTTCATCAAGGTTGGACTCCCGCGGGTACTGCTGGGGTTCCTCATTCTTTCTCCCGACTGCTGAAGTCTTGTTGATTGTACAAAGGTGCAGCCAACCCAAGACGCCCCCCCCCCACCCCCCATGGTGGTGGTCCTTAAGGGGCTGCTTGAAAGATCCCGCCCAGCCTACTTTCTCAATCCCTCAGCCTGAGTAAAATATTAGCTTGGTGGAGACATCAGGAAACAAGGCCTTCACATGGAAACTTTAAGCAAAGATCAACCATTTTGCTGTCAGGAAGAGAGAGCAGAGGCTTTCCAAAAGACTCTCGAGGAGAAGCCATGGCCTTGGAGCAAAGCAGGAGGTCTTGCAGTCAACAGCTCCATGTCGCATAAACACAACCTAAGCAACAACCTTCAGGCAGGCTGGCTGGCAAGCAGGTGGGGGTCCCGTGGCTGGCATCTGTTAGATTCGCCTAATCCAGCTGTCCAAGGTCATTTCCACATGACACACAGCAAGGCTGAACAAAGCTACCAGAGACACACTGCTTTCTCTCTTGCACTTTAAAAAAAATTATTTTTTAATTGAAGGATAATTGGTTTACAGAATTTTGTTGTTTTCTGTCAAACCTGAACATGAATCAGCCATAGGTATACATATGTTCCCTCCCTCTTGAACCTCCCTCCCATTTCCCTCCCCATCATATCCCTCTAGGTTGATACAGAGCCCCTGTTTGAGTTCCCTGAGACATACAGCAAATTCCCACTGGCTATCTATTTTATGTATGGTAATATAAGTTTTGCAGCCATGAAATTAAAAGACACTTACTCCTTGGAAGGAAAGTTAGGACCAACCTAGATAGCATATTGAAAAGCAGAGACATTACTTTGCCAACAAAGGTCCGTCTAGTCAAGGCTATGGTTTTTCCAGTGGTCATGTAGGGATGTGAGAGTTGGACTGTGAAGAAAGCTGATCGCCGAAGAATTGATGCTTTTAAACTGTGGTGTTGGAGAAGACTCTTGAGAGTCCCCTGGACTGCAAGGAGATCCAACCAGTCCATTCTAAAGGAGATTAGTCCTGGGTGTTCATTGGAAGGACTGATGCTGAAGCTGAAACTCCAATACTTTGGCCACCTCATGCGAAGAGTTGACTCATTGGAAAAGACTCTGATGCTGGGAGGGATTGGGGGCAGGAGGAGAAGGGGACGACCGAGGATGAGATGGCTGAATGGCATTACTGACTCGATGGACATGAGTCTGAGTGAACTCTGGGAGTTGGTGATGGACAGGGAGGCCTGGCGTGCTGCGATTCATGGGGTTACAAAGAGTCGGACACGACTGAGCAACTGAACTGAACTGAATGTAAGTTTCCATGTTACTCTTTCTATACATTTCACCCTCTCCTCTCCTCTCCTCCCCCCATGTCCATAAGTCTGTTCTCTATGTTTCTTTCTCCATTGCTGCCCTGCAAATAAGCTCTTCAGTACCATCTTTCTAGATTCCATATATATATGTTAGTATACAATATTTATCTTTCTCTGACTTACTTCACTCTGTATAATAGGCTCTAGGTTCATCCACCTCATTAGAACAGACTCAAATACATTCCTTTTTATGGCTGAGTAATATTCCATTGTTTATATGTCCCACAATTTATTTATCCACTCATCTGTCGATGGACATCTAGGTTGCTTCCGGTTCTGTGCTAAGTCACTTTAGTAGTGTCTGACTCTTTGCAGCCCCAAGGACTGTAGCCCTCCAGGCTTCTCTGTCTATGGGATTTTCCAGGCAAGAACGCTGGAGTGGGTTGCCATTTCCTCCTCCAGGGGATCTTCTGACAGGGACCCATGTCTCTTTGTATCTCCTGCACTGGCAGGTGGGTTCTTTACCACCAGCACCACCTGGGAAGTCCCGCATGTTCTAGCTACTGTAAACAGTCTCTTGTGCTTCTTAAATATGGGTGACTGGAGGGCTAGGGGGCTTCCCAGGTGGCTCAGTGGTAAAGCATCTGCCTGCCAATGAGGAGACGTGGGTTTGATCCCTGGTTCAGGAAGATACCCTGGAGAAGGAAATGGTAACTTACTCTGGTATTCTTGCCTGGCAAATCCCATGGACAGAGAAGCCTGGCGGTCTACAGTCCAAGGAGTCACAGAGAGTTGGACACAGCTTAGTGCTTAAACAATAAGAGGGCTAGCGGACAGTAGCAGACAATGATGAGGTTCTCTGAAGGTAACAAGCAGCCTAAAAGATGCCCAGAACAGGTCCCTTCTCCTCCTGGGGGTCCCTGTGGGAGTGCCCCACCCATGTGGTTCAAGAAATCCCAAAGGTATAAGGACATTGCTTACTGGTTTGGTCAAAGGTTCGATGGAGAAGCTTGCATTCAGTCTACAGGGATATTAAGGTGCATTTGGTGAATTTTGGTAAATTCTGGGATATTTGTAATCTGGGACCATGAAATATCTATTGTCAGAGAAGCTGAGGACCCGGGAGCATGCTGGAAACTTGGAGCCACCTGGTTCAACTTTCTCAGATAGAAGGAGGACATTGAGGTCTGGAGGGAAAGGAGCCCACTTTCAAGGAGGAGGTGACCAGAGATGGGGTGGGTAAGACACAACTTAGCACCCCATAGCACCCTACGGTCAGACCCTTTCCGCATCATGCAGTGTCTTAGGGGTGAGAGTTCAGGCAGCATGGCAAATAAGACTGACTGTCTCCTGGGAAGAAGTGTTTAGCTATACATTTGCTTTGTTTGTTTGCCCCCCATCAACCCTCAAGAAAGCCATCCCTGCAGTGGCTTCCTACCTCTTGGGGTATGTTCCATGCCATGTACACATGGCTTTTGAATTCGTCCATCCAGACTTCAGCCACCCTGAGGGCGTTCCTGCGGACATGGGCGGTGAGGTCCTCGGTGTAGGGCTTGTGGGCTCGCTCGATGTGGGCAATCCGCGAGCAGGGCAGGACCTCCACGCTCCCGCCACACTGCCATACCTGCAGAAGACACGGAGCCAGTCATGAGTGCCCAGACTTGACTCTGAGCCTTGAACCCAGACCACGGGTGACAATGAACAGGAGCTTGGACACACCCAGCTCTCCTCACCTTACTCTCCTGCCTGCAAAGGGAGCGAGCCGTACCTTAATTCCACTCCTAGAACAGGAAGGCTATTGAGTCATTCATTTGTGTCTTGTTTCCGTTTGCTGTGGTTACCAGCAAAGAGTTAATGCACCCTTCCTCTCCAGTCTTTCCACCTTCCTTCTCCCAAGGAAGACAACAGACATTTTGTGACCAGTGATCTGAGTTCTCCTTGCCCCAAGTTAACAAAATCCTTGGTAATGGTCTCCGCAGCAGTGCTTGACATGGAGGGACCAGCAGAACCTCCAGGAGAGACGTCACATTACAACGGGCCATGTGGGCCTGGACAAGGATGAGCAGTCTCCACAGGGAGAGCCAGCGCCCTGCTCCTGCTCCATCCTTCCTGGGCCCTGAGTTCTGATGGAATCCAAGGAAGGGGGAGGTTCAAAGAACGGAATGATACGAAGCTTCTCCCTGATTTTGGTGAGTAGGAGCTTCAACTGGATGCAATTCAGTTTTGAAAAATAAAGAAAAATGACTTTGCAACCTGAGTGTTGAGGGACAGTGTCTTGGAGCCCTTGCCACAATCATCCCAGCCACTCTGGCTGTCTAGCGTTCTGGAACATGCATGTCCTTTTGTGTCCTTAGGCCTTTACTCACGCTATTTGCAATTTTGGGATGCATGCCCTACTCTTCTCCAGCTGAAAAAAATGATCATCTCTCAAGATCTTGGCCACACTGTTGTGGGGTCTTTGCTCAGTTCTTGGGGCACAGCCGATGGCTCCCTCCTCTGGCCCTCAAAGCTCTTGACACCACAACTGACCTGCTACTCTGTTCCTAGAAGGCAGAGTAACTCATTCATTTCTCTAACACGGAACACACAGCCTGGTACATATAGGTGTTTGGTAAGTACTTTTCGAATAAATATTTAAATGATTGGTGTATATAACCAGACAATCAATCAATAAATGATTAATGCTTAATAAAGTGGGATGGACCTGAAATACCTGATCAGAACTGATGAGTGAGACTTCAGAGAAAAGCAACCAAGGTCTCCTGGTGGACAGCAGTGCCCGTTTGTCAGGTATTGTCAGTTGAGCGATTTGGCAGATATTTGCGCCTATAACATGCACCCGTCAACACCCGTAGGTCTTCCTCTAAGGCTAGGTCACTTTCAGGTTTAGCTTAATTCCCCCTGTGTTGGTTAGGAAGAGACTGCCTTCTCTTCCACCAGGCTTTTTCATACCAATTGGTCCCTGTAAGTTGCTAGAGTTGGAAAGCAAGGACTGACTTACCACTTTCTGAGCTTCTCTTGCATTTAGTATACCATTTAGGGCTAATGGGCTTCCCTTGTGGCTCAGCTGGTGAAGAATCCACCTGCAATGACCTGGACTGATCCCTGGGTTGGGAAAATCCCCTGGAGGATTGCATGGACTGTTTAGTCCATGGTGTTGCAAAGAATCAGAAGTGACTGGGAAACTTTCACTTTCACTTTAGGGCCAATGGAAAGGAAACAAACATCTCCACTGAGCATCTGCTATGTGCCAGCACTGGACTGTGTAGATGGCGGTTATGAGCAAAGGGTTTGATTCAGAGTGCTGCTGCTGCTAAGTCGCTTCAGTCGTGTCCGACTCTGTGCGACCCCATAGACGGCAGCCCACCAGGCTCCCCTGTCCCTGGGATTCTCCAGGCAAGAACACTGGAGTGGGGTGCCATTGCCTTCTCCGTTGAACTCAGACTGCTTGAATTCAAATCCGGGCTCTGTTTCATACTAGCTGTGTGACTGTGAGTTATTCACTTGATCTCAGTGTGTCTCAGTTTCCTCATCTCCAGTGGGGATCCTACTATTCCCATCTCATGAGGCTGCTGAGAAGATGAAAGTGCTAATATGCAAAGTGCTTAGAAAGATGCCTAGCACATAATTAGCACTTAATCAGCCTCAGCTACTATTGTACAAATGATGTACAGCGGAATCTTCAGAATGATACTGTGAGGTAGTGGTTATTGCGCATGCGTGCGTGCTAGGTAGATTCAGTCGTGTCTGACTCTGCCTGCCTGGCTCCTCTGTCCATGGGATTCTCCAGGCAAGAATACTGGAGTGGGTTGGCTAGGGGATCTTCCCCACCCAGGGATCAAACCGGTGTCTCTTAGTCTCCTGCATTGGCAGGCGGGTTCTTTACCACTAGCGCCACCTAGTGGTAGCGCCGCTGGAAGCCCAGTGGTTATTGTCTCCAATGCGAAACGAGGAAACTGAGATCAAGGCTGTCCCTTGCCCAAGACCACACAGCTGTTACGGAAAACAGAAGGATGTATCTGAACTTGACTAAAGCTCAAGGAAGAGCTAGTGCTTCCGCTAGGGTGACCAGGATTTGAAGGAAGTTCCCACACCCAGGGGTGGTTCTGAGGATCAGAAGAGGCAGCTATGGAAGGCCCCAGGCTGTGCCTCTTTGTGTCCGTGACCTCTACATTCAGGGACTGCGCTGATTTCCAATTAACGGGTTGCTCAGGTTTTTCAAGAAAAGCCTTGTAAATACCGTGAATATGTACTGACAACACAGAGTCAGGGTAATTATTCTTTGTGCAACCAGAATGGAGGCTACTAATTGACATATTTCAGCAACACCACACAGAACATGATTTGTAACAAAGCTCTTTTATTCCAAGACCAGTTTCTCAAAGAGCTGGTCACCATTTCACCTTGGAGTGGACACACGTGCCATGGTTCTAATCAGAAGGATGGCTGCAGCACCTCCCATTGTGCCTTTGGCCACTCACTGAAAGGAGAGCGTGGACTCTGCTGAGCTCTTGCAGCCACACCCCTTTCCCCATCCTGCAGCCACGCCCTCATCCAGACCACTGCCGTGTCCCATCTGGACACTGCAACCGCCTTCGAAAAACTGCCCTCCCTCCTGCCTTCCTCCTCCAGTCTCGTCTCCACCCAGCAGCCAGAGTGGTTTTAAGTTGGAGGATAATTGTTTCACAGTGTTGTATGGGTTTCTGTCCTGCAACAGTGTGGATCAGCCGTAAGTATATATATGTCCCCTCCCTCTGGATCCTTCCTCCCAACTCCCACCCCACCTTACTCCTCTAGGTTGTCCTAGAGAACTGGGTTGAACTCCCTGTTACACGCAACTTCCCACAAACTATCTATTTTACATATGATAATGTATATGTTTCAAAGCTATGCTCTCAATTCATCCTACCCTCTCCTTCCCCTGCTGGCCACAAGTCTGTTCTTACATCTGTGTCTCTATTACTACCCTGCAAACAGGTTCATCAATATATTTTCCTGGATTACATATATATGCATTAATATACAATATTTGTTTTGAAGGTGCACCCTGGATCATGTCCTGCCGGCACCGGACCCTTCCTCGTACAGCCTCTGAAGCTCCTGGGGCCTGGCCCCTGCCCGTCCCTCCAGCCTCATGCTTGCTTCCTGACACAGTCCACGCTGGAGCCACGCTGACATTCCTCTGTTTCCTCCAGCACGCCGGGGTTCCTCTCGCCTATGGACTTCTGCACATGGCATTACATACGCCTCCTACCCCACTTCACGTAACATTCTCAGGGTGTCACTTCAGCATCACAGTTCTGTATCCCCTTCAACTAGGTTAACCTGTCATGTTCTGTGGCTCCAGCCCTATCTTTCCCAATCATGACAGTCTTGTATTTGCTTCTTTGCCTATCTCCTTCCCTCTTTCACAGTGTTCTCCAAGCTCTTCACCTGATTCTTCTTTAGACAGGTACTAAATGGTGCCTAGAACAGATCATGGGTTTCCAGCAGAGGTGGGGTGGCTGGGCCGGGTCGGGGTAGCACGTAGTGTTTAAAAGCACAGCTTTGAAGCCAGAGAGAATTGGATTCCAGCGTTTTTCTCTGCCACCTGCTGCTGTCACCTTTGGCCGGATATTTCTCCTCCCAAGCCTCAATTTCACCCCGGAGAAGAAGGGGATGGAGTGCAGATATGTATTTAATCCTGAGCCTGCCTCCATGTGAGCTCTCCATGCATGGTAGTTGAGGCGGGGGCAGGATATCTGGGTCTGTTCTGGTCCTATCACGTCCTGGCTGAGTGGCGACTCTGGGGTGCTTCACCTCAGGTCTAGGAAACGTGCATAGCAGTGACTGCTGCTCTGGACTGCGGGCTCTGGAAGCCCCCGTCGTAATGCAGGGAATATTGCTAAGCCCTTAGTCTGCTCTTGGTATTTTCAGGTGTTTTATAATAACCATTATGGTTGCTATTGACTTCTCCTGTACAGCCACATTCAGGAGACAAGTGATGGCAGAGGAGTTACGTGTCTGGTGAAGCCCAACAGACATGTTACTCTCCAGAGTGCCTGAGCCAGCAGGGAGAGGCTCCTCTCCAGGGACTGGGGGCACCTGTTCCCCTAGAACGCCTCCGCCCTCTTCTCTTCTGTGAAAAGAAACTCATCTATGGAGACCATCTGCCTTGGATATTGCCTTTGGGTTCCTGGAAGCTTCTGGTTGGAGCAGAAGAGTGTATTTGGCATGTTTGCCCCTCCACTTCTGGACCCTGCACAATGACCCTGAAATAAACAAGAGAAAGCCTGTGCTCCACGATCCTCACATGAGGAGTGACTCCACTGACCCATGGCTTGACCCAGAGAGAACCTCAGAAGTCTGCCCCACAGCTGATCTCAGAGACCCTCTCACGGATTGTAGACAAAGGATAGGGAAGAAAACCACTGGCATTTGGGTTTCATGAAAGATGATGCCCTGAAGCATCCGTGGAGGCTGGGATGAGGAAGTAAAAGGGTGCCAGGCCTGGGACACCAGTCATAGCTGGCATGTTTGTTGTGGCATGTTGTGGGAGGTGATAGACAGGAGGCATTGTGCTAGAGAAGTAGGGCCACTGGAAGGAGGATAAAGGGGCAGAACCATGGCTCAGCATCGCAAATTCTAGGGGGTAACGCTGCCAGGAGGAGGAAGGGCAAGGGTTGGGTCTCAGAGCAGTGACTGAGGAATGAAGACCAAGGGTCACGAAGCAAGACGGCAGATGAGGCCGCTGGGCGTAGGAAGCCACCAACAAGGCAGAACCGAACGTTTACCCTGTGTGCTTGTGACCCCGGTTCGTTATAAGAAGCAAGGTGTATGCTGGTCTTATGGGCACCAGGAATGCCTGGTGGAACGTAGTCCGAGGCTGGACCTCGTGGCCTCCTGATGGGCACTGGGCATGTTTCTTGACCACACCAAGTTCTCTCCTCTCTCTGTGCCTTTGTACCCACTATTGCATCTTTCTTGAAAAACTCCCTCACTTGTTACCCAGTTCAAGTATCACCTTCTTTCACCCACCCAGTCCAAATTAGATCCCCTGTGAGTACTTTTAGCTCTCCACTCTTTTTTCTTAATGATGCTTATTCACAATACTTCTATTTATGCATTTATTCTTTCAATGTCTGCCCTCCGCCTCCATAAGGGATAAGCTCCAGGAAGACAAGGAGCATGTTGTATGTGCCAGCACCGAGGACTTAGTACATGTTCAATAACTGTGATTTGAATGAGTGGTTCCAGCAATCCCAGAGCCCTGGGCTTGCACTAACCATACAGAGAGGCGGTTTAACTCGCTCAGCTGGCTCCTCTAATAAAGGCCATAAACATAAAATGTGCCAGATTTTACTGAACACAATGGCTTCCTTCAAACCCAAGTGGTTTTTCAGCAAAGCTCTGACATTTAAGTGCAGGCTGCTGCAACGGAGGAGAGTTACTTTGGCTGCAGAGCTTAAATTACCATCGTAAAACCTGGGAAGTTATCAAATGAGTCTGGGAGATCGCAGGCGGTTTTGTCTTACAGAGCCATGAACTCAGTGTAGGGAAAGCCCCTGACCTCGCCAATGCTCACAGGTGCCCATGGAAGAGCTACCAGGCTGCCCCCAGATGTGGCCGTGACTGAGAGCCTGAACTCTTGTAAATGGCAGCGTGCGTCCTGCTCGCCACCAGCTCTTCCCAGGGAGCCCTAATTTTGCGATTGTTTCAGAAAAACGTGGTGCATCCACCTGGGAACTGCAAGAAAGCACGCAGGTCTTGGGGGCTGGTGGAGAGTGTGGACCCTGCCTCTGTCACACATTAGCCTTCAACTAGGGCTTGTCCTTGGATGTCACGTGCCTTCTTATTGGGGCAACTGGCAGGTTTAAAAGAGATCATGTATGAAAAGCTCCCACTAGCAAAGACAGCCATCTAATAGGTTTGTAGAAAAGATCAGATTCCTTTCTCTTCCTGGGACTGGGAGCTGCCTGGGGTTAGGGTCAGAAGACCGAATTTATGTCCTGTGTTTGCCAGTTACATAAACAGACCTGTTTCTGTCCCAAGCCCCTGTTTTTCCCGGCTGCCAAATGGAGGAGGTGGACTCAGGGACATCTTAGATCACTTCTTCCTTTTGCATTCTGTGCTTCTAAGTTTTCTTGCCAATACTTCAAGTGATGCCCAGTATGTGAGACACAATTGGTAGAGTTGTGAATTGGGAGCTGTAAAGTAGGGAGACACTGGAAGCAAGACGCCAGGATACAGTGTGACCATTCCTCCTATTTACAGACTGGTGATCACTCTGTAAACTTTGGTAGGAATAGCAGGTAACATCCCCATATTGAATCCATTCACTTATTAATGTCCTTTTGAAGCACTGGGTTAAGAAGGATTCTAAGGGACTTCCCTGGTGGTCCAATGGTTAAGAATCTGCCTTGCACTGCAGGAGTTCGATCCCTGATTGGGGAATTCGGGGAATCGGTTGCTCCACATGCCACAGAACAACTAAGTCCACACACTGCAACTACCGGGCCTGCATGCCCCAGAGCCCAGGTGTCACAACTAGAAACTCTGCGATGCAATAAGGATCCTGCTTGCGGCCACTAAGACCCAACGCGGCCAAAGATATATATATATTTCAAAGGATTCCGAGCCTCTGTCTGGGCTCAGTGGAGAAGCATGCTACCATTTATTAGCAATATCTACCATAAGGGATTGAGGGTGGTGGCATCCGAGTCTTGTACTTCATAATCATGTTTCGCAGGATAAGATCCCAAATCCTGTCCAGCTTTTATCTCCTTATGGCTTTTAATGAGCTATTCTCTCTTGGCAAAATGTCCCACTGTTCCCTTAGCCCAGAAACCCTCCTTCCTACTCTCTGTCCATTCAAAACCAGCCTGGCCCTGTTCCTCCTAACTCCTGGAACACATGATTTGCACCACTCATGTAGTCCTTATTTCCTGGCTCATGTTGTTAATTACCTTTTTATGTGTAGCTGTCTCGCCTAACTTGGCTGTGAAATGCTGAGACAAGAGGTGAAAGCCAAACCAGGCAGGCTAGGAGGAAGAAGATGAGGAGGATGGAGGCTGAGGCCTGAGAATGGCTGGCAGATCAGACACGTGTTTGCAGAGTGGTTGTAGGGTCAGAAAGGCAGGCAAACAAAGACACTGGCAAGGGCTGGGTATTCTTAGACATCCTTCAATTTTCACCTTAGACATGGCAGGCGTTTTACTCTATTTGCAGCCCTGCGTGGGACTGAGAAGGAAAGAGAGGTCAAACCTGGGCAAAGCTAAGACAAAAGCCAGTCGTGGTCAGCCTCTTCCCCCTGTCACATTTATATTTATTTGCCTGGCTAATTCCTACCTACTTTTGCAGCTGCCCTACATTTATTAAATGCCTCTGCTCTGCATTCCCATGTTCCCTGTACTTCCCCTAGCTCCATGTGTATGTGTGTGTACAATGTTTATGTACAGTCTAAAGACATATAGCACAAGGGACAACTGTCTATGTACCACCAGCATAAGAGTGACTGGCAGCAACATCTTTGTGTGTTCCTCCCTACCCCCAAAGGTAAGCCACCATCCTGAATCTTGTTAATAATGTCCTTGCCATCAAGCTCAACTACCTACTTAGTTTTACCTGGTTTTAAAGGCTATATTGTCTGCATTCAGCCACTTGCTTCTTGCCTCATTTATTTTCATCACTATCGTGTTCTGTTGTATAAATATACAGGCATTTATTTACACATGCTCTTGGTGGTCCCCAGTCTAGCTATTTCCTGGATTATGAATAGTGCTCCTTGGAATGTATACGTGTCTCTTGGCACCCAAGAGAGGGCACCCCTCCGTGTATCTACACCACGGTGCGACTTCTGAGGCACGGGTTATGATGCACATTCAGCTCTCCTAAGGAGAGTGACCTCTTCCACAGTGAGAATCCTGTGCTCCACCCCCACCAGCACAGGTGAGCACTCACGCTGCTTCACAATCTTGCCAACATTTGGCATTGTCCATAGATGGGTGTGAAACTCACTGTCACTGTAGTTTTAATTTGCAATTCCCTGAGCCCCAGTGAGATGGAGCTTTTTTCCTATTTATGGGCCTGAAGCACTAGCCTGGAACAGGGCCTGGCACATGGCAGGTGCTTGATAAACTGCATGGACAAAGGGCTGAGAGTTGGGCCTTAGTTCTGAGTCATCCTCTGTGCACTTTCCTTGGTGCCTTCCCAGGTTTCCAAGAGCAGATATTTCATTATTTTCAAGTGTAAGGAAACATTTTTAAAGTCCGGCAATGCTTATTCTTCCATCAGAAAAACACTCCCTGGGGATCCAGTTTCCCAAGCCCTGTTTTTACAGTAAAACACTGCCAAAGAGTCTTTTGGACAGAATTGCCACTCGGAATAAAAAAAAAAAATGATGCTTTTTCTTGGAAGGTGTCCCTGAAGGGGTCTGATTTGGGGTCAGCCCTAAGAAGCACTTGAAGCAGTTGCCCTGTTTGAAAGGGATTTTTCATAACTATCAGAAGGCAGCAGGAGGACTCATCTGGCAGGAATCCAGGAAGACACCAGCTGGGCTGGAATGTCTGGAAGCTTTTTATGAAGAAAAAGTAAAAAGGCTGTTTTGCAGGGTATTGAGATTTGCTGAAATAGCTGTTTACCTATTGGAAACCCAGGGGCCGCCATGGCGCCAAGTTCAGAAAACCAGCCCATCATAGACAGGGGGTCTAGCTTTTCCTTGGACCCTAGTGCTCTGACTATAAAGACTGGCACCATGAGAGCTCATTTCCTTATAGGAAATTCCAGGAGGATCACTTTATAAACATGCAGTCATTGAGATTATATCTTTCAATGTTTCCAACCAAGGAGAATTTATTTATGGTTACCTCAAATCTCTTATCAGTCAACAGCCCTGATTACTTATTGTTCAAACACAACTGCCTGGATTGGACTCAAGACAAATGGAAGAAAAGGAAGAAGACAGGCCTGGTTCTATCCGGGATTGGGGAAGTGAAGCCAGTCTCCACGGATGTGGCTGAATCCTGCTGCTCATGGAAACCTGTGTGCCCCTCTGCATCTCCCAGCCTCCCTTGAGTCAGGAACGATCGTGGGAGCAGCTCAGGCCAATGAAACAAGAGGAAATTACAGTTGTTACTTTCGGGCCCAGATATTTAAGTGTCCAGTGAGGGAACCCATGAACACCTCTACCTCTTTACCCCCAATCCACTGGATGTTTTCGTCGAAATGACCTTGATGTTCAAAGATGGGGAAGACACAAAAAGCACCCTCAGCCTCAGTTACCACTTGAAGAGGAGCTGCCCAGGAGTGTCTCGCACCCTTTAGGGGGCTGTGAAGTAAGTGAGAAATAAACTTGTCCTGGGTTCAGCCTTTGGGGCCTGGGGGCTGCTGTGGCAGACTGGGATCATTTCCTTGGTTCATACAAGTTGCAAGCATGTGAGGGGCAAGGGGACCAGAGAGGCTTGGGCCCTGCAGCATGGATAACAGGGGCCCAATCTATTAAGTGAGACTTTGCCACAGAAGGTCCAGGCAGGGGGAAAGATTTCCAAGTCCAGATAATTAGTCCATTCAGAGCGGGTCCCTCCTAGGGGCTGAAGATACAAAGAGGGGATTTAGTTCTCAGTGGGGAGAAAGGGAACTGTCGTGGGAAGGTAGGCATTAGGACTCCTATAAAACAGGCTATAGGGAGAGTCTGGTTCAAGTTTAGAATCAGAGAAGCTGTGAGAAAACCACAGGAGAACCCAGCAGGTTGGAAAGGGGAAAGCCAGGGCCCTGGAGACCGTGTGTGGCTCAGTGTTCCTCCGGCAGCCCCGGCAGCAGCCGCATGACGGCCCACGGAGCCTAGCGTGAGCCAAGGGCAGGGGGGCTGCAGCCACACCTCCAGCCCTGGGCAGGTGACGCAGTCCAGGCAGGGCTGCCCCTCTGTGTGAAGCTGAGAAGGCTGGGGAGGCTGGCTAGTTCCAGCCCAGGCGTTTTCTATAGACCCAACACTATAGAAGCGTTCCAGCTCTGAGACCGAAGTGTCAGCCACGTTCCAAATCAAGGTCCCACTGACACGAGTGCTGTCTACTCTAATCACGTCTTTTTGTTTTGAACTAAGATCTCTGGCCCCATTACCATCACTGATGCTGTCAGAAAATAATAATGAGCTTGAATGTCACAGGGACTCAGGGAATAATTTTCTGAAATCCAAATAAAACCCTTCCCGTCCCTAGTGTGAGAGTCATTTTTTATCAGGGAACTCAGCCCCTCCATTTACTCAGAGCCCTCTCTGGTGGGTTAAGCCCCCCTGAATTGCTGTGAGCACCTTCTCCTTGTGGATGTATTCAGAAAAGCTCTCTCTATCCAGCTGCTATTCAAAGCTGATTCCTGGACTATGTTTAATTTATACTTTGCTATATGAAGATGAGCCACTTACTCGTTTAAAGTGTTTCCTTTTTTATGTCTTTAATCAGTGGCTCTTTCCTCTCTCAGAAGTTTAATCTAATCAGAAACAACCTCCCACCAACATATATGAATGGCTCTTTAGCATGTTCTAGCCAAATTCAAATCTAAAGTCCATACTAGATGAACCCCAAAACACTGGCCCAAAGAATAAGCCAGGAGGAGAAGTCAGGAGGTCCTTTCTGCAATGCAGGGCAATCAGAATCACCTGAGGAAACTATAACACACTCTGTCACCTCCCAGCACAGTGGCGTCAGGTGACAGGGGGCCCATGTGTCACTGGGACAGTGTAGATGGCGAGGTTTGGCAGACCCTGGGTGCAGACATTAGAGGAAGCTGTGTGTCTGGCTCAAGCATCACACCCACCTTTGGCTCAAAGGGATCCTTGAGGTTAACATTTAGATGATAAAAGTGAATACGAGATGCTGAACATTTTCTCACTCAGAAATATTTGTTCTAAAGAGTTTCACTCCACTGGAATTCAGATTAAGAAAGCAGTGTGCTGAGTCTTCACTTAAAGAGATTTGCTCTTCTCATACACATCAAAATGAATTGTCAGCTTGAGTTTCATCTCTGATAGATATCTACAGCAAACTCACATTAAAAATGAGATTTGTGGGCATCTCTGGTGGTCCATTGGTTGGAATCCACCTTGCAATGTGGGGGACCCCAGTTCGACCCCTGGTCCCACATGCCATGGAGCAGATCACACATGTCTCAGAGCAACTAAGCTTCGTGTACCACAACTGCTGAGCCCCACAACTGCACGTGCCTAGAGGCCGTGCTCCACAAGAAGGGGAGCCATCGCAACGAGAGGCCCACACACCACAGCTAGAGAGCAGCCGCTGCTCACTTCAACTAGAGGACGCCTGCACAGCGATGCAGACCTAGCACAGACAATAAATAAAACTTTCCAAAAGGGGATTTACGAAATAGATCAGCATTGCAGTTCAGCAGAGCTGCAGGGGACCTAACCAATTACCTTCCCTTTCCCATCTGAGGCTCAAGGTCGCATGATACTTTAGAAGCTGAATAGGAAATGTTTCCAAGGCCTCTGCCTCTTGGGAGATAGGAGGTCACTGTGGTCAGAGCACAGGGGTTGAACAGTCTTGATGTCAAATCCTGGGCTTCTCAGGTGGTGCTAATGGCAAAGAACCTGCTTGCCAGTGCAGGAGACATAAGAGATGCTGGTATGATCCCTGGGTCCGGAAGATCTCTTGGAGAAGCAATTGGCAACCCACTTCACACATGCATGATGTCAAATCCTACATTTTCCATTTGCTGGATTGGTGACTTTAGAGAATTTATTTCACTTTCTAACATACAGTTGTTTGTGAAATGGAGACAAAAATGACACACTGCAAAAATAGTTGTGAGCATCAAATTAATGAATACACAGAGGGTTATTTCAACACCTAGTTCAAGTTTAGAGCCCGCTAAGTATGTGGTATAACTATTATCTCTGTAAAATTTTGTTGATGATAAGATTTGCTACTGCTGTAGTAAGAGATTTTTAGGGCAGGAGGAAACACTACATTCCATTGAGCTCAAGATTTATATGTCCATCTGCCTACACATCACCTCCACTTGTGCATCTCTCAGGCATCTCACACTTACCTTGTCCAAAACCAAGTTCTTGATTTCCTTCCCTGACTCCCTGGGTGTCCCTTCGTTTTCCCCTCATCGACCTAATAGCCCATGCCTGAAACCTGCATAAATAATTATGTAACTCATCTATAATTATGTCCCCTTCCTTTCCTTAGCATCCAATAAAACATCAGTAAATGCAGTCAGTTCTACCTCCTAAATATAGCTTAAATTTAATCACACCTCTCAATCTGCACAGACAATTCTGGTCCAAGCTGCCATTATCTTTGTGTGGACAACTCTATCAACAGCCTTCTAACAAGTTGGGTTTTTTTGGCTGCAACTCTTGTTGCCCTCCACTCCATCTTCCAAAATTATAAATCAATCATGTCCCTTCTATCCTTTAATTCAACTTAACCATTATTTGTGGATACTTCCATCCTTTGGGCTGGGGGCTTTGGTGTGAGATGGGGATTTTGTCTGGAAAAAAACATGCAAAGTCCATGACTTTCGGGAACTTATATTCTTACATTACGTTTTTTGTTGAGTCATTCAGTTCAGTTTAGTCGCTCACTAGTGTTAGACTCTTTGCAACCCCATGGACTGCAGCACGCCAGGTTTCCCTGTCCATCTCCAACTCTCAGAGCTTGCTCAAATTCATGTACATCAAGTTGGTGAAGCCATCTAACCATCTCATCCTCTGTCGTCCCCTTTTCCTCCTGCCTTCAGCCTTTCCCAGCATCAGGGTTCTTTCCCAACGAGTCAGTTCTTTGCATTAAGTGGCCAAAGTATTGGCGCTTCAGCTTCAGCATCAGTCCTTCCAATGAATATTCAGGACTGATTTCCTTTAGGATTGACTGGTCTGATCTCCCTGTAGTCCAAGGAACTCTCAAGAGTCTTCTCCAACACCACAGTTCAAAAACATCAATTCTTTGGCACTCAGCTTTCTTTATAGTCCAGCTCTCACATCCATACATGACTACTGGGAAAACCATAGCTTTGACTAGATGGACCTTTGTCAGCAAAGTAATGTCTCTTCTTTCTAACACTCTTCTTAGGTTGGTCATAGCTTTTCTTCCAAGGAGCAAGCAGCTTTTAATTTCAAGGCTGCAGTCACCATCTGCAGTGATTTTGGAGCTCAAGAAAACAAAGTCTGTCATTGTATCCATTATTTCCCCATCCATTTGCCATGATGTGATGGGACCAGGTTTCACGATCTTAGTTTCTTGAATGTTGAGTTTTAAGTCAGCTTTTTCACTCTTGTCTTTTACTTTCATCAAGAGGCTTTTTAGTTCCTCTTTGCTTTCAGCCATAAGGGTGCATATCTGAGGTTACTGATATTTCTCTCCACAACCTTGATTCCAGCTTGTGCTTCATCCAGCCAAGCATTTCATATGATGTACTCTGCATATAAGTTAAATAAGCAGGGTGACAATATACAGCCTTGATGTACTCCTTTCCCAATTAGGAACCAGTCCTTTGTTTAATGTCCAGTTCTGTTGCTTCTTGACCTGCATACAGATTTCTCAGGAGGCAGGTAAGGTGGTCTTGTATTCCCATCTCTTTAAGAATGTTCCACAGTTTGTTCCACAGTCAAAGGCTTTGGTGTAGTAAATAAAGAAGAAGTAGAAGTTTTTCTGGAACTCTCTTGCTTTTTCAATGATCCAATGGATGTTGACAATTTGATCTCTGGTTCCTCTGCCTTTTCTAAATCCAGATTGCACATCTGGAAGTTCTCGGTTCATGTACTGTTGAAGCCTTGCTTAGGGAATTTTGAGCATTACTTTGCTAACGTGTGAGATGAGTGAAAATCGTGTGGTAGTTTGAACATTGTTTGGCATTGCCTTTCTTTGGGATTTGAATGAAAACGGACTTTTCCAGTCCTGTGGCCACTGCTGAGTTTTCCAAATTTGCTGGCATATTGAGTGCAGCACTTTCACAGCATCATCTTTCAGGATTTGAAATAGCTCAATTGGAATTCCATCATCTCCACTAGCATTGTCTGTAGTGATGCTTCCTAAGGCCCCTTGACTTTGCATTCCAGGATGTCTGGCTCTAGGTGAGTGATCACACCATCATGGTTATCTGGATCATGAAGATCTTTTATGTATAGTTCTTCTGTGTATTCTTGCCTCCTCTTCTTAATATCTTGTTCTTCTGTTAGGTCCGTACAGTTTCTGTCCTTTATTGTGCCCATTTTGCATGAAATGTTCTCTTGGTACCTCTAATTTTCTTGAAGAGATCTCTAGTCTTTCCCATTCTATTGTCTTCCTCTATTTCTTTGCATTGATAACTTGAGAAGGCTTTCTTATCTCTCCTTGCTATTCTTTGGAACTCTGCATTCAGATGGGTATATCTTTCCTTTTCTCCTTTGCCTTTCACTTCTCTTCTTTCCTCAGCTAAGACCTCCCCAGGCAACCATTTTGCCTTTTTGCATTTCTTTTTGTTGGGGATGGTATTGGTCACCACCTACTATACGTCACAAACCTCTTTCCATAGTTCTTCAGGCACTCTATCAGATCTAATCCCTGGAATCTATCACTTTCACTGTATAATCATAATGGATTTTATTTAGGTCATAACTTAGGGGTCTAGTCGTTCCCTACTTTCTTCAATTTAAGTCTGAATTTTGCAATAAGGAGTTCATGATCTGAGCCACAGTCAGCTCCCAATCTTGTTTTTGCTGACTGGATAGAGCTTCTCCATCTTTGCCTACAAAGAATATAATCAATTTCAGCTCCCCCCAAATTCATATTTTGAAGCCTTCAGCCCCCGTGTGACTCTTTTGGGGAGAAAGCCTTTACGGATGTGATGAAGGTCATTGGGCATTGTAAGGGTGGAATCCTGACCAGACAGAACTGGTGTCCTTATAAGAAGGGGGAGGGACATAGAGCTCTCTCTGCCACGAGGGCACAGCAGGAAGGTGGTTGTTTGGGCGCCAGGAAGAGAGCTCTTACCAGGATCGGACCCTGACGGTTCCCTGATCTCAGACGTTCAGGCTTCAGAACTGTGACGAATAAACTTCTGCTGTTTAAGTCATCCAGTCTATGGTATTTTGTTAAGGCGGCACTTACTATGATTTGTAAATATACATTTATTCTTTGTTCCCTTTTATCAGCCATTTGTCCCTTTATACCATCAGCTCCAAGAGGGAAAGGTCTGTGTTTACCTTTTAAACACTGCATGCCAAATGTTAAGCATGTAATTTTAAGCATTATATGCCCAGTGTTAAACTTTGTACACTCGATGTGATGTGTGTATACCTAACAAATAACGTCAAATGAATGAATTGCATTAAATGTACATATAAAATTATAAGTGATTGTATGTCCTAGTTTGTTTGTGACAACACAGGTTCATACCTGCTGTTCCAGTGTAGCAACTAGCGGTACCCTCTTTAACTCGCAAAAGTGCTCTGGTTTGGATAATAGATTGTCATTTCTGTATATATTTATTATTTATCTGTATGCCGAATTTATGAGGCACAATCTGATTTTAGAAACATTGAAATCCAAAATAAGCATCTGCCTTGAAATCACAGTATTACTAATATTTTCTCTTCCTTACTCCACGATTTCTTTATAGGACTAACAGTTCTAAGGTAGTGAAAATGACACAAGTCATCAAGACGCTCTGTCACTGATGAGCAGCATTTGAAGCAGTCATAATGAGTAAAGCCAGGCCCATTGCATTGAGTGTGGCCCACATCAAGCAAGGAAAGAAGCCTCATTCATTCAGTTCAGTTCAATCGCTCAGTTGTGTCTGACTCTTTGCGACCGCATGAATCGCAGCACGCCAGGCCTCCCTGTCCATCAGCAACTCCCAGAGTTCACTCAGACTTAGTTCCATAGAGTCGGTGAAGCCATCCAGCCATCTCATCCTCTGTCGTCCCCTTCTCCTCCTGCCCCCAATCCTTCCCAGCATCAGAGTCTTTTCCAGTGAGTCAACTCTTCACATGAGGTGGCCAAAGTACTGGAGTTTCAGCTTTGGTATCATTCCTTCCAAAGAAATCCCAGGGTTGATCTCCTTCAGAATGGACTGGTTGGATCTCCTTGCAGTCCAAGGGACTCTCAAGAGTCATCTCCAACACCACAGTTCAAAAGCATCAATTCTTCAACGCTCAGCCTTCTTCACAGTCCAACTCTCACATCCATACATGACCAAAGGAAAAACCATAGCCTTGACTAGACAGACCTTAGTCGGCAAAGTAATATCTCTGCTTTTGAATATACTATCTAGGTTGGTCATAATTTTTCTTCCAAGGAGTAGTTCAGTTTAGTCGCTCAGTCGTGTCCGACTCTTTGCGACCCCATGAATCGCAGCACGCCAGGCCTCCCTGTTCATCACCACCTCCCGGAGATCACTCAGACTCACATCCATCGAGTCAGTGATGCCATCCAGCCATCTCATCCTCTGCCGTCCCCTTCTCCTCCTGCCCCCAATCCCTCCCAGCATCAGAGTCTTTTCCAATGAGTCAACTCTTTGCATGAGGTGGCCAAAGTACTGGAGTTTCAGCTTTAGCATCATTCCTTCCAAAGAAATCCCAGGGCTGATCTCCTTCACAATGGACTGGTTGGATCTCCTTGCAGTCCAAGGGACTCTCAAGAGTCTTCTCCAATACCACAGTTCAAAAGCATCAATTCTTCGGCGCTCAGCCTTCTTCACAGTCCAACTCTCACATCCATACATGACCACAGGAAAAACCATAGCCTTGACTAGGCGGACCTTAGTCGGCAAAGTAATGTCTCTGTTTTTGAATATACTATCTAGGTTGATCATAACTTTTCTTCCAAGGAGTAAGTGTCTTCTAATTTCATGGCTGCAGTCACCATCTGCAGTGATTTTGGAGCCCAAAAAAATAAAGTCTGACATTTTATTTCCTGTTTCCCCATCTATTTCCCATGAAGTAATGGGACCGGATGCCATGATCTTCGTTTTCTGAAATGCCAGACAATGTACTAATATATATTATATGCTTTCAGAGAAGGCAATGGCACCCCACTCCAATAGTCTTGCCTGGAAAATCCCATGGATGGAGGAGCCTGGTGGGCTGCAGTCCAAGGGGTCGCTAAGAGTCGGACACGACTGAGCGACTTCACTTTCACTTCTCACTTTCATGCATTGGAGAAGGAAATGGCAACCCACTCCAGTGTTCTTGCCTGGAGAATCCCAGGGACGGGGGAGCCTGGTGGGCTACCGTCTATGGGGTCGCACAGAGTCGGACACGACTGAAGCGACTTAGCAGCAGCAGCATATTATATGCTTTATGTTATTTTAGCATCATAGCAGCCTCTGAAGCATTTTATCAGTTGCTGCTGCTGAACAAACTACCCCCAAACTCAGTGGTTTAAAACAATAATATCACTCAGAAGTCTACAGCTACAAGCTGGTTACTTCCCTTGCTCTGGACCAGTTCTGGCTATCTTTGAAGTACTTCCTCATGCATCTGAGGTTAGTCTCAACTAGGATGACTGATTCTACTGTACGCTGTCTCTCAGCTTCTTTGCAGAGCGACCTGGACTTGTCTCAGCAGTAGCAAAGGGTCCATGAGAACTAAAACACTTAAGATCCCTTCAAATCTGGCTCAGACCAGTAAAGACTGTTGCATTCTATTGCAGACCATGATAGGCCAACTTGACCAGGGTTGGGGAGGGCCCCCAAAGTAGGAAATGGCACCTCACTCCCGTATTCTTGCCTGGAAAATTCCATGGGCAGAAGAGCCTGCCGGGCTACAGTTGATAGGACTGCAAAGAGTTGGACTTGACTGAGTGCACACAGACAGTTGTGTAAGTTACAGGTACGGTGTCCTGTGTTTTTACAGTCCATGGGGTCGCAAAGAGTCGGACTCGACTGAGCAACCGAGCACACGCATGTAGTCCAGGTTGGGTTCAAATGGTAGGAAGAAGACTTTACCACTTTACGAGAGGATCTGTAAAATTAGACCATGGGGTCGCAAAGAGTCGGACACAATGGAATGACTTTCATTTTCACTTTTGCTGCAAAATTACAATTTTTCTAACAAGTGGAAACCACTGTACTGTTAAAAAATGGAGAAGCTTGGATCTAAACATGGTTATTGGAATTGAGAGTAAATATTCCTCATGACTATACCATTTTTCTTCCTAGGTAGCCTCAACACTTTATTTGTGCAGCTATTTGTTGATTTTGACCTTAGTTAAGAATAACTGGACTTCCCTGGTGGCTCAGACGGCAAAGTGTCTGTCTACAATGTGGAAGACCTGGGTTTGATCCCTGGGTCGGGAAGATTCCCTGGAGAAAGAAATGGCAACCCACTCCAGTACTCTTGCCTAGAAAATCCCATGGGCGGAGGAGCCTGGTGTCCATGGGGTCACAAAGAGTCAGATACGACTGAGTGACTTCACTTTCAATTGAATTGTTAAAATTCAATTGTTTGTTTTGAAACTTTTTTGTCAATATTATCTATATTAATAAAAGTTTTTGAAACTTTACAGTTTAAAAAATTTAGTTATAAAGTTAATCAATGAGAACTAAAAGTTGTTTTGTTGTTGTTTAGTCACTAAGTCATGTCTGACTCTTGCAACCCTGGACAGTAGTCTGCCAAGGCTCCTCTGTTCATGGGATGTCCCAGGCAAGAATACTGGAATGGGTTGCCCTTTCCTTCTCCAGGGGATCTTCCTGACCCAGGGATCGAACCTGTGTCTCCTGCTTGGCAGGCAGATTCTTTACCACTAAGCCACCTGGGAAGCCCAAAATTGTTTTGATAAAATTCCAAACCAGAAATTATTGAACTGAGTTTCAGTTTTCATATCAGTTTCAGCATCAGATGAAATTTGACTTTATTTTGTATGCATAATATTAGAAATCTTGAGTCATACAGGTAGTTGCAAGNGTCTCCTGCTTGGCAGGCAGATTCTTTACCACTAAGCCACCTGGGAAGCCCAAAATTGTTTTGATAAAATTCCAAACCAGAAATTATTGAACTGAGTTTCAGTTTTCATATCAGTTTCAGCATCAGATGAAATTTGACTTTATTTTGTATGCATAATATTAGAAATCTTGAGTCATACAGGTAGTTGCAAGGGATAAACATCTGTAATAGTTTTTTAATTTTCATTTTTAAAAACTTTGGGCTAAAAGAACAGCAAAGATAGTAGAAAGAGTTTCCTACACCCTTCATCCAACTTTATCCATCCTAATGTTAATATCTTACATGCCCATAGCACAATTATCAAAATTAAGAAATTAATATTGTTACAATATTATTAACTAAACCGTGGACTTTATTTGGATTTTGCAAACTTTTTGATAATTACTCTTTCTGTTATAGGTTCCAATTCAGGATCCTCCATATGGAGATCTGAATGTTTTTCTGAAATCTATCACCAACATATTACCTATCCTTTAAAAATTGTGTGAAAATTATAAATTTGAAAAATATATCCTCAGCTATTTCATTCAAGTAACAATTTAATATGACACAGTTTTTTACAGAGTTTTGTAGCATAGCCTAGATCACTGGTTTCCAATGTTGGCTGCACATTAGAATCACCTGAGTATAATTAAAACTCTGCTATCCAGATTGTATCTGAGCCCAATCAAACCACAATGTCTATTAGTGAGATTCAGTTCAGTTCAGTTCAGTTCAGTCGCTCAGTCGTGTCCGACTGTTTGCGACCCCATGAATTGCAGCACGCCAGGCCTCCCTGTTCATCACCATCTCTCGGAGATTTAGTGAGATTCAGACATAGGTATTTCATAGGTATTAGAGTCACCTCACTGATTCCAATGTGCAGCTAAGAGTGAGAACCATTGCATAGATGTCAATGGTTCAGGGAAATTCAACCTATTTAAGAACAGGTAGTCTCTGGGTATGGTTATGTAACCAATTCAGCATTCAGTACATATTTCTCCAAAAAGCCATGAGATTATCAAATGTCTTATGTTAACGAAGATATTATATATATATATATATATATAAAATGACATTATTTTGGTTTACCATTCTTGGAATTCTGACAAAAGATGATACATTAATCTGCCATAACTTTTTCTCTATTGAAACTAGACTGATTTCCCAATGATCAGTAATTCTCTTTTCCATTCATTTATTTATTATTTTTTGGCCATGTCATGTAGCATGCGGAATCTTAGTTCCCCGACCAGGGATAGGGATTCAATCCATGACCCCTGCATTAGGAATGTGGAGTCCTAACCTCTGCACCACTGGGAAGTCCTAGGAATCTTTTTTTCTAAACCAGCAACTTTGCCCCCTATGAAACATCTGGCAATGTCTGGTAGGAGTTTGGTTGTCACAACTTGGGGGAGAGGTGCTCCTGGCATCTAGTGAATAGAGAGGCCAGGGTTTCTGTTAAACATTCTGCAATGCACAGGAGAGGCTTCCACAACAAAGAATTATCCAGCCCCAAATTTCAGCAGTGCCAAGGTTGAGAGAGACTGCTTTAAATCTTGAGTCCTATAGGAAAAATTTGGTTCTTGGAGATTATTCATTCCAACATTGTTTCTAATATTGCAGGAATGGAAAGAGCCTAATTTGGCATATCCATACAATGGAATACTATGCAGCTGTTTAGAAACAAAACAATCCCAAAAGTTCTCTCCATATTAATGAGGAAAAATCTCTAATATACATTAAGTGAAAAACAAAACAAAAACAAAATGCAGAACAATGTATACAGCAAGGTACCATTTATGTAAAAAAGGGGGAAATCTATCCAATTTGTTTGTAAAAAGGTAAATATTTGGAAGGATATACAAAAATTGATAATCCTGTTTGCCTTCAGGGAAAGGAAATGGGTTCTTGTGGAGGCAGGAAGAGAGAAAGTAGTGTCTTTTATACTTTTTGACCTCTGAGCCATGTTGCTATCACCCAAGGAGAAAGTAAATTTTAAAAAATTAAATCAAGGAACCCCTAATGAATCCTTTAAAGCTAACAAATAGTTTTTCTGTATAAATTATATTACTCTGTTTAGAAAAATCCTGCTGCATCCAATTGTGTTAGGCTGAGGTTAAAGAAAATTAACAGTGGGGCCCCAACCCAACAACACATCTAAATCTACCCTGGCAGGGTTTGGTAAACCCTCAGGTTTCTCACAAGGGTACTTTTCATGTAACATTCTTCACAGGAAAAATAACATTGTTTCAAGCTTGTAAAAACATCTTTTTTTTTTTTTTTCTTTACTCTGTGAGCCCAAGTTTCCTATCTGTAAAACAAGGGCAAGGACTATAGTAGTGTTTTCCAGACATTTTTCCTTCCTTTGGTAACATAACATTTACCAAGCTAAGAGCAATTTAAAATACCAACATATAAAAAATATACAAGGGCTGTACTGGGAAAAACAGAAATAAGGAACATCTGCTTTGATGTTCACTTTCTTCCAGCTACTGAAGTACAGAGGAAAACATCTAGGGTTCAAAAAACAAAACAAAACAACCTAGAGCAACCACAATAGCAACAGCTAACATTTACTAAACATTTTCTGTAGATCAGGCACTGGTCTGAGTGCTTTATGTAAATTAACTCTGTATATTTTCAATCCTATGACATAAATATTATTATCTCCAACTTACAAAGATAAAGTGGCAAGTATAGCAGAATGGTTAAAAACATGGACTCAAGAATAACTTCTTAAAAAAAAAGAATCTAACTTCTAGGATTTGAAACGGGGCTCTCCTACTTAATAGTTGTGTGACCTTAAGCAAGTTACTTAAACTTTGTGTTGTCTGTTTCCTCATTTCTAAAATGGAGAAAATGGGAGTATTTGCACACAGGATTCTTAAAAGGATTAAATTACTTTAAAAAAATGGGTTATTACTATGACCAACTAGGTTCTACCCAAGTTTGCACAGCTACCAAGTAAAAGAGTTAGGCTTTGAACCCAGGCAGTTGGGGAGTGTACATTTCTACTTTACTAAAAGGCAATTACCTGAAACATGAGTTTAAAATCATGGTACCCAAACAAAAATTACAGAGTTCTTCCCTTGGTAAAAGAAAAATTATTTATGGACTATTATATAAATGTATACATACACATATATATATTACTAATCATATAAGAGTTTGAAGCTCTATATTTTTATAGTATTTACCATAACTTGTCAAGTGTAAAGTTAACCCCAATGATGTTCCAGTAGGTTGTATCTTTAAATGTTTGAAACTTTATTTTAAAAGTGTACATCAGGATTTCCCTGGTGGTTCAGTGGTTGAGAATCTGCCTTGGGATGTGGGGAACTCGGATTCAGTCCCTGGTCAGGGAACTAAGATCCCACACATCTTGGGGTAGCCTGTGAGCCAAAACTAGAAAGCTGATGTGCCACAACTAAGACCAGACGAAGCCAAATAAATATTTTTTAAAAAGGGTACACTGAAAAGCTTTTCTTGCTAATCTGCATTCCACCGTTCCCTGCTGCAACATCCCAGCAAGGAAGCATTATGAGATAAATGTTTAATTACTTCTATTCTAGTGGAGAAATCTGAGGTCAGCTTAGCTAAGACTGCTGCTGTACAGCA
Organism: Cephalophus harveyi; assembly: GCA_006410635.1. NCBI lineage: Eukaryota > Metazoa > Chordata > Mammalia > Artiodactyla > Bovidae > Cephalophus > Cephalophus harveyi. The sequence goes on from SJYT01046936.1 coordinate 338,274, forward strand.
ATAGCATAGAGCCCAACTGTCTATTTACAGCTTGAGGACTGATGCCAGAAGCAGAGCAGTAGGGAAACACTGGAAATCTAGGCGGTTTTGCTGAGGGCCTCTCACTGTGCTTAAAGAAAAGTTTCAGTTAAATCTTACCCTCTTTTAAATTAAAGTACAAAACCATCATCGGAGGCAAAGTACTCTGGAGGTAGTTGTGATTTGGCCCCCTTTCTGTGTTTCCTATTGCTGCTGTAACAAATTACCACAAACCTGGTAATAATAATAAAACAACATAAATTTGTCATCTGGAGTTCTGTGGTTTAGAAGTCCAAAATCAAAGTGTCAGCAGGACTGTGTTCTTTCTGGGTGCTCTAACAGAGAATCTGTTTTCTCGGCTTCTCTAGGTTTTAGAGGTTGCCCTTCATCTTCAAAGCCTGCCTGCAGCAGCTGGTCAGGCCTATGTCCTCCTACATCACTCTGACACTGACTCTTTGGTCTTCCTCTTCCATCTTTCAAGAACTCTTGTAATTGCAGTGGGGTTACCAGATAATTCAAGGTAATCTCCCTATTTTCAGGTTAGCTGATTAGTATCCTTAATTTTCTTTTGCCATGGAACATAACACATTTACTGGTTCCAGGGATTACAACACAGACATCTTTGGGGGAACCATTATTCTGTTTTCCATACTTTCTCTGGTTTAAATAATTCAAGGTTCATTCATTCAATAAGGTCATTTTATTGAGCACTTAATATATTTTAGTCTCTGGTAGGCACCCCGGGCATACATAAAAGAATTGAATACTCTCTTATTTGTCTATACTTAAGGGGCAATGCATGAAGTGCAGTTACCAGAAGTTAGTTAAAGGTAGAGACTATAAGTAACTCTTTATATACAAGTGTAGTGGAATTGTATTAGAAGTGTTTTTTCTTTATAGCTTATGCAATTATGTTGCTAAAAAGAAATTTACTATGAAGGCAATGTGATATAGTGAAAAAAGTTACATTTTTAAGAGCCAGGCAAACTAAAGTCTAAAGATAGTTATCTGACTTTGAGTCTCAGGCTTCTTCTCATCTGTAAAATGGGGATAATATGATCTATTTCAAAGTGTTGTTTATTTTAAGGATTAAATAGGAACGCAAGTTCTCCTGGCATAGTATTTCACAAATGTTAATTTTCTTTCCCTTCTAATATTTTAAGTATCTAAAATTCATTTCAAAATTTCCATGACTTGCTTTACAATAAACTACCAGAGAATGTAAAAGAAATGTTAGACATAGTCCCCGACAAAAACTTTAAAATGCTTTTAGTAGAGAAACACACTTACGTACATGGCACAGTTAAAAAAGATCAACGGCTCCTAAACAGCTCCATGAAAAAGTTCGGACTTAAGGTTAGGAAAAGCAAATATAGAGTGAGGTAACTGAGGAGAATTTCCCTTTAAAGAAATGTTAGACATAGTCCCCGACAAAAACTTTAAAATGCTTTTAGTAGAGAAACACACTTACGTACATGGCACAGTTAAAAAAGATCAACGGCTCCTAAACAGCTCCATGAAAAAGTTCGGACTTAAGGTTAGGAAAAGCAAATATAGAGTGAGGTAACTGAGGCGAATTTCCCTTTAAAAAAAAAAAAGCAAGCAAACAAAACCAGACTCACATATTGAAATATGGTAAGGAGGAAATTTAGGAGTGTCTAACTTTAGACCTTGAATGGCCTTTGAGATTAATCTAGTACAGTGATTTTCAAACTATTGCCAGATCCCTAGAAGTCCACAGATGTAAAGGAAAAGGGAAACCTAAGTGGATCCCTTGCCTCATTTATTTGGCTTTGCCTACAAGGTGAAACAAAAGATTACTAGAAGACAGCTTTGGAATTATCTGGGGCTTTTAAGAGTCCATAATTCTTTTGAATTCAATCAAGAAAAAGTAAATGTTCATGCAGAGTTTTGAGACACAAGTATCAGCAACTATGGAAATCTGATAGACCTAGATTTGCATTGTTTTATTTACGATTTGGAAGAATAGGACACAAACTACCAATTATATCCACAAACCTTATCAACATCACCGTGAACGATAACATAACACTGCACTTCCCCTGTACCTAGGAGTTAATTTGACTTTACACGTATTATTTCATCGCACATCAACCCTGAAGGCAGATTAGGAGCTCACTAATTTCTATGTCCAATTTTTCGTTTCTTGTGATAAAGAACTAAGAAAAATGACTTTCTGAAGGACACACAAGACACGGCAGATGGAGTCCAGACCTGAACTTGATATATATGGTATCTTTATTCCCTAGCCAGGCTGCCCAATGAGGTTGGAAATATATCATCCATTCATCATCCATCCACGAAGAATGCGTAAAAATGCACAAAAACATCATCGCATATAAACAGTAGTGTGAAATTCGAGAAATTTAAGCTGGGTTTAAAAAAAAAGAAAAGGAAAAAGTCGACCATTGAGTGGGTTCTTTCCTGAGTCCTAGGTCCGCAACACAGAGCCCAAAGGGACGCCCCCTAAGGAGGGTCGCCGGCGCCCTGCTGGTCTCACTCCCTACCTCATGGAGGTTCGGAGTCCCGCTCCTTTCCCTCATGGTTACAACCCCCGTGCCGGTCCATTTCCTCACCGAGTCACAAACCAGCTCTCCCCGCCCGGCAAACGGCAGACACCGTCAAGCGCTGTCTCCACGCCGCGCGTCCCGCAGCGGAGAAGCAAGCTCGGGTCGTAAGGCAGGAAGCTGCTCAATGCGCAGCCGCCGCGGCCTCCAACCACCCGCCCGCGGAGGGGCGCTAGGCCGCCCCCGACCCGCTCGCCGCGGCCAGGGCGAGGCCAGAAAAGGAAGCTGCGGCGCCAGGGCGCCGCGGCCAGCGAGGTAAACAGCCCCAGGTTTCTCTCCGTCACTCGCGGCCATTCGTGTCCTAACGGCGAGCTCTGCCCGCTTCGCCTGTCGTTTTCTCCCCCGCTTCTGCAGCCGACGGGAATGGAACAGTCCCGCGGGGGGGATTGTGGGAGGCGCACGCGTGAGGGGTGGAGGGTATGTCGGGGGGGCCGGAGGAGGAGGAGGCCGCGGCGGCCGTGGCGGCGGTTGGTGGCAGTGGGGGCGGGGAAGGGGGGGAGGAGAGGAGAGGAGGTGGAGGAGGAGGCTTGGGCTCGCGCTGCTGAAGGTACGCGTGAGGGCCCGCGCCAGAGCTGGCTTGACAGGGGCCGAGGGGAAGGGGAGGACTGTGCCACAAGGCGCCCCAGAGGGAGTGCGTACTGGCTGGCGGGCGCGCAAGGCGGCCGAAGGCGGTGGTTGGTGGGAGCAGCGAGCGACGAGCCCAGATACACTCTGGCGCGTGCGGGCGGGCGTGCGCGCTCCGCCGCCCGAGTCGGCTGAGGGGGGAGGACGAAGGGGGAAAACGCGAGGAGGGAGGAGTGGGAGGTGGGGGGGCACGAGGCGCCCTTCGCTCCCTCCCTCCCAAGGAGCTGCCGCCGCCGCCGCTCTGCCGCCGCCGCTCCCGCCGCCATTTTGGGTTCGCTTTGCGGAGGGGGAGAAGATCCCCGTCTCGGTTGCGGGACCCGCCTCCCCTCAGTTTCCCCCGCTTAGCCCCACGCCTTTCCCCTCTCCTCTCTCGCATTTCCGCCAGTCCGCTCACCCGCTGGCCGCCTCCTGACAAGCGGGAGGGATCCGCTGTGGACCAAGGGAAGCGGAGGAGCCTGGTGGCGGCCGCCCCCTCTTCCCCACTTCCCTGCACTCTCATCTCCCTCGGCCTCGGCCTCTGACACGGTGAGTGGAACCGTCTGGGGAGGCCTTTGGGCCTAAGTACTTCCTCAGCGACTCAGTCCCTGGCTTCCTGGGAGCTACTGTCATCTCCCGGACCTGGACCTCCGGGAGAGCGGTGGTAAGGATGGGGGAGGGGAGGGGAGGGCAGGGGATCCTGCGCTTACCGGGAAGTCCCTGCTGGCGGGGGTGCAGGGGTGTCCCTGACAGGCGGGCTCCTGCTGGGGGAGGGGGCGGGAAAGTGAGCGAGCGGAGGCGGAGTCGGCTGTGCCCCTGACAGGTTAGTTTGTGTCCTGTGGAGGAAGGATTGGAGCATCCCCCATAGTCCTGTTTGTTTCGCTTAAGGGATAAAAGTGGCAGGAGGGAAGATTTTCCGTACGGTCAGATCTGTGGTGTCTCTGACATGCTGAACTGTATGTAGGGACGACAGAATGATCTCAGTTCCTCAAGTTTAATAAATGTTACTCGTGGCTTTGGGCATTGAAAGACATGTTTTTGGTCTAGAAGACAGATGGTCTGTTGGTGTATAGCGGCTGTGTTTGTGTGAGTATACAAGGAAGGAAAGTGTTCCGGAAGAGTTTGCTTGTATTTTTACAAATGTAATGGAGTTCCCCTTATACTAGCTTATTTTTAAAATAAAGCTTGGGATGTTCCTTGCTGGTTGATGTGTTTGTGTATTTTAGGGTTTGGGATTGCCTTAATACTTACTTGGAAAGAGAAGTCATGGTAGTATTTTGGAAATGTAGCATGTAAGTGGTGGGGTCAAGAATAGGAGAAACTTATCATAGTCAGCTATTCTTAAGAATAGTTTGTTGCTCAGAATAGAGTGAATTGTTTAGATGTGAAGGCCCAGAACATCTTTACTTGAACATGTACTGTGAGTGTATAAAGAATGGATGGAGTTTTTGTTGACCTGAGTTTGTATTAACACTTCGTAATAGAATAAAGCTTTTATATTGTTCAGAATGCTCTTTCAGTTTGTTTGTAATCATAAATAAATCTCTGTGGAAATGGTGGGATGAATGTTTCCTCCCATTTTACCAAACAGGAAATTGAGGCATAAAGACATCATTTTTTCAAGGTCATATGTTAAATTGGTGACAAACTTGGGACTATAATAGATACTTTTGACTCCTAGTCCAGTAGTATAGTCATCATATCATGACATCTCAGGAGATCTTTGTCAGGCAAATCTGAGTTTATTGGAAAGATAGGGGCATATTGAATGGTATTTGGTAGAGATCAGTTGTGTCAGACAGAACATAGGTTGTCTTTGCCAGGTTGGCCTGTGAGAGATGGGTATTCCATGAGGATATTACTTTTTGTTTATGGAGGAAGCAGAGCGTTTCTAACACTTGAGTTTGTGTGTTTGAGGGAGGGATATTTAACTGGTAACATAGAAGCAGGGTGGGGGCTGACAGCTTAACTTTAAGGGAGAAAGGATCTTCATTCATTCATTCAACAAATATTTACTGAGTAACTACTCAATAAATGGTCCCTGCCTTGGGGTGAGAATAATCAAGGTGACCCTCTTGAAGCAGCTCGGGTACATTTGTCTTGACAGTGGTCAATACTGAGACAGTGATACATATTGAGTCGAGTGAGGCAGACAGGTCAGTGTGGAGTTGAAACTCGAAAACCTTCCTCAAAAGTATACTCAGTTTGGAGGGAATTTAGATCTTCCAGATGTTTTACTGTGGAAGGATACGAGTGTATTTAAGCATCTAATAGGGTGCCCAGTTTGTGGTAGAGTGTGCTGCCTTTTGGATTTTCTTTGGGCATTTCCCAGTAAACTGTTTTTGGGATCTGGAATTGTCAATATATGTGCCTGTGAATATTGGAACTTTTTGGCTGCGCTGAAGAAATTCTTCGAAAGACTGATTTTGTAGTAAGGATCCCCTTCTCTGAACATGAGAGAAGTATACTTGAATTAAGGCAACTTAACTGTATTTCTCTGGAAAATAGAGTGTTCTTGATTTGCTGGATTAGTGGTTCTTAGAAGTTTTTTGAGGGGTCCACTTATTCTTCTGAGAATGTGATGAAAAAACCCTCACTGTAGAAAATGATGGGCATGAGCACAATCACACAAATTATGCATACAATTTTTAGAAACTTAAATTGTAATGAAGTAGAGCTGATTTATATTTAAGTCTCATTTAAAAGTCTTTTTTAAAAAATAGTTTTGTTTGGGAGTGGAGATGTTGGTATGAGTTTAAGATGAAAGATTTTTTGACAGTGAGCATGCTGACAGTAAGGAGAACTTTAAGATCTTTATTATTCTGTTTATTTTGTTTTCTATTCTTTGCAGATTGATTTCTACAGTGTTAAAACATGATTCTAATTAGGTGCTCAGAGAATGTGATATAACACAAATGTTTATAGATTTATTCTTTCTCATAATTATTCATATTCTCAAACTCATTGCTTTCCAGTTTTGCATTGGGACTGAGGAGTTTTGAAGTTCATTTCTTGGAATTTATCTTAGTTATAACAAATGTTATTGAGTTGTTTTTATGCAGGGGACCCAAAGATGAATAATATATGGCCTTTGTCATTGAAGCTATTCTAATTCAGTTCAAGTTATGAATTGCATGTTAGTGGGAGCCTTTAAAAGGACAAGGTGGAAGGAAGCATATTTCTAGAAGTTGAGATTTCATGACTTAGTTGCCTGAGAGGTTTTGTTGTTATTCTTAGGAAGTTACAAAGTCTTCACATTCTGTATGCAACTTTGCAGCTTAAAAAATGTGTTTTGGTATCATTTGATGTTTTGAGATGAAGGATCTCTGGCTTGAAAAGGATGCAAATGTTGGTGGCATTTTTTATCTTGTTTTGGATGTATTTCTGTAGTGGGTTTACATAAAAAGGTCTTAATGTCATTTTTGGATATACATGTATCTAGAAAACACTCTGGGGTGACTTGAAAGACTACCCCTGAATCTAGTACTGAAAACTAAGAATAATTACTGAATTTTTTAAAGAAAAGAAACTCAGAAAGGTGTTTTAAGGATACAGATTACAGGATTCAGTAAGATGATGGAAAGATCTTAAGAAAAATGGTCTGATTGTCTCTATTGTCATGTCCTCTGGGTAAGAAGTCATGTAAATTTGTGAAAAGTTTTATTTTCTCTAATTTTTAACTTGGATAGTAGGTTCCTACATTTATATGTGTGTGTGTAGTGTGTCTGTATCTTGGCATATGGATAACATATGTATATAGTCTCCTCTATGTATGAGATACTTCACAATTTAAAAAAACAACTATTGCAATAATTACAAAAAATACATAGGATCTTTAAGGATCAGGAATAGAGTGATTTTCATGTCCTGTTCGTGGGCTGTATTCTAGCATAACTTCCCTGTGTCTTGCTCAGTACTGTGTCTTTATAGTATTAGCAGTACCACTTGAGGTTTTATTCTAAGTCTTCCATGCCTTATGAATAAAGAATTTGGACACATTCAGTCCTGCCTAAAATAATCTGCCTGCACATGGTGGAAAAGTTTTACCGTGTGTGTAGGTAGTGAGTCTCCAATAAATAATTTCATATTGTTTTTTCAGTTACGCATGTTGATTTGAGTCTCTTAAAAATAATATATTTGCTTATATTACCTTACATTGTAATCCACCGTGAGGTCTACTTTGTGCCAGCCTTTCCAGAAGCATGAGCTAGCTTAACACCGGCTATCATAAGAGAGGGAAATGAAAGTAGTTTTTAAGCTATATTGCTAGTCTTTTTTTTTTTCTTAATGTCTATCTTTAAACTACTTGTGATTTATTTGGTTTATATTCTTTCATTTGGAAAGGTTAGATTTTCATGCTTATGATTTGTTATCTGAGTTAATAACTGTCATTTCATATTTTAGAAATCACTTTCTTAGTGACTATCTGATTGGGGGTGTTGATGGCAGTGTGATGTTGACACAACATAATAAATTATGGCTTCAAGCGGTAATGAAATTTAGCTAATAATCTTATTGCTATTTCAGAGTTATATTTCCTTCATTGAACATCTAACTTTTATGTTTGAAGAATATATAAAATTTTATCTTTAGCATTAATTGTTTTTGCTTTCCATAGTTTTTAATCATTTGCTCTCAGGCATTTGTAAGTTGATGACAAGAGTTTATATTTTTTTCCATTTAATTTTGTTCCTTTTTTGAAGTGTGGAAAATTTCTAACCTGGAGAGCAATGAAATAAATAACAAAGTTCTCATGTATTCAACACCCAGCTTCAAAAGTTATCCAAACCCAGTTATCACACTATATCCCTATCAGCTAACCTCTCTTCATCTTCCCTTTGTTTATTTTGAAAAAAATCTTTAAGATATTATATCATTTGATCCATAAATACAGTGTATACATTATTTTCACTTTTAAATGGGGAATTATTTTCCTTTAGTTAGGTTTATATAATTTTTAAAATAAACTGTCTGATGATAGTCGGAATTAAACTTTTCATACCGAATACTTACAGTCTGTATTACCTGTCAGTAGGGATTACTCTGCAACATAAGAAGAAATGAACTGAATAGAACTTTACTTAATTGCCTTTAGATGTTTGCGTTGTAAAATGCAATTGGTTCCTATGCTTCCTAGAAAAGTGTATCAGCTTTTTTTTCAAACACACAGTGAGAAGTAATGTCTCTAAGTTTTTTCATTGTTTTTTTAGTCATAGTTACAAATTGCTAAAAACATTTTCTAGATCCTTTTCAGTTCAGTTAAGTCGCTCAGTCGTGTCTGACTCTCTGCGACCCCATGAATTGCAGCACACCAGGCCTCCCTGTCCATCACCAACTCCTGGGGTTCACCCAAACTCATGTCCATCGAGTCAGTGATGCCATCCAGCCATCTCATCCTCTGTCGTCCCCTCCTCCTCCTGCCCCCAATCCCTCCCAGCATCAGAGTCTTTTCCAATGAGTCAACTCTTCGCATGAGGTGGCCAAAGTATCAGTTCTTCCAAAGAATACTGGACCCAGTTATCACAAAGAAATCAGATGATACTGATGATGTTGAACAGGAGCTGAAATTCGTCTAAAATCAACATGCTTTTTAAAGAGAATGAAATACACCTTGTTTTGAGTTTTGGAGTTCCTTTTGTGGACATTTGAAAATACATGTCATTGCTTAAACTGCTAAAAATAAACCATGCTACAGAGCATGATGAGTAGAAATACGATAGAAAAAGAAGGTAAATATTCCTATTGAGTTGTGAAGAAGAAACAGAGAATAGAGATTTGAAGTGATTGCTGCTGCTATTGCTGCTAAGTCGCTTCAGTCGTGTCCGACTCTGTGCGACCCCATAGACGGCAGCCCAACAGGCTCCTCTGTCCCTGGGATTCTCTAGGCAAGAGTACTGGAGTGGGGTGCTGTTGCCTTCTCCGTTGCTAGTTAAATACAATATAGGTGTATATCCTTTTTTTCCAGAAAAGGCTGACTGATGAATGTGAATTTCATCATTAATGAAAGTTTAGTTAATGTATCTTCTAATTCTACAGTAAATAAATCATAAATCTTTGACTTACACTTCTTGTTTTACATTTTTTTTTCTATCTTTTCCACACTTGATACCAAACCACTCCTCTCATTCAGTTTTATTTGTCCTAAGATCACAAGTGGACACTGTCCGATTATAAAGTAGCTATATCATGGCTTCTTGGTGTAAATGACATTGAGAATGTGATGGAGACATTCGTTATGATAAAAGTTTCTTAAATTCAGCATTGATGAAAATAAAAGCCCTAGAGTTTAAGGACTAAACTTGTGAAGCCTAACGGGATTTAATGGAGAAAACTTAAAAGACTGTTTTTGAAAGAAAAACTGCCAATTCTGACATTTGAGAAAACGGGGAAGTGAATTAATCATGTATAATCATTATTAGATGAACAATGTTTTATATATATATATTTGAGGATACAAAGATAGGGAGATAAGAATTTCAAGTAAGTAGAGATTCTATGTATACAATTGATAACTAAATGATAACACAGGTTGGAAAGTTAAAGTTTAGATGCAGAAGCATATAAAGATGCAGACTCAAGAAGAAAGAAGAGGAATCACCTAGAAACTGAAATTAGTTAGAGGTTTAAGTTAATTTTATTTTTCTGTGTGTGTTTAAGGGGGGAAAAAAACGTCAAATGTAGAACAAGATCAGAGTTTAATTTTTCCTGAGTAGTGTTTTTTCTGTTCATTCATTCATTCTTCATTCAGCCAATTAACATTTTTTCCAGTACTTCATTCCTATTTCTGTGCTTAGGTGTTGGGAAAAAAACTAAGAATATTTTTTTGGGGGGTTTGGTTTTTCTTTGAAGAGAGTTGTGAATCTAGTAAGAGGAACATCATGTTAACAAACATATTATATGATGTAATACATTTCTTTCTCCGAGGTAGAGAGTGGAGCATTTTTAAGTCCTTGGGGAGAAAGGAAGGTGAAGTCACTCAGTCGTGTCCGACTCTTTGCGACCCCGTGGACTGTACTAGGCTTCTCCGTCCATGGGATTCTCCAGGCAAGAATACTGGAGTGGATTGCCATTTCCTTCTCCAGGGGATCTTCCCGACCCAGGGATCGAACCCGGGTCTCCCGCATTGGAGGCAGACACTTTAACCTCTGAGCCACCAGGGAAGCCCTGGGGAGAAAGGAAAGGCTAGGGATAGCTTCTGACCAGTGGGAAGAGACATGTTTTAAAGGATAAATATGAGTTATTGAGAAGGGTATAGTGAGGGCATTCTAGGTAGAGAAAGATCATCTTCAAGGATATGAAGTGAATATAACATAATGAGTTCAGGAAACTGTAATTTGAAACAGTGTAGTACATTCTACCATTCCCCTATGATTTCCAGTGACTTCAGTACTATATATGATTGGCCTTTGTGTTTAGAGATCATAAAAAAAAAGGTGAAACTATGCTCAATATACTCTACTTAGAGAAAATAGTGTATTGTTATAGTTCAAGGTAATTTTAACAAAGATTAAAATCAAGAAAGTGATTCTGTTTTAGTTAGAATTTTTTTTATTGGAATATAATTGCTTTACAATGTTCTGTTAGACAGGAACTTGAATCAGCCATATGTATACATATATCCCTTCCCTCTTGAACCTTCCTCCCACCTCCTCATCCCACCCCTCTGGGACATCAGAGAACACAAAGCTGAGTTCCCTGTGTTAAAAGGCGGCTTCCTGCTAGCTATCTGCTTTACACATGGTAGTGGATATGTTAATACCACTGTCTCAATTCGTCACCCCTTTTCACCCTCTGTGTCCACAGTTCTCTTCTTTATGTCTGCGTCTCTATTCTTGCCCTGTCAATAGGTTCCAGTACCAGTTTTCTAGATTCTGTATATATATATTAATATACAATATTATATATTGTATATAACAATATATATGTGTGTATATATGTATTATAATATACATGTATATTGATTTTTCTCTTTTTGACTTATTACCATATACCCCATTGCTCCAGCATTTTAGTTAATCAAGCCTTGTCTATAACAGGTATCCAGCCAAGTAAAATAATAAATAATTGCTTTTCATAATAATGAACAAATCTGCCAGTCTCCACACTGGTATATTTCTCCTTCATTTGTTGAAAATCTCAAATAGTGATTAAGATTGTGGCCTCTTAAAATCAGATTGAGGCATCTCCCTATGGTCCAGTGGTTCAGACTGTGTGCTTCCACTGTAGGCGGCATGGGTTGGATCCCTGGTCAGGGAACTAAAATGCTGCAGCCACGCGGCACTGACAAAAAACTTATTTGTAACCTTTCACAAAATAATTATGGTCTTTGGTTTCCTTGACTGTAAAATTATGATAATTGTTGTTTAGTCGCTAAGTCGTATCTGATTCTTTTTTGACCCCATGGACAGTAGCCCCCCAGGCTCCTCTGTCCAAGGGAGTTCCCAGGCAGAATACCGGAGTGGGTATTTCCTTCTCCAGGGGATCTTCCCAATCCAGGGATTGAACCCACGTCTCCTGCATTGCATTTAGATTGTTGACCTCTGAGCCACCAGGGAACCTCAAAATGGTAATAATACTTACTGCTAAACATTGTTGGTGGATTGTATGAGATAATATGTGTAAATGCTTGGCATGATTTATGTCATATAGCAGGTACAAAAAACACATTTGCTGTTAATTTCTCTTCTTCATTTCCTGAAAAGAGAAACAAATGACTTTCCTTATACGTATTTTCTATAGGAGGTAAGAATATGAAAAATACATTTGTGAAAGTGTATATATAAACAACTTATTTACATGTATACATATTTTTTCTTAATTCTTGGTTTATCTTATTTTCCTCATATGTGAACTCTACTTTTGTATTTATTTCAGGCTAGACTTTTGCGTTTGACTTTATTTATTTGGCTGCCTTGTATCTTAGTTGTGGCATGCGAAATGGTCGATCTTCACTGTGGCATGCAGGATCTTTAGTTGTGGCATGCGGGATCTTTTTTTTTTTTTTTCAGTTGCGGCGTGCAGAATCTTTAGCTGCGGCATGTGGGATCTATTGATAGTTCCCTGACCAGGGATGGAACCCAGGCCCCCTGCGTTGGGAGCATGGAGTCTTAACCACTGGACCACCAGGAAAGTCTCCTGCTTGGCTTCATCTTACCTTCTTCAAAGATTTGTTTCTAAAGTGAACAAGAATATATATTACTGTGTGAATATTTTGGGGTAGAGAACCTTGTCTTTGTACAATGTTGGCTTTAGTTATGACAGTTCTCCTTTTATAGCGGATCAGTATTTCCTTTTATTTTTTAGGAATAAAAGTCTTCTAAAGCTTTGTAGTCTTCTAAAGCAGAACCCATCTGTTTTATTAAACCACCTCATTTGATTGAGAAAAAAGGCCAACATGTAGTCATTGAGTGATTATTACGTGCCAGGCACTAGGATTCAGTGACAAACAAGGTTCTTGGGCATTTTTCTTTTCATTTTCTAGGACATAATTTTTCAGTATTGATGTAACATGTTGCTACCATCATATTACACGTGGTTCAAGCAAAACTTGTTCTTAAGGTAGAATAGAGATTTCTGAAGAAATGTCTTGGGATGTGATATTTTATGCCAGAGCAAATCAATTCTAGGAAAAAAATCTCTTAACTTGAGAAATCTTTATTGTCTCCTATGTTTTATACAGGGAGTCTGTTGGGCAGTTAGTCAAGTCCTCTGCTCAGAATCAAATAAAAAACAGCTTTCTGCTTCCTGTGCCTTCTAACAGAAGGCATTCAACAAGTATTGATTGTATACATTTGACCCTCTGTATTCACGGGTTTTGCATCTGCAGTTTTAACCAGCCACAGATCAGCAATACTTGGGGGAAAAGAAATTCCAGAAAGCTCCAAAAAGCTACCATGAATTTGCCTCATGCCATCAGCTGTTTATATAGTGATTATATTGTAGTATTTATAGCTATTTATATAGCATTCACATTGTATTGTGAATGTATTGTAAGTAATCTAGAGATGTTTTAAAGTGTAGAGGAGAACATGCTTAGGTTATATGCAAATATTGTGCCATTTTATATAAGGGAGTTTAGTATCCCTTGGGTTTTGGTATCTGTGAGGGGTCTTGCAACCAGCCACTGGCAGGTACCAAGAGAGGACTAAACTTTATGCCAGTACTGTATTAAGCCACCCATTCTAGTATCCTTGCCTGGAGAATCCATGAATAGAGGAGCCTGGCTGTAGGGTTGCACAGAGTTGGACATGACTGAAGCAACTTAGCACATACGTAAGCCCAGGGGTTACAGCAGTGAATGATAGTCAAAAATCACTGCCCTCGTGGTGCTCACTTTCTAGTGAGTAGTAAGATAATTGTAGAAGTAGATGTGATGTTACGGCATTTTGTGATAAGTATTGTAAGGAAGAATAGAGATTCTACCTTACATACCTACAATAGAGAAATGTAAAGAAGGTAAGGGTGAATGTTAGATAGTTTAGAGAAGTCCTTTGAGCTAATAGTGTTTGAACAGAAATCTGAATGATACGAAGGACCCCATGAATCTGTCTGAGGCATAAGTGCTGAGGCAGTAGTGTGTTTGGTGTGTTTTAAGAAATAGGAATGAGATAGAACAGAGTGAACAATGTGGGGAAGAATAATAAAAAATAAGGAGAAGGAGGTAGCCAGGGCCTAGATAATGGAGGAACTTTTAAGACTTGACCAAGTGTTTAGGTTTTATTCTGGATTTGATTGGAAGCTATTGAAAGGTTTTGAGTGGGGAGATGACTTGATCTAATATGTACACTTTGAAAGGCAAGAGTGATGCAACAGAGTGGCAAGTTATATGGCAGTTACGGTATTTGAGTCAAGAGATGGTTTGGAGTTGAACCTAAAGTGTGATCAAGAAGATGGGTGTAAGATATATTTTGAAGATAGTAGTGATGATAACCTGTATTGGATGTGTGGTCTGAGTAAAAGAGTAAGTCAAGAATGACTCCAAAGATGGCCTTAACAGCTGGATACCATTTACTGAGACGAGGAACACTGGCAGAAGCAAGTTATAAGAGTGCAGATGTTAAGAGTTTGGTTTGGATATATTGACTTTGAGTTATCTATTAAATGTTTCCAGTGGAGATACATTGAGTAGACAGTTGGATATATAAATCTTGAGGTTGGGATAAGTGTAAATTTGGGAGTTCATCAGTGTAGAAATGCTTATTTACAGCCATGGGACTTCATGAGATTACCTGGATAGTGAATGCAAATAGAGAAGAGATGCTCTTGGACTGAGTTGTGGCATATTCTTGACACTTAGTAAAATTGCCAGGGTTGAAAGAATATTTTTATATTATAATATTAGGAATAATACTTTCCTAACTAAGAAAACCTAGCAAGTAATAACTAGTCAAGACATAGAGACAAAAATAAAATGGTTGAGAAACAGATTGCCATTCTTTGACCTGTTAAATAGCTTTTTGTATTGCAGAGCTCAGAAAACTCATTTTATGTGAAATTAAGAGCATGAGTGCCTATTTGTACTTGATTACTCTGAAAAGATGGCCAGAATGGTCATTAGTTTCCTAGATGTCCATTGTGAGAGGCAACATAAGGTTAAACCAACAAGTACAAGTTTGTAAAACAATGAATGAAGTATCAAAAGATGTTAAGCTACTTACTCATTAATATGATACCCCTTTCTAGCTTTGAAAACTTACAGAGTTAGAGTGAGATCAAGCGGTCTCCTAATTTCTTATTTACTTGTCATTGGGCATTGTTAGACCTTCCTTTTAAGAAGCTGGTTTTTCATCTGTGGACTTAGTCGACATCCTAGAATACATATATTTAACTATTAGGGGCTTAATACTGTTTAGGTTGACTTACTGCATTTTGCAGTTTTTTCTGAATGTGGGTAAGGATCTATTTAAATGTATTTGAGGTGTCAGAAGTTGGAAGGAGTAGAAATAACAGGTGATAAAAGCAATCACAGTCTATAGATTTTGTTGTTGATAGTTTGAAAACCTATCAGAAATCCTCTTAGCTAATGCATGAAACATATTCTCTTGCTTGAGCACATGACTTCACACTTGCCAGTCTACCTCTACCATTAGGAAGATGAAGGGCCCATCTGTTGAATTGGCACTATGCCCAAAAGGCTGCTAGTGTCGGACTTTGTCAGTTCCGAAAAAGGTATTAATTCCACAACATTGAGGGGAAACTTTTCTAGTAACAACATATTCGCTAGGGTTTATTTGATTGCTTGTTGGCTGTTTTATAGAAAGCACCTGAGAATAAGGATCCATATCATTTATGATTTCTTTTTCCTAAGTCAGAAACATCATTTGTATTTATTTGAGACTCAATTCTCTTTCATATAAATGACATCCTTAAGAAACATTACCAAAAATTTCCAGATAGTTAGAAGCATTCTTATTAAGTAGAACTGAGATGTTTTAAAAAGTAGTATGATTTGGGATTCAGATACTCCTCAAAAGACATTTCTAGGTGTGTCCGTTCCATGCAGATCCAGAAACTATGTTTACTGAGATTTTGAACTAGGTGATTAAAAGTGGCGACCTCCAAGTTTCATGGGCATCCATTTTGTACCTTACCTGAGAAGCTGGCCTTAAAAACAGAGGACCATAACTCTTGGTGGTGGTGGTGTTAGAGGTCATGGACCCCATTTAGAGCATAATGAAACCTTTCTAACCTTTCCCCAAAAGTGCACATATGCCCATAAGATTTTTGGCATGTAATTTTGGGGGGGTTCTTGTGCAATTTTGATTGTAGGCCATTATACTTTGTTTCATAAAAATCTTAATTATCAATTGTTATGTAACAATAGTTGCATTCTTTGCCTGTTCTTCAATAGGGATTGCATTCAAAAATGGAAATAAACTCATATGGTATCATGGTTGGATGGTAGTTTAAGTAAATCTTTGCCAGACTGTCTGTTATCTGTCTACCTTCCTTTTCTCTTCACCATTTTGGTAATGCAATAATTTCTGAAGAATGACTAGTTAAAGCAACATACCAGTGTTAGAATGGCAGGCTGGATTTAAGAAAAGTAAGTGTCCAAAATTGGTAAAATGGCAGCAAAGTGATAATCATCTGTGCCCTACCCTGGATGGCTTCCAGCTAGGTTCCCTAGCTATATCCCACACACTCTGAAATGCATGCAGTTTCTGAATCCAAGTCTGACCATGTGCCTTGGCAGGACATACTCTAGCACTGTTAGGATCCTGCCTACTTCTTTAGTTTTGTGTCTCATTGGGCCTCTTACCCTTGTGCTTCAGCTGTTTGGAACTGTCAGTCATTCCCACACACAATTCGTTTATATCTCCGTGACTTTCATGTTCCTCCCAGTGCCTGGCTGCTTAGAGAACACCTACCCAACTTCTGAGACAAAGTTCAAGTTGATGCTGTGAAGCTTTACCTGGCCATCTCCCCTCTTTTGGTGAACAGTATGCACTCATTTCTCTTTGGCATATACCTAGGAGTGGAATTGCTGGGCCACAGGGTAAGCATATTTTTATCTTTAGTAAATACAGTCAAACAGTTTTCCAAGTTTTATTGTATGACTTTATGACTTTATCAGGCTCGACATCTTCCCCAATTTTTAGTGTTGCCATTCTTTTTAATTTTAGCCATTTTGGTGGGTAATAGTATTTCATTGGTATTGATTTACATTTCACTGGTGAGGTTGAGCATCTTTTCATGTGTGTGTTGGACATTTGGGCCCCCTCTTGTGAAATCCTGTTCTTAATATATATTCTGAATGCAGTTCCTTTCTCAGATCTGTGCATTGTAAATATCATCCCATGTGTGGCTTCCGTTTTCACCCTCTTGGTGGTGTCTTAATGAACAAAAGTTCTTATTTTTCGTAAAGTCCAATTTGTTTTCTTTTTCTGATCTAGATTGAAGAAGCATATAGTTGCGTGTAGAAGGAAATAGGGAATTACTTAATAGGCATAAAGTTTCAGTTAAGCAAGATTAATAAGCTGTAGAGATTTATTGTACTAATTGTACATCTAGTCTACAATAGTGTACACTTAAAAACTTGGTAGATCTCATAGTGTGTTCTTAACACAATAAGACAAAATAAAAGATAAAAGAGGTGTGTTCTAGGTGGTAGTCTTGAATGGAAACAAAAAGGAGAGGATTGTATTAAGAAAATAGCACTTCAGGAATTTCCTTAAAGGTCCAGTGGTTAAGACTCTGTGCTTCCAGTGCACAGGGTACAGATTCAATCCCTGGTTGGGAACTAGGATCTCACATGCCTTGTGACGGAGCCAAAAAAGAAGATAGCTAGTCAGTATTAAGGTAATAGAGTTAGCAAGTACATCCAAAAGCTGTTGGGTTAGATTTCTCGATTTTATGTATATATGAACAAGACTTGAGAGGTGTGTGCATGTGGCAATGATGGTGGTGGTTTAGTCGCTAAGTTGTGTCTGACTCTTGGCAACCCTGTGGACTGTAGCCTGCCAGGGTTCTCTGTCCATAAGTTTTTCCAGGCAAGAATACTGTATATGGAGCCATGTATATTTCAGTATATTTCAAATTTTTTAAAAATACGTTTTTGTTGGATTTGTGCTTAGTTATAAAACTAATAAACTCTGTAATAAGTCAAGGAAAAAATATTTATAAGTAATTTTTTTCCCTGTTTACTTCCAAATCTTTTCCCCTAAAGGTAACCAGTGCTATCAATTGGTGTATAAACATCCATTCATATTTATTTCTGTGTGCATACAAATACGTATTTTTTTCTACCCTTTACAAATATGAGATCATGCTTGCATTTTTACTTAAAAATAGCATATATGGCTGTATATTTGTGTATATGTGTATATGTATATATATTTAACTTTCTGTGTGTGGCACATCAAGGACTGCTGTAATAGCCTTTCATTAGTGCTTTTGTTTTTCTATGATAGAAAATACTACTTTCCAAAATGATGGTGGCCACTAGTGTCCCTTTCCCAGTATTGGTTGATATCAGTCTTAAATGTCAACCAAAGTAATGAGTGAAAAATACCTTGCCTTAGATCACATCTGCCTGACTACCAATGAGGCAGGTCATCTTTTGATGTCAATTGTGTATGCATATCTCCTGTATATCTTTTCTTTTGTTCTAGTTTATAGAAATAGCTGTGTGTGTTAGAAATATTAATCCTTTTTCATATTTATTTTATCTTCTCCCAACTTATTGTCTTTGATTTTATTTACATCTTATGTTACAGGTATATGTTTTATATAATCAAATCTGTCTGTATTTTCCTTTGTGGTTTCTAGTTTCCTGATTTGCTTTAAGGTTTCTCAACCATAGGCTACAGAAATAGTCACAGATACTCTTCAAGTGCTTTTATTTTTATATATAGCTTTTAAATATATGAGGAAATTATTCTTGTGTTTGAAGTGAAGAATGGATCTTTGTTTTCTCCAAATGGATAGCTCATTAAGTCAGCATCCAGCAAACGTATGTCAGATAAATTAGCTTCTTGCCATATTGAAATGTTAACTCGGAAAGATTTTTTACAGGGACATCTCTGGTGGTCCAGTGGCTAAGACTCCACACTCCCAATGCAGGGGGCCGAGATTCGATCACTGGTCAAGGAATTAGATTGCACAGGTCACAACTAAAGAATCTACATGCTGCAACTAAGATCCAGTGCAACCAAAAAATAAATGTTGTATATGAGCCTATAAATATATTTTTTTAAGTTTTTACAGGATGGCCACTAGTGTATTCTGTTCTTATGCAAAGTAGGAAGGGAATCCCTTCCACAAGACCCTTTATTTTGATCTGCCAGAAAAATGTTAAATAGCTTTATTGAGGTACTGTCCAATTCACTAATTTGAAACATACAATTCAATGATTTTAGTATACTCACATAGTTCTACACCCATCTCCACTATCTATTTAAGAACACTCATCTTGGTACCCACTAGCAGTCACTTTCCAGTGCAGGTATTCCACTTTTACCCTAATTACCAGGGCTGTCAGCCCACTAATTATTTAGCCCTAATTACCAGGGCTGTCAGCCCACTAATCTACTTTCTTTCTGTATGGATTTGCTGTTTTTGGACATTTCATACAAATGGAATGTTACAGTGTTTTCTGTTGCTGGCTTCCTTCATTTAACATAGTGTTTTCAAAGTTCATCTATGTTATAGCAGGTATCAGTACATCTGGCCTTCAGTATCCTTGGGCTTCACATCCTCGCATGCAACTAACTGTGGATTGAAAATGGGTGGAAAAAATTCCAGAAAGTTCCAAAAAGCAGAATTTGAATTTTCTACATGCAACTATTTACACGGCATTCACGATATATTTACAACTATTTATGTAGCATTTACTTTGTGAAAGGAATGAGAAGCAATTTAGAGGTGATTTAAATGCATGTAGGTTATATGAAAATACTTTGCCATTTTATATAAAGGGCATCAGTATGTTTCGAACTTGGTATCTGAGGGGGTTTTGAAGCCAATCCCCTGCCTATACTGAGGGATGACTGTATGCTGTTTTTTAGATGAATAACATTTCATTGTATGGATAATGTTGCTGTGAACAGTTATGTACAAGCTTTTGTGTAGATAAATATTTTCATTTCTCTTGGGTATACACACATACACATACATACATACATATACACACACCTAAGAGTGAAATTGCAAGGTTATGTGGTAACTCTGTTTAGCCTTTTGAGTAACTGCCAGGCTGTTTTCCAAAGCAGCTGCACCATTTTACATTCCAATTCCAATTTTTCCACAGAAAAGTTTTATGAAAAACAATTATAAGATATTTACAAAGCAAATGGTGCCCTCTTGGAAGTGACTCTTGTTTCGTGTATAACCAAGTGGATTGGCCCTGAATTGACAGCCTTTAATCCTGGTCAAAGTGTAATAATTCGTTAATGAGCAAATCTTTCTGATGTTAACTTGTACTTCCCTCCTGTTGCCATTCTAGAATTCCCTAGGGATAGAGGTCACTGTCCCTGCACATTCCTTGCAATCATGGACCCATCCCTCCTTTCTCAAAAACAGAGTAGAAGTTATATATATTTGATCTTTGTTAACTTTATTAGGAAAAACCAAAGTAAGCTTTGATTAGATTATCTTCCTGACAGTTGATGAGTATAATTTTTTCCTCAGGATTAGCTTTGGGAATTCTTTCTGTGTGTATTTTACTTTTGTAGCTTACTAATTATAATTTATGTCTGCTATTTCACTTTCCTGTTCTAAATTTCTGCAATAATTTGTTGGTATAATATAGTATTTCTTTGGTCATGAGAGACATTCTTTCCTCCCCATTTAATGTTTCTGAAATTAGGAAATAACACAGCTGATAATTAGATTTAATGTGGTAGTAGTTTATAAAAAATTTTCCCCTGGAAATGTGGTCATTTATTCGTGAAACTTCTTAGAATCAGTAGCATCTTGGAATTTAAGAAATATGTACAGTATATAAATATAAAAATAGCTAGATTTATTGCTGATTAGTACGGTGTTAGGAATTGTTGGTGATTGTCCCTATCTTTTAAATGAAGGGTTGTTTTGTAGTTGAGTAAAAAAGCTTAATTTGACCAGCTTTGTAGTTTATGTTGTGTAAATCATTTAGGAACACAGTTCAAATTTTGTTGGTATCTTCATGAAGATATTTTAGCTCTTTGTGATTTGAGTGATTTATGTAACTAACGTGATTCAGTGGTTTAATGTAAAATATCTTAAACTAATTAGGACACTGCTTATGCTTTTACTGGTAATATACATAGTGCTTAATTTTAGTTGTTAAAAGTGTGAGAAGATTGAATAGTGTCTAAAGACAATTAAAATACCAGTTCTTTAGTATTTTGATTTTCATTTTATCTATTCTCTGTATACATGATTAAAATATAGTAATATGCACGTTTGCTTATTCAGCCACTAGGTATTTATTGAATGTCTCTTATGGTCCAGGCACTTTACTAAGGATAAAGCAGTGATAAGGCAGACAAGATTCTTATTATTATGAAGCAAATGGTCTCATGTAGAATATGGGTATTAAGCATGTAGCTTACTAGTATAAGTTGCCTCAGGACTTACAGTATGCTATATGAACCTCTAAAAGGGAGATCTCCCTTGGTCTAGGGGGTTAGGAAGTATCTGCCTGATGAACTGACCTTTAAGCTGAGATGGAAAGGGTGAGTGGTAGTCAACCTAGAAGGGAATGGAAGAGAGTTCTCGGCAGAGAGAACTATGTGTCCTTCTGGAGGGAGGAAGAAAGAGACATTTGGGAAACTGAAAAGTTCTTAGAACACTTAGAACTGTTTCTGTGTCATACATGTATTACTGCTTTCGAGGGGTTTTATTTGGCCCTGCTCTGCTCACAGAAGAATGAGAAATGATGTGGCTAGAGTTAGGTAGAGAAAGATAATAATAACAAAAAAGTAAACACTGTGTGTGTGTGTGTGTGTGTGTGTGTTGAACCCAAAAAATGGTTTCTGTTCACAGATGAGACAACAAGGCATGGAGTTCCTTGCCTAGAATTAATCTCCCAGAACCTGGGATCCGGATCCAGTTGTGTCCTGAAATGCTATACCATACTGAGAATCTAAATTATGTTTAGGGTTAGAGACTTGTATATCCAAAGGTCAACATGAAAACTTAAAAGATTTTAAGCTGAGAAATTACATAATTAGGTTATTTTTAGAAACCATCTTTCTGATTTTATCTTGGGAAAAAAACTGATGGAGAGCAAGATGAGTATACAAATAAGTTAGAAAGCCAATATTATATTTGGGGGTCAGAATTTTTTTTTTTTGACAAGTCAGTGGCAGTGGAATTAGAAGTATATGTAATCAAAAATTATTTATATGGTTTTCACAAGTTTTAGTTGTTAGATTGAGGAGTCAAGGATGATCTCCACATTTCTGGTGGTACTGTGATTACTTAGCTAACATGATATATTCTAAGAAATATTATGGTCATCTATAAGAATTTTTAAGAGCATGAAACCCAAGACAAAATGCATAATGAACTATAAATATGTAAAAACCTCATATAGTTAATTTATATCTGGTTTTGAATGTTGAGATATAAAATAATGATTACAATCTCTTAACTATGTTTAGTAAAGACCACAGAGGAACATGAAAGTTTATTATAGATGAGTCAAGCAAGATTTTACTTATTTTAAGCTAAAAATCTGCAAACATTGTTTAGTATGCAGTGTGGTGATTATAAATGTGTACATATCTAAAAAGGAAAAAAATATTGTTTTTACGTATTAAGGAAAGTTAATAAGATAAATTACTTTTCTTACCAAGTTAAAACAAAAACTCATAAAATGCCTTTTACTCTATATTCATATATTATCATAGTAGCTTCCCTAATGGCTCACTTCGTAAAGAGTCTGCCTGTAATAGAGGAGACTGCGGTTCGATCCCTGGGTCAGGAAGATCCCCTGGAGAAGGAAATGGCAATCCACTCCAGTATTCTTGCCTTGGAAATCCCATGGACAGAGGAGCCTGGCTGGCTACAGTCCAAAGGGTCACAAGAGTTGGACATGACTTAGTGACTAAACCACTACCACTGTATATATCATGTACATATTTTTATCTGTCTGCTTGACCTTTCTATGTAAATGTTTCACAGGCATCTAAGATTTAAGATATTTATTACTGAACTCTTGATCTTATGTTTCTCATCCTGGCAAACAGTTTATAGACTGTTAGCCCCATGAAGGCAGGATTTTTGTGGGTTTTTTCCAATGCTATACAAGTTTTTGTTACATAATGAGCACTTAGTAAATATTTGGTGAAGTGAAGTGAAGTCGCTCAGTCGTGTCCAACTCTTTCCGACTCCATGGACTGTAGCCTACCAGGCTCCTCCGTCCATGGGATTCTCCAGGCAAGGATACTGGAGTGGATTGCCATTTTGAAGGAGTGTCTAAATGGTATACCGCCATAGAATTCTCTAGTTGCTCAAGTCTTCATATTTTCTTTCCCTCTTCTCTTCCTCCTTATTGACAAATCGTATCAGTTATACCTCTAAAATATCTCTTAATTCATCAATTTTTAAAAAATTTCCAGTGCTACTGCCTTAATATGTCAATTTTATGATTGTTATTTCATAATCAACTCTTGCTGTCTTTCTAAGTATTCTTCCATAGCAACCAGAGACGTTTTCTTAAAATGTAAATTGTATCTTGTTACTCCCTACCCAGAGCCTTTTTTTGCATTCCGTATCTTTCACGGAGACTAAAAAGGCCTTCTGCAAGCTATTTTTACTTATCTTTCCATTTTCGTTTTGTACTGTTCTCCCTTTGGTTTACCTTTACAATATCAGGGAATTTTTACACACACCATTCCCCTATTTTTGGATTATTTTCACCTCCATATTTTGCCTGGCTAATCCCTGCTCATACTGGGTCTCAGTTTATAGTTATATGTTTTTCTAAGATGTGTTTCCCATCCTTCCAAGTTTCCTTGATATACTACCTTAAATAGTAGTACCTTCACGTTTATTAGAAGTTAAATACATTTATATGATTAGTCATTCATCGGTCTTCACCTCTAAAATTTAAGTTTCATGACACCAAGGACCACATTTGTATTACTTATGACTGTATCTACTGTAGATGTCATGATTCTCAAAACATGCTTAGAGACTCTGAAAATATTTATTGAATGGATGAAGGATTTATTGAAATTAAGAATGATGAATCCATAAAGGAAATGATAGAATGGTTAGAGAGGTAGTTGGAGAGTCAGTAGAACGTGTGATCATAATAGCCAGGTGAGAGTTTCAAATAGCAAATGTAGCAGAGAGGAGTGATAAGATCAGGACTAAACATGATCTTTGAAGAAGGAAATGGCAACCCACTCCAATATTCCTGCCTAGAGAAGTCTGTGGACAGAGGAGCCTGATGGGCTGTGGTCCATGCGGTCGCCAAGAGTCGGACACGACTAAGTGACTTAACATTAAACATGATCTTTGAGTGGCAGTATAATATATTGTTTAAGATGAGCCAGACAGACCTAGACTCTACCTTTTAATGCTATTAACAAGGAGTTGGATACAACTGAAGTGACTTAGCATGCAGACAGGCACGCCTGTTTTTTCATCTCTAGAAAGAGGGTAATAATAGTAACTGCTTCATGGTTGATTGTGATGCTTAAATGAAATAATCTGTATAAAACTTTTAGCATAGCGGTTTGCACGTATTAAGAGCTTGGTGAAATTTAGGTATTTTTATTATTTTTAAATTGCTAATGCTAAGCCCACTGTAAGGACTCAATATTTGTAGTACTTAGAAAAAATATATAGCTGACCCTTGAACAAAATGGATATTAGGGGCCTGCGCTCCAAGTGGTCAGAAATCCACATAGTTGGCTCTTTGTATATGCAGTTCCTCCACATCTGTGGATTCAGCCAACTGTAAATCACATAGTATTATAGTACACACTATTGAAAAAAATCTTTAAGTAGACATGTTCAAACTCTTGTTCAAGGGTCACGTGTAATTAATAATTTTCTAAAAACTTTGTTCACAGATAAAATGATCTGGGAAAAGGGACTTCATGCATATATTTA
Organism: Cephalophus harveyi; assembly: GCA_006410635.1. Lineage (NCBI taxonomy): Eukaryota > Metazoa > Chordata > Mammalia > Artiodactyla > Bovidae > Cephalophus > Cephalophus harveyi. The sequence continues at coordinate 363,032 of SJYT01046936.1, forward strand.
ATGTTGCTTCCTCTTTGTTTCCTCTAGAATTTGGACTAGACGTTTTTGGATTGTTTCAATGATGTGAAAATATAAACCCCAACGTTGCATATTAGATGAATGTTGAATTTGCCTCTTTGAGCATGAATGAAGACATTCTAGCATTCTTAGTTCTGAGTTTCTCCTTGAAACTGTGTTTTAAATTGAGTATATTATAGTAAGAACCAAAATAAATTGTGTAACAATATGGAATCCTTGCCCTGAGATGGAAAACCTAGATTGTATAGGTACATCTTTCCAAAAGCTGAAAGAATATCATTCACAAAGAACAGTGTTTTAAAAGTTCAAAAACAACATTCTGGCAGCTGTTGTAGGGACTGCTTTTCAAGCAGTTTACGTTTAGTAGATAAAAAGCATTCTTTGTTGTGAAGTATCTTCAGAACTTGGATTTGTTTTTACTAGACACACTTAAATTTGGTATGTGGAGTTTGCCAGTCATGATTTTCCAGTCTTCCTAAATGAATTCACAAAATATGCCCTTAGGATTTTCTTTTTTCCTCCTTGATGAAGTTAAGGAAACATAATAATTCTCTATTCTTACATATATTTCTAGGGTAGTGGTCAATATTTTCAAATTAAATTTCTTTTCCATTTATTGATGTTACGTTAATAATTTGTGTCACTTGGTTGCAGTTTTTTCTGTTTTTAAAATGAAGAGAATCATGTTCTCCAAACTCTTCTCTGGAATGTTTTGGAAATAAGTGCTGGTAAAAAATGCTTTGACTTTTTGGAAGACATACAGAAATACTACTTTAGATTTGTAAATGTACATTAAAACTTCTGGTATTTTTCATTATGAAAATTTTAAAATGTTGAGAAAATTTGAAATGTGTATACTTTTGAGTAGTGAGTGTAAAAGCAGTTGTTTTTGAATAACTTATGATTTGTTTTTATTCCTAAAAGAATTTCTTTTTATAACTAACCAGTAAGATATTTGGCAGGCCCATCAGTTCACCATTAGTAACACGAAACCCTGGATTGGCATTAGAATTTAAAAAACAAGAAAGAAAGAGGAGGGAAAAGAATAGAAAAGGAACAAGTTAAAGTCAATAAGCTGTAACCCACATAAGGCATGGAATTAATTGAAATATTTGTTGAACACCTCCTATGTGCCAGGTACTGTTGTTGATGCTGGAATACTCCATTGAACTAAACTGACAAAAATCCATTTCCATGTGGACTTTACATTCCAATGGAAGGGTGTAGACAATAAATATATTGTACACCAGATGGTGAGAAAAGCTCAGGAGAAATAAAACAGGATAGAGTGTGAGAAGATGTGGGCTGGGTGTTTTCTGTTTTATAGGAAAAGACATAATAGAAATGACAGTGCAAATCATGCAGTGATTTGGGGAAAGGGTGTTCTTGTCAAGTAGAATAAGTACAAAGACCCTGAGGTGGAAGTATTTTGTGTTTGAAAAACAGAAGAATACTTGTGTCCCCACCTTCTTAGAATTAAGCAGGAAAACTGGTAGGAGAAGAGGGAGTAGAGGAAGAGAAGTAGAGGAGGTTGTAGGGCATTTAGACCATTGTGAGGACTTTAGCTTTTGCTTAGAGTGAGATGGGAAGTCATTGAAAGGATTTTTGAGTGGAGGAGTGACATAATATGATACATCCTTTAAAGGGATTACCATGCTGTTGAAAAGGGTCTAGAGAGATACAAAGTCTGAAGCAAGGAGCCAGTTAGGTTATTGAATAGTTCAGGTCAGATATTATCAGTTGGATTTGATACGTAGCTGTCAAATTAGTGAGAAATAGGTTCTGCATATATTTTGAAGGTGGTGATGGTGGTGGTTTAGTCACTAAGTCGTGTCTGACTCTTGCAACCCCATGCACTGTAGCCTGCCAGGCTCCTCTGTCCATGGGGATTCTCCAGGCAAGAATACTGAAGTGTGTTGCCATTTCCTTCTCCAGGGATTTTGAAGGTAAAGTAGGCTTTTCTGACCAGGCGGACATATGGGGCATTTAAAAAAGGAAGGAATCACAGATGATTAAAATTTTTTGGTCTTAATATTTCTGGTTGGAGTTGCATTTACTGAGATGAGTAAGCCTGTGGGAAGAACAGATTTGAGGGGCTCAGAAAAGGCAAATTGACTTTGGACATGTTAAGCTTGAAGTGCCTAATTATTAATTATATAGTCAGTGTGTCAAGTAGCATTTAGATAATATACATTTAGAGTTCCAGGAGGAGTCTCAGCTGGTCTCTATCTGGAGATAGAAATTTTTGAATCATCCATGTTAGATGGAATTTAAATTCAAAAGACTGGGTTTCCCTGGTGTCTCAATGATAAAGAATCCCTCTACAACACAGGAGATGCGGATTCAGTTCCTGAGTCAGGCAGATCTCCTGAAGAAGGAAATGGCAACCCACTCCAGTATTCTTGCCTGGAGAATTCCATGGACAGAGGAGCCTGGCAGGCTGCAGTCCATCAGATGGCAAGAGTCAGGCATGACTTACTGACTAAACCACCGCCACCAAATTCTATAGACTGAATCTGGTGATTTAGGAAGTGAATGTAAATAGAAAAGGAAAAGGCATACCCTGGGGCACTCCAGTGTTTAGAGTTAAGTGAGAAAAGGAAGAACTGGCAACAAAGACTCCTTAATCACACACTTTAATAATTCTGCATTAAAGTATATGCCTGTTTACAGAAATTGTGGTAATTAAAACCAAAATGGATTCAGATCAGGTCAGGTCACATTTTGTCATAGAGTATTATGAAAAAGCTTTTAATTTTTTCAGAGTTTTGAATTTCAGGATGTGAACACATCATTAACACAGATGTTAAGAGGAGGTGGCAAGAATACACAGAACTATACAAAAAAGATCTTCACGACCCAGGTAATCACGATGGTGTGATCACTCACCTAGAGCCAGACATCCTGGAATGTGAAGTCAAGTGGGCCTTAGGAAGCATCACTACGAGCAAAGCTAGTGGAGGTGATGGAATTCCAGTGGAGCTATTTCAAATCCTAAAAGATGGTGCTGTGAAAGGCTGCTCTCAATATGCCAGCAAATTTGGAAAACTCAGCAGTGGCCACAGGACTGGAAAAGGTCAGTTTTCATTCCAATCCCAAAGAAAGGCAATGCCAAAGAATGCTCAAACTACCGCACAATTGCATTCATCTCACACGCTAGTAAAGTAATGCTCAAAATTCTCCAAGCCAGGCTTCAACAGTATGTGAACCATGAATTTCCCGATGTTCAGGCTGGTTTCAGAAAAGGCAGAGGAGCCAGAGATCAAATTTCCAACACATGCTGGATCATGGAAAAAGCAAGAGAGTTCCAGAAAAACATCTATTTATGCTGTATTGACTATGCCAAAGCTTTTGACTGTGTGGATTACAATAAACTGTGGAAAATTCTGATAGAGATGGAAATGCCAGACCACCTGACCTGCCTCTTGAGAAACCTGTATGCAGGTCAGGAAGCAACCGTTAGAACTGGACATGGAACAGCAGACTGGTTCCAAATAGGAAAAGGAGTATGTCAAGGCTGTATATTGTCACTCTGCTTTTTTAACTTATATGCAGAGTATATCATGAGAAACGCTGGGCCAAATGAAGCACAGGCTGTAATCAGATTGCCGGGAGAAATATCAGTAACCTCAGACAATACCACCCTTATGGCAGAAAGTGAAGAAGAACTAAAGAGCCTCTTAATGAAAGTGAAAGAGGAGAATGAAAAAGTTGGCTTAAAGCTCAACATTCAGAAAACTAAGATCAGTGCATCCGGTCCCATCACTTCATGGGAAATAGATGGGGAAACAGTGGCTGACTATGTTTTTGGTCTCCAAAATCACTGCAGATGGGTACTGCAGCCATGAAATTAAAAGATACTTACTCCTTGGAAGGAAAGTTATGACCAATCTATACAACATATTAAAGAGCAGAGACATGACTTTGCCAACAAAGGTCTGTCTCGTCAAGGCTATGGTTTTTCCAGTAGTCATGTGTGAATGTGAGAGTTGAACTATAAGGAAAGCTAAGCGCTGAAGAATTGATGCTTTTGAACTGTGGTGTTGGAGAAGACTCTTGAGAGCCCCTTGGACTGCAAGGAGATCCAACCAGTCCATCCTAAAGGAGATCAGTCCTGGGTGTTCATTGGAAGGACTGGTGTTGAAGCTGAGACTCCAATATTTTGGCCACCTCATGTGAAGAATCTACTCATTTGAAAGACCCTGGTGCTGGGAAAGATTGAAGACAGGAAGAGAAGGGGACGACAGAGGATGAGATGCTTGGATGGCATCACCAACTCAATGGAGATGAGTTTGAGTAGACTCCGGGAGTTGGTGATGGACAGGGAGGCCTGGCGTGCTGCGGTCCATGGGGTTGCAAAGAGATGGACACAACTGAGTGACTGAACTGAACTGAACACATCATGGAAAAAATAGAAAGCACATGACACTAAAGAGAAATGAACACAATTTGTTAGGGACAGTAAAAGAACAAAAACAAAGCAGAATTGACTAAATCATAGAGGGTGTGTCTAAGGAAGTAGGGATGGACAAGTTTGAATAGCTAGAGCCAGATTATGAAGAGCCTTGAATGCCATTGTGAAGTGTTAATATATGAAATGGTAGACAGCAAGAATTGTCACATGTAAATGACTTGAAAATTACTCTTTCAGCTGTTTGTGTGAATGAATAGAATAGGAACACACTTCAGTCAGTTGCCAGTATTTGTTGAGTAACTACTTAAAATGCTGCTGCTGCTAAGTCCTGCTAATAAAATTGCTGGCCCCTTCTGTTGAGCCTTGCTATGATAGCCCAGTCATTGGGCTATGCATTTTGTTTACAGTTCTTGTATGGATTTTAAAAGTTATATGATATTTGCTTTGAAAGTCCTACAATCTCATTGGAAAAAAAAGTCTTAAGGCACAGAGTTTCAACTATAAAATATTCTACTTCATGTGCTAAATCGCTTCAGTCGTGTCCAACTCTTTGCGACCCTATGGACTGTAGCCCGCCAGGCTCCGCTGTTGATGGGATTTTCCAGGCAAGAATACTAGAATGGGTTGCCATGCCCTCCTCCTGGGGATCTTCTGAACCCTGGGATCTAGCCTGGGTTTCTTACGTTTCCTGCATTGGCAGGCAGGTTCTTTACCAGTAGTGCCACTTGGGGAGCCCATTCTACTTCATAAATAGAACTTTCTAAGGGATGTGAAGTGAAAGTCACTCACTCATGTCTGACTCCTTGTGACCCCATGGACTGTAGCCTGCTAGGCTCCTCTTTCCATGGAATTTTCCAGGATAGAACACTGGAGTGGGTAGCCGTTGCCTTCTCCAGGGGATCATCCCACACCAGGGATCGAACCCAGGTCTCCCTCATTGCAGGTTGATTTTTTACCATCTGAGCCACCAGGGAAGCCCCTTCTTAGGGATAGGATGTTCTTTTTTTCCCCCAGATGCAAGTCTTGGATCATATATTCAGATATATGCTTGAAAGAAAAACTAATTTGTCAGTCCTCAAGATTAGTGAATTACTTTGGTTTTATATTCAATAGTCATTAGATTGTATAGTAATATGATTTCTTGAGAATCTTTTTTTTATGAAAAGAGTTTGCCTTGTGTAGATTATTCAGATTCTCTGGTAAGGTGTACCAGCTATTGTAAAACAGGAAATCTACATTCTGGGTTTTTTGTTTTTTTGCATTCTGGTTTTAAAATATTTTATGGATTTGGGAGATTGAATTGCGACAACTGACTATTTGCTATTGGGAAAACTTTTGAAAATATACTTTTGGTGTTTAGAATTTTTATAGCAGTTGTTCTAAATAATTTATATAGCTACTTAATGTTTGTCTTTCTCACTAGGTATAATGCTTATAAATTTAGGAACTGGATTTGTTTTGTTCAGTACTGTAATTTCCAGGGTGTTGCCCAGTGCCTGGCACATGACGGTTGTTTAGAAATATTTTTTAAGGAATGAATTCATGAGTATATGGATTCGGAGTTGAATCTTAAACCAGCATTAGAGATAATTCCAGCCCAAGAGTCTTAACCTGGAAAACCTACCACCTCTTAATAAACAAGATTGGAGTGCTGAAACTAGCCCAAAATATGATTCTTTACCTTGAATGAAATTGATTTTCTTTAACTAAAATGTGAGATATATATTCCTTTGAAACTGAGGAATGTTGAAATACATATTATTTTTATCTTAGACTGTGTTTGCTTGACTGTCAGTTGCAGAAGCTTGTTGGTTGGATTTTAACAGTGGTTCTTAAACATTGATTTGCACCATACCATTGCAGCTTGTTTATAATATCTGGAGAATAATAGATGTATTCTGAAATATAAATTTATTTGTAACTAAGGGAATTTAACCATTTTCAACTGCATTTTGATCCGTTTTAACTGTAATTTTGGCTTCTTCCTGACGTTCTTATCTCCTCTCTATACCCATTTCTTGTGTTAATCAATAATTGCCTCTGTTCTGATAAATTTTTGTTATGGTCTGTCCTGCAGAGAAAGAGATGCTGGTTGCAAGTTTTGGAGAACCCTGTTTTTTATGGAACTCAATTCTATAAAATTTTCAAAAGATTCCTTGGCAATAACATACACTTGTGATGGACCCTAGAAATACTGCTATGTTAGGATTGGGTTCTGATTCCGAAGGATTTTCAAGAAAGAGTCCCTCTGCCGTCAATACGGGCACACTGGCCAGCAAGAGAGAAGTGGAGCTAGAGAACAACACAAAGGAAGAAGACGACCTTCGCAAGTGGGATCGGGAAAGAAACATTGAAGCAGGGAAAGACAATGGTTTGACTGACGCACAGCAACAGTTTTCAGTGAAAGAAACAAACTTTACAGAAGGAAATTTAAAATTGAAAATTGGCCTTCAGGCTAAGAGAACTAAAAAACCTCCAAAGAACTTGGAGAACTATGTATGTCGACCTGCCATAAAAACAACTATCAAGCACCCCAGGAAAGCACTTAAAAGTGGGAAGATGACAGATGAAAAGAATGAACACTGCCCTTCAAAACGGGTAAGTAGAAGTCCTGACAATATATATGATCATTAACACTATTTGGACTAATGCTGATTTTTATCGAACCTATGTACATATTTCAGGAATTTTTATTTTAATCTTTATGTTATTTCTAAACAGTCTATTTTGGGAGCCTCAAACAGATTTTGAGGCTTATAAGAGAGGCGAGTGGTAGTATAACTATGCATGTATTTGAATTTGTAAAATTATGGCAAATATTTTAAATGGGGTCTATCCAGATTGCTGCTCCTACATGGCCAAGTGGAAGGAATGTTGAATTTTTAGTTAGAAAACCTAGAGTTGAATCTTGCCTTCATACTTACTAACAATATGATGATAGACAAATTGTTAATAACAGAGAAGAAACTGACACTCAAAGATGTTAAATGATTATACCACCTACCTTTCAGGATGGTTCTATTCTTGCTGACCTCAAGTATTTCCTAAAGATGAATTCAAAAAGTTTTTTATCTGGACCTTTTTATTTGAAACAATGTTAGAGCTCGTTTTGCACAGCTGATTTTTAAAGGGCTTCAAGATGATTGTCTTTAGTAATCTTTCTGTAGTATTTTTTAAAATAGTGCTAATAATGAGGTTTTGTACTAAAAAGATTGCACGTACAATGTGTACTTATTTTTAATGTTTAAGTAGTTCTTATCCTACTTATATTGTTTGTAACAGAATATAGTTTTTGGTTCCTGAGGAAAGCTATCTGTATACTCACAAAATTGTTGGTAATGAGTAAGTGCTTATTCTTCCAACAGTTACTTGAACATAGGATGTTGACTATTTTGCTACCCTCTAAATTAGTTCTTCATAATTAATGGGAAGAGCATGAATTACGGAATCAGAAGCAAATTCAAATCTTGGCTTAATAGCTGCACACAGGTTATTTGGTTTATTTTACTGAGCTGTGTTTTTCTCATTTATAACATGGAACTCTTTATGCCTACATTAAATGGATATATAAAGAATTAAATTTCGATAAACAAGACTTGGAAACAACCCAAGTAAGTCAGAGAAAGACAAATATTACATACTACTTACATGTGAAATCTAAAAATAAGATAAATGAATCTTTATAGAAAACAGAAACAGACTTACAGACAGAAAACACATTTATGGTTATCAAAGGGGAGAAAGGGATGGAAAGACAAATTAGGAGTATAATCAACAATTGTACATGAAATAGATATGCAGTATGGATTTACTGTATAGAGCAGGAAATTAGGTTCAGTATGTTACGATAACCTATAATGGAATATGATCTGAAAAAAACACTATATCCCTTTGGTGTACACCTCAAATGAACACAATATTGTAAGTCAGCTTTACTTCAATTTTAAAAAATAATTAAATTTGTGTATTTAGTATGAGATAAATTCTTGTAAGTGTTCTATTTTCCCTTTTTACAGCCTAAGATATGGCTTTATAACCTGGGATCTCGGGAAAGGTTTAGTTTTTTATGATTGCTCTTGGACTGTGATAATCTGTGAAGAATTTTGTGTTCATTTTGATGCTTTTTTACATAGCTCTTAGCAGCTTTACTTAGGGTTTCATCACTCCAAAAAGACTGAGCATCGGTGGCTCAGGAGAGAAAGCTAGACTGTTACGAGGCATGTTGGTAGTCTAAGAAAGTTGTGGAGCAGAAGTGGAGGGAAAGGGAGTTGTTTTATTTATTTTAAAGCAAGGCTTTGCCAAAACAACCAAAACGTTTCCCCCCAATTCTTCAAAAGTAGTTGGGTTTTTGTTAGTGCTGATTTTAAAGCAAGATTAGGTCTTAGATTTCTAGTAAAAACATAGAAACGTAGATTAAATATTTTATTTCTTAATAGAAGTTTTCTTTCGGCAGTGTTCAGAGGGCAAAAATAATTGCCCTGTGAAAAAATATTTTGCTAGAATGATTGCTGTTCATGTAAATTTGGGGGGGGGGGCGCTGTGCTGGTTTTTCATTGCTGCACACGGGCTTCTCATTGTGGTGGCTTCTCTTGTTGCAGAGCTAGGGCTCTAGGGTGTATGAGCTTCAACAGTTGTAGCACCTGGGCCCAGTAGTTATGGCTCCTGGGCTTCTAGAGCACAGGCTCAGTAGCTGTGGCACATGGCCTTAGTTGCCCCATGACATCTAGGATCCTCTGGGATCAGGGATCGGACTCTTTATGGCCTGCATTGACAGGTGGATTCTTTACCATTGACCACCAGAGAAGCCCCTTCCTCAAGTGAAATTTTCCCTTTCTCAAATTATGTGACATATTGTTAAATTTACAGTAGTTGACTCATGGACCCTATTATTTAGAGCAGTCCAAATATGTCATTTATTTTTTTTTAAATTTTAATCCAAAATTTAGGAATTGTCACATTAATAACTAAAGTTTGAAGTTTAGTTCATTCCTTTGAGAAGTATTAGGTACTTTTTGTATCTTTTAGTTAAAGTTGTAGAAGTTATAGATTTTCAGGGTCCTATTTTTTAAAATGTATTTTCCCCAGTTTCATTGTGATAAGATTTGACATACAGCACAGTGTATAGTTTAATATGTATTTGGTTTATTTTTAATTACTTTTGAGATTTATCTTTCTATATTACATTTTGGCACAATTAAAAAATTTTATAATGTTCAATGTTGGCAAGAATATAGGGGAAACACACTCTCATGCACTGTTAGTGGAGAGTGTATTGATACTGTACTTTTTAAGAGCAGTTTGCTTGTATCTGTGACAATTTAAAATGGACAATTCCTTGATTCCACAGTGTTACTTCTAAGAAACTATCTTATAGAATACTTGGAAGATATTTACTTTATATCTTATACTTATATATATTAGTATACATATATACTTATAGAATACTTGCAAGAATACTTGTAAAATATTTATTAGAAGCATAGATTCCTAATACCTTCTTATTGGTTCTGACTCAATACGTCTGGGTATTTTAAAAAATATCTTTATTGAGGTATTCATGTATCATACCATCCACCCATTTAAACTGTACAGTTTGTGGTTTTGTTATTGATATATAACATTATTAATTTTTAAAAGTTGTAAAATATGTTAATATAGAATTTGCCATTTTGATCATTTTTAAGTGTAAATTCGGCATCACTAATTCCATTCACAGTGTTGTGCAACCATCCTCACTGTTTCCAAAACCATCTCATCATACCAAATAGAAACTCTGTAACCATTAAATAATAAATCTGTATTGTTACAGAGCCCCTTCCCCCAATCTCTGGTGATTTATAATCTACTTCTGCCTCTATGAAATTGTCTATTCTAGGTGCCTTGTATAAATGGAATCATCCAGTATTTGTGCTTTTGTCTCTGGCTTATTTTACTAGCATAATGTCTTCAAGTTCATCCATTTGTAGCATGTACCAGAACTTCATTTTTGTGGTTGAATAATATTCCATGTACATTTATGCCACATTTTGTTTAAAATTCTTCATCTGTGGATACTTGGTTTGCTTCCACGTTTTGGCTATGGGAAAACATGCTGCAGTGAACACTGGTGTACAACATCTCTTTGAATTCCTGTGTTCCATTTCTTTGGGTACTAAGGAGCAGAATTGTTGTATCCTGTGATTCTTTGAGGAACTGCCAAACTGTTTTCCATAGCAACTATACCATTTCATAGTCCCACCAGCAGTGCATGGAGGTTTCAGTTACTCCAAATCCTCATCAGTACTTGTTATTTTCTCTGTGTGTGTGTGTTCACGTGTATATATGTGTATTTTAAATAATAGCCACTCTAAAGAGTACGAAGTTGTATCTCACTGTGGTTTTCCTTCCCTTTTCCCTGATGACTAATGTTGAGCATCTTTTCCTGAACCTATTTGATTTGTGTATCTTCTTTGGAGAAATGTCTGTTTAAATCTTTTGACTATCTTTGAATTGTGGATTTTTTTTGTTGTTGCTGAGTTTTCAGGGTTCTAGATATATTCTGTATATGACTTGCTAATATTTTTTTCCTGTGCTGTGAGTTGTCTTTTTCACTATCTTGACAGTGTCCTCTGATGCACAACCGTTTTCACTTTTGATGAACTCTAATTCGTCTTTTTTTTCTTCTATTGCCTGTGCTTTGGTGTCATAGCCAAGATATCTCTTCCAAATCTAGCATCATAAGGATTTTCCCCTATGTTGTCTTCTAAAAGATTTTACAGTCCTGTCTCTTACATTTCAGTCTTTGAGAGATTTTCAGGTACCCCTCTTACCCTGAACTTGATCTCAACTGATTACTATAGCAAGGAATACTTCGGACATGAAAAACTGCTACAAATTTAATGTCTAAGAGTATGGATACTGGACTAACAGCTTTGATCAGTATTACACTCCTATGATTCAGACTTTAAAAGACAAGAAAGGAAACAAACATTGTTACCATCAATATACTTCTTTCCCTTCTTTTTAGGCAATCATGTGATAACCCCATATGACTACTAACTAAGCAGAACAACATTTCTTAATCAAAATGAAGAAAACTGCTCTGTATAATGAAGTTGTCTTACTTGGAAAAAAAAAAAAAAGCAAATTTGTTTGGAACCAAAATTGGTGTAAAGAAATTTCTAGGCATTTCTAACTCCAACATCAGTGCCTTTGATAGCTCCCCTGTAGCTCAGATGGTAAAGAACCTGCCTGCAATGCAGGAGACCTGGGTTCAATCCCTGGGTCAGGAAGATCCTCTGGAGAAGGGACTGGCAATCCACTCCAGTATTCTTGACTGGAGAATCCCACGGATAGAGGAGCCTGACGGGCTACAGTTTGTGGGGTCGCAGAGTTGGACACGACTAAGCAACTAACCCACCGCAAATATATATATATATGTATACAAGCAAATACATATAATCCCACCCTCCGCATTTAAAAATATAAATGGTACCATACTGTACACACTTTTCTTCATCATTCATTTTTTCACTTATATAGCATATTAGTATATTCTGGAGGATTTTCCTGTACAAAAACTAAGAGAGCTTCTTTAGCCCTTTGAAATATGGTTAATAAGTGTTTTTTTTCCAGTTTGTCATTTGTCTTTAGATCTTGCTTATTGTTTATTTTGCCATGCAGAAATCTTTAGTTTTTTAAAGAATTTAATTAATAAATCTTTCCTTTTATGGCTTTGAGAATTTGACATGTTGCTAAAAAGGCCTTCACTTCAAGTTTATTAAAGTTCTTATATATTTTCATGTTTCATTTTTCATTACCATTAATTTTGGCCATGCCACAGAGCTTGCAGGACCTTAGTTTCCCAACCAGGGATCAGAGCAGGATCCATAGCAGTGAATGCTTAAGTTGTAACCACTGAGCCATTGGGGAATTCCCTAATGTTTCATTTTAAATAATAAATATTTGATCCATTTGAAGTTTACTATGATATATGAGTTGTGGATCGAACTTTATTTTTTTCCAAATAGCTGCTGCTACTGCTACTGCTGCTAAGTTGCTTCAGTCGTGTCCGAGTCTGTGCGACCCCAGAGACAGCAGCCCACCAGGGTCCCCTGTCCCTGGGATTCTCCAGGCAAGAATACTGGAGTGGGTTGCCATTTCCTTCTCCAATGCATGAAAGTGAAAAGTGAAAGTGAAATCGCTCAGCTGTGTCCGACTCCTAGTGACCCCATGGACTGCAGCCTACCAGGCTCCCCCGTCCCTGGGATTTTCCAGGCAAGAGTACTGGAGTGGGGTGCCACTGCCAAATAGCTGCAGGTTGTCCTGATACTTTAAGAAATTTTTTTTAGTCCTCAGAATTGAGACACTACCTTTATCGTACACTGAATTTCTGTGTGTACTTGGGTCTGATCTGATTTCGCACTTTGTGTCATTCATTGTTCTCTATTTGCCAGCATAGTAGTTTTAATTATTATGTTTTATATCTGGTAGGGCTAATCCTTCCTCATTATTCATGTTTTAGAGTGTTCCTTGCATTATTGCATATTAGTTTATAAACTTTATGTGATTTTAATAAAAACAGATTTTTTCTAGAACTTGTTCAGTTGATTGCAAAGTTCATATTTCGTTCTTTTTTTTTTTTATCTGTGGTTAAACTTGGAACCTATTTGGTAGATGAGTAGCTCAGCTGGTAAAGAATCAGCCTGCAATGCAGGAGACCCTGGTTCACTTCCTGGGTTGGGAAGATCCCCTGGAGAAGGAAATGGCAGCCTACTCCAGTACTCTTGCCTGGAGAATCCGTTGGACAGGGGTGCCTGGTGGACAGAGTCGCTGAGCAACACACACAGACCCTCTTAACACCTTTTCGCCGAGCAACACACACACACACTAACACCTTTTTTTTTTTTTGGACCTTTGGAGATTTTTCTTACCTCCTAAGAGGCCACAGTGCAACAACCATGTTATCTTATTGCTGGATTGAATTATTTTGTTGTAGTAAACGGATATTTATGGTGTTAAGCCTGCCATATGGCTAGAGTGGAAATCACCTGATTGTTTTATAAGAAATATATTATTAAATGTATAATAGATCTTCCTATCTCATTTTTGTTTGTTTGTAGTGGAAAGAAATGTTTTCTTTTGAATTTCATATAAAAGTTTGGGTTTGGCTGTCTTGTTACTTTATGTAGTGTCTGTGTCATTTCATAAGTTGTCAGAATGGTATAGTCATTCTTCTGTTGCAGTATTTTAGAAGGTGAAAGTAGAGGTGAAAGTCATAATATTTACTTGTATTTATCACACACTAATTTAAAAGGAAAAGAGGCAATGGTACTTTCCTTTTTAGTATTGAAACAAAATTCCAGCTTTGGAATTGTGCAGCATAGCTAGTTATATGTGATCTTAGTTTACTTAGGATACTAAATTGAAACATGCTCTTTTGTAACAAATGAAAAATAACTAAAATACTTATTTCCTGTAGCAAGTGATTAAAACTGAAACTTGTGTGAGAGAAAAGGGATTGGGGGATACTTCATACCACTGTGTACTGATTTTATATGTGTATGTGCACACGTGCACTCAGTCATGTCTGATTCTTTGTGACCTGATCGACTGTAGCCCACCATGCTCCTTTGTCCATGGGATTTTCCTGTTACCAGCACTGGAGTGGGTTGCCATTTCCTTGTCCAGGGGATCTTCAGAGCCAGGCATTGCAGGTGAATTCTTTATTGCTGAGCCACTGGGGAAGCCCCCATTATAAATCAGGTCAAATAAGATTGAGATTTGGTGTTAAGTTTTTGTTATTGAGTAGTTTATTTGATGTCATTTTACCATAGTTGAGTGGATTGAATGAGCAAAGTGAATTACAAACAACATTTACAGCTGTAATTATAATTTCCCTGCCAAAAGATACTTTTTTGCTTGGAAAAGAAATGACTATGCTGACTTAATAGATTATTTAAGAAACAGTATATTGTAGATGTAATTTTGAATTTCACTGATGTAATATTTATGGAGATGTAGTAAAAACCCTCATTGAATCCAGGTATTCTAATTAGGGCCTGTTGGCCTAAGATTTTTATTAAATTATATAACTGATTGATGTAGTTTCTTTAGTAAGGAAATATGCAGATAATAATGACAGTTATCTCTATTCTTGCTCTGTTCTTGGTTAATTTGCCTAGTAGTCTTGAAATTGTTTCACACAGATTCCAATTGTTTATTTATGTATTTGGCTGTTCCAGGTCTTAGTTGTAGCACACAGGATCATTAGTTGGGACACGCAGGATCTTTAGTTGCAGCATGTGAACTCTTAATGGTGCATATAGGATCTAGTTGCCTAACCAGGGTCCCCTGCGTGGGGAGCAGGGAGTCCTAGCCACTGGACCTCCAGAGAAATCCAGGAGTTTCTTTAAATTATGCCATATATTAGATTAGCTTGGTTTTGGGTAAAATGTATATATTTTTAATTGATATACAATTCTAACATAAAATTTCCTCTTTTAAAGTGTGTAGTTCAGTGGTTTTTAGTATATCTCCTCATATATTAGCTACATACAAAGGTGTGCAACCATCACCACTAATTTCAGAATATTTTCATTACCTTAAATACATGTTTTAATTTGGCTATTACATTTTAGAAAACTGATCACAGGGCTAATGTTTTTACTTTCTACTTCAGAAAAGAGGGTCAAATTTTGTATCTCTTAATTTTGAGCATAATCTCTAATGTAGGCTTGTAGCAATGTTTTATTTATTCCTTTATAAACTATTTGATTGCCTGCCCTGTGCAGTAAATGAGTAATTGTAATATAGAATGATAACTTACAACCAAGCTAGCAGAGGTGATGAAGTTCCAGCTGAGCTATTGAAATCCTAAAAGATGATGCTATTAAAGTGCTGTACTCAATATGTCAGCAAATTTGGAAAACTTAGCAGTGGCAACAGGACTGGAAAAAATCAGTTTTCATTCCAATCCCAAAGAAGAGCAACACCAAGGAATGTTCAGTCTACTGTACAGTTGCATTCGTATCACATGCTAGTAAGGTTATGCTCAAAATCCTTTAAGCTAGGCTTCGGCAGTATGTGATTCAAGAACTTCCAGATATACAGGCTGGGTTTAAAAAAGGCATAGGAATCAGAGATCAAATTGCCATTCACTGGATCATGGAGAAAGCGAAGGAACTCCAGAAACACATCTACTTCTGTTTTATTGACTACACTAAAGCCTTTGACTGTGGATCACAACAAACTGTGGAAAATTCTTAAAGAGATGAGAGCGTTAGACCACCTTACCTGTCTCCTGAGAAACCTGTATGTGGGACAAGAAACAAAGTTAGAATCTTACATAGAACAACTTTTTGGTTCAAAATTGGGAAAGGAGTATGACAAGGCTGTGTATTGCACTCTGCTTACTTTTGTACAGAGTACATCATGCAAATGCTGGGCTGGGTGAATCATAAGCTAGAATCACAATTGTTGGGAGAAATATCAGCAACCTCAGATATGCAGATGATACCACTCTAATGGCAGAAACTGAAAGGAAAAAAGAGCCTCTTGATGAAGGTAAAAGAGGAGAGTGAAAAAACTGGCTTAAAACTCAGCATTAAAAAAACTAAGATCATGGAATCCGGTCCCATCACTTCATGGCAAAAAGATGGGGAAAAAGTGGAAACCGTGACAGACTTTATTTTCTTGGGTTCCAAAATCACTGTTGACAGTGACTACAGTCATGAAATTAAAATACTCTTGCTCCTTGGAAGGAAAGTGACAAACTTGGACAGTGTATTGAAAACAAAGACATCACTTTGCCATCAAAGGTCCATATACTGTAGTTTTTCCAGTAGTCATGTATGGATGTGAAAGTTGGACCACAAAGAAGGCTGAGTGCCAGAGAATAGATACTTTTGATCTGTGGTGTTGGAGAAAACTCTTGAGAGTCCCTTGGACTGCAGAGAGATCAAACCAGTCAATTCTACAGGAAATTAGTCCTGAATATTCATTGGAAAGACTGATGCTGAAGCTGCAGTGCTTTGGCCACCTGATGTGAAAAGCCAACTCACTGGAAAAGACCCTGATGTTGGGAAAGATTGAGGGCAACAGAAAGGGACAGTAGAAGGTAAGATAGATAGTATCACTGACTTAATGGACATGAAGTTGAGCAAACTCCTGTAGAGAGTGAAGTATGAGGAAGCCTGGTATATGGTAGTCCATGGAGTCGCAAAGTGTCAGGCATAACTTAGTGACTTATCAACAACAAATGATAACTTCCATAATAGAAATACATATGAAGTGTTTATAGGACTGTTTGGAGAAGGTAGTAAGCAGGAGAGTATGCATGGAAAGTTTTACAGTGGAACTTATATTTAAAATTAGGTGTTGACATTTTTGTTAGCATTTGCTAGACAAATTCTAATTTGAGGACAAAGTAAATAGTAAAGGGCAAAGGTGAATTTAGCATGTTTCCTAGATGTTTGTGAATTGTGCTGTCAAACAGTACTAGGTGGGCACTAAGAAAATAATAAAGAATGGAGGACAAGTGGGGAACTTAACAACTCTTTGTATTGTACTCTAAAATTAAAATTGCTTTTTTGAAAAGTTTTTCTATTTGAGAAATTTAGGATTACTTGTAGTAAATAAGAACCCTATCATTTGTAACTATAATATTAAATCTTACCAAGGACATAGTACCTGAATTTTATTTTCTAAATCTGTTAATAGTTGACTGCTTTGGTCTTCATGCATACTTAGTTGCTTTAGTCGTGTCCAACTTTTTGTGACCCTGTAGACTGTAGCCCACCAGGTTCCTTTGTCCATGGAATTCTCCAGGCAAAAATACTGGGGTGGGTTGCCATGCCCTCCTCCAGGGCATCTTCCTGACCCAGGGATCAAACCTGTGTCTCATGTCTTCTGCATTGGCAGCGAGTTCTTTACCATTAGCACCACTTGGTCTTCATGCAGGAGTAATACTGGGGCAGGTTTGTAGAATTTCTTGAGAACACAGAACTACAACAGCAGATGGCATTAGAGATCAGGTTTAAGGATGAGTTGCAAGGATTTAACTGTTAAGGGGGGAAGGGAAATTAGGTGAATTGGGGATTCAGAGTATAGCTGGCAAAGTTCAATATGACCCTTGGGCGTTGCTGGTCTGTTTAAAGGTTTATCTGTAGATTTTTTAAAACCAACTATTTAAAAAATCTAGAAATTAAGAATTCTCTCCCAAGAGGAAAAGAAAATTTTTGTTGTATATCTAATAACTCCTTCTCTCCCAATTAAAAAAAAAAGGTAGAAAAATATGAAGGTGGCATGCAGGATCTATTTAATAGCCTCAGCTTCTTTATTTTAACTAAGTATCACTTTGCACCAACAAGTACCTAATATTAGATGTTAAGAGTGGTATATCTGACCGGGTAAAGATTTACCTGGGAAAAGGGGCAGTAGCTTGCACATTAACTGTGGCTTCCTTGGATATAAATATGAGTCTTTCTTCAAACTGGATTTATGGTGTTCCTAAGGCGTTGGTTTCTCCAAAATCTGTTTTCTAAAGAAGGAATGAATACATACTAGCAAAAGAAGATAATGTCTCAAAGATGTCAGAAATAAGTAGTGTTAAAGTGAAATAGTAATGAGAGCCCAATCTTTAAACAGAATAGGTTCCGAACTATTAACTTTGATCCTTTTTTCCTCTTTATTTTTTAACAGTCAAGTTCTGGTCTGCTATGTGTATTTTACCTTCATTTTTGGAAAACATTTCAAAGTTGATGTGCAAGTCAAGAACTTGTAATAAAGTTCTGCTCCTCTGTTAGGAAGTTGGAGTTTAGGAGGTGTGCAAAAGCATTTTGACAAAAATTCACAGATGGTAAATATATACATTAGGATATTTTAATTGTTCTTAGCCAAGCTACATAGAGTTACTAACATCTGAGTAGGTATGTGAAAGTAAAAAGACAATCCCAGAATTCAGTAGTAACTTTCGCAGTAAAAACGGTGGAAGAAGATAGGCCTGAACCCCACCTTTTCATTTTTTGGCTTAATTGCTAAGTATGATTATCCTGTAGTTCCTTGTCTAGTCCTTGATTGCATGGGTAGGGAGCTACAGAAGACTGCTGAAGAAATCACGGATTCTGAAAATTAAAAGCCAAAGGCAGGGTACCTTGGTAACTTTTCTTTTTAAACTGTTTGTTAATTATGACTGTTAGGAATTCTCAAAGAAGTGGAAAATCTCCTAGGCATTCTTGGTGACATGTTTTTCTTCTCTTTCAGCCTTGAAGTAAATTGTCTAAGATAAAGATGAGAAATTAGAAAAGTAAGTTTAAGATTACTAGGTTCCTAAATAAAAAGAAAAAAAGTTTCAGTATACAATAGAGAGAAGTAGGATGATGGAGTGGAAAGCCTCAGCTCAAATGTCACCCAACTCTTTGAAATGTTACCTAAACCTTCCCAGGCAGAGTTAGTTACTCTAACTTCTCTGCTTCCATTGCATATATTTCTCTGTTTTTAACATAAATCACATTATATTATAATTATTAATTTGTCTTTTACTAGTGAATGCTCCTTAATTGCCAAGGTGACCTTTTTAGTTTTTGCATTTCATGATCAACACAGAACATGCTTTAAAAATAATTCAATAAAATTACAGACTGTGGGTTTATCTGTAAGCATAAATACTGCCACCACCACCAAAAATACTGCCCTTAAAATACAGCTTGGGGATAAGAGAATGTGTTTGCCTGTCCCTAAGATAGTGCTTATTCATGTAACTTTCATAAGTGAACTACTCAGAAATATTTTCTTTCATTTACTTATAGTATGTACATATTAAAACTTATTAGGTTCTATTGTGATTAATATGGTCAATAGGTCATTAATTTTAAGAAGTTAGTATTATTGGTAGTAATGCTTGCAACTGTGGCTGTTTCATGAATTTCCTGGTAAGGCACAACTTTGGTAACTACTCTTCTAATAGGTCAAACAAAAACTTGCCTTTGTTTTGTCACAACACAGAGAGGTGAGCTAAGTTATCTATGTTATCTCCATTTAAAAACAACCCCCCACATTAGCCTCTTAGTTTAAGAAAATATTTTTAGTAGTCAAATACCTTTTGAATGCATCTGACATATCTTAGTGACTCACCCACTAAAAGGTGGTACCAGATTGTTATCAACCAAGGGCTCTTGTGCCCAGGCAGCAAGTCAAACTCTGGCAGGGGTGTTAGCATCAGAGTAAGAATTTATTTGCAGGGCGCCAAGCAAGGAGAATGAGCAGCTCATGAACTTTCTTCTGATTGTTTGGTGCTAAGGTAACAGGGGGATGTTTCGGGAATGTCAGCCATCTGGTTATAATCAGCCTGGGGTCTGTGTGCTTGTGTCAAGCATGTAGTCACCCTCTTCCACCTGGGTAGGAGTCTTAGTATTTACAGAATGCTCACGGATATACACCAGATTGTTATTCATGTCCCTCAGGAGAAGCCTTGAGATCCCTGTGACACTACTGCCCTAATGGTTAACTGCTTGAGCCTACTGTCCTTGAAGGCCTAGAAGATTGTTTTGTTTTGTTTTGTTTTGTTTTTCAAGTAATGGGAACACAGAGGTGCTTTTGTACCCAGGAACGCTCCACAGGGTCCTGGTTGGTTTCAGTATCCTCTTTTCTTTGATACTTCTCAGTCCTGAGGGTAACAGGGGCAGGACAAGAAAGGAAATAAAGCTTTGGATAAAGACATTAGTCATAAACCCTATATGAAGTTGATTTTAGGGAGAGTTTGTCTCCAGACGAACCCCAGGTGCAACTTTTATTCTTACTGTTATCTGGTTTATGTTTACCCAGTGCTTTTTTTTTAATACCAATTTTTTTGTGTGTTTAAGCTCCTTAGTTCTTATCAGTGAGTTCAAGACTTGCTAAATAGAAGACCGTCACATTCTTCTTACTTGTAACTTGTGAGCTGAGTGCCATCTATGAGTGTCGTCTTTCTTATGTCAACTTATGGGAAGGTTCAGAACACAAGTCCACATTATCCCCCTGTTACTTTTCCATTGCCATGTTCTTGTTGTAAAGGTTATTCAAGCGCGAATACCTGATGGTATATAGGTATCTCCAGGTTCTGCTTTGAATGGAATTCTGTTTTACCTTCATAGTGATTGTTTGCTTTGAAAGCTGCTTGAGCTAGAATTACTTTGTGGCAGAGAAGAGAATGGTTGGCATAGATCCCAGCTTTTCCAGGGCAGAGGCTAGTATGCAAATTGTCCCAGATCTTCACATTTCAATAAAGCCTTCTTTTCTCCCTTTAACACACACAAAACAGACTGTTAAGGGGGCAGCCAAGATCTGCCCTAAGCCTTGAAGACAAAATAAGGTCGGTGCCACTCTTTTCCCAAAATACCATCAATTGTAGATGCTCCCATCAATGCTCCCATAAATGGAGGGGAAAAGCAGATCCCTTCTATTGCACAGTGCAGCCTCTGCTGTAAGTGTACCAAGAAGATTAAAACTACCATAATTAGTTTCCTCAGGCTCAGCTTTAGTTCTTGCTTTCATTTTGTAGTTGAAACTTCTCTAAATCAGTGTTGCTTTTGGCTGATTGAGCAGTTTACTTTCTTTTAAAGTGTAGCATGTTAGGGATATCTGCTTGAGTCTGTATTGTAGTTTGTTTTAATGGATAAGATATGCTTATCTCTTTAGCATAATAAGATATGCTAAATGCTTATATCTTATAAGCTTATATAATGCTTATATCTTTAGCATAATAAGATATGCTAAATGTGAAAAATATTTCTCATTTCATTGTTGATTTTGCTAATGGAAAAAGTCATTATTGAAACAAATTGATAGAAGGCATAACTTGCTTAGTCCCAGAGAAGTAAGCCCAAATATCATCATGCTGACTCACTAATTCACATACTGCTTTTTATGGTTGTCTGTTCATATCTTTATTTCATTTTAGTGACTGTATATATCATGCCCCAGAGGTGTTTACATACAGACTGCTCCATAAGTACACGTTGCTAGTAAATTCTGAGGTACAGCTGCTTAGAAGTGCAGATTTTTGGATTACATCAGAATTAACGGCCCTGTATGATGAGATAACAAACCTGGAGCTTTTATGAAACTTCATGAATAGGGACAAAAGGTTGAATACATGATGGAAAAAATATTTTTTTTTTTTCTTTTGACCTCATTTAGTGAGTCTAAACCACCGAAGGCATTTTTCTGAATTGTTGTTCTTTGCCAATTAGTTATATAGGGATTTACAGGGAGAAATCTTGAGAGAAGGAGTATAGATTAATTTATACGTGTGCTGTGGTAGTGATTTTACACTTCAGGAATAAACTGGGTATAAAGAATCTAAAGACGTTTCCTCTACTGTTAATACCTAAGACAGATGGGTGTCTTGTTTGTTGCTTAAGTTATATTCAATAGTAGGAAGAGCCTCTCCATATCATTATTAATATTATTTTATTATAGTATTCTCTGAAGGAATTAAACTTCCTCTAGTAATATATGTTGGTTGACTCTTTAATGGGGTCAATATAGTATAAAAAAATGAGCAGGTGCAGCCACCTAATTAATGGTTATGTAATTTAAGAAAAACCCATAGTGGTCTGCTTTTGAAAAGAAAAACTTGTGTGATTTTATATTAAAATACTTGATATAATTATCTGTATGTTAAATTTTCTTAAATTTTCTTTTGAGACTTTTTCCCCAACCCCCATTCTCAGATGTTCTGGTTCTTTCTTTGATTGTATGTCACAAACTGAACCTTTGCACATTTATTGAAGATGTTTTCTGAATATTTTCGTAAGTGGACTTAAGATTCTTCCCTTACTTACAGTTCTTATTTTTAACATAATTTTGCAAGTAATTTACATTCCATACAATCACTTGGGAAAAACTGTCCGTAAACATTTTTCTTTGCCTTTTTTAATGGTTGTCCTAGAGTTTGCAATATACATTTACAACTAATTTAATTAACCTTGAAGTAACACTGTTTTGCTTTACAGATAAACCTTGTAATAATAAAATAGCACAAATTCCTCCCTCCCTTTCCTTGTCTCTTGTATCATTACAGTCATTCATTTCATTGTAAATAAAGATACACATTCACATCATCATACTTTATTGAATGCATTGTTGCTATTATTATTTTAAATAAGCTTATCTGTTAGATAAAAATAAGAAAACTAAGGAATTCACTGGTGGTCCTATGGTCAGGATTCTGCACTTCCACTGCAGGGAACACAATCCCTGATAGGGGAACTAAGATTCCCCCATGCCTCTCAGTGCTGCTAAAAAAGAAAAGAATAAGAAAAATAAAAGTTTTTATTTTACCTTCACTCTTTCTCTAGTGGTCTTTTATTCTTTATATAGATTCAGGTTTCTTACCTATTAGCATTTTCCTTCTCTCTAAAGAACTTCTTTTAATTTGCAAGACATGTCTACTGAAAAATTCCCTCAAATTTCTGTCAGAGAAAGTCTGTTTCTTCTTCATTTTTAAAGAATAATTTCACAGGTTATAGAATTCTAGCTGTTTTTTTTTTCCCCCTTCTAACACTTTAAATATTTTACCCCACTTTATTCTTGCACAGTGTCTGAGGAGAAGTTGGATATAATTTTTATTTTTGTTCATCTCTAGTTAAGAGGACAGATTTTTATATTTTGGTTAGCCTATACCTCTAGATTGTAAACTGAGACTTCTCTGGCGTGTCAGTGGGACTTCACTGGGACTTCCCTGGCAGGTCAGTGGTTAAGAAACCACCTTGCAGTAGAGGGGACACGGCTTCAATCCCTGGTTGGGGAACTAAGATCGCACGTGCTGCAGAGCAACTGGAGAGCCCACAAGCTCTGGAACCCGAGTGCCACAGCTAGAGAATCTGTGTGAAGCAATGGAAGATCCTGCCTGACACAGTGAAGATCCTACATGCTGCAGCTAAGACCCAATGCAGACAAATATTTAAAACAAAAAACCCAAATACTTCTGGGTGCCCTCTCCCCTCTTGGGTAGAACAGGATGTCTGGAGTGGACTGGAGTTGGGTATTTCCTCCCACCAGATCGATTAGGCTTTGATAAACCCCAGCAGGTTAAGCTCTGGTTAATAGTTTCTCCTGAGGGCAGACCTTGTTAGAAACAGAATGATCTGGCATATTTCAAAATGGTTCCTTTCCCCCTCTGCAGGAATTAAGAAGGAATTTTTCTCATTGTGCCAACCTAGTGGAGATCCAGAAGATAAAACTGATAAAAGTTTGTGGGAATCACAGTAATTGAGTTCTCCTGGAGTTTTCAACTCTCAAACTAGTCTACATTGAGCCTCCAACAGTTTATCTCTTTAGAGTTGAGGTTTCCCTACCCTAGCACTCACTCGTTCCACCAGGGTTTCTGCTCTGGTAAATGATTCTCCATCAGTCACTTCACTTTTGGGGCCTGTAGTTTACTCTCTGACCTCATGTCTATTATGGATATAATTGTTTATTCTTTCCATTTAACTTTTCACCTGTTGTTAGGATAGAATGTTAACCTCCATACTTCTCCATAAATCTTTTTTTTAAAACCCTATTCAATTTTTTTAAAAATATATATTTCCTTTATTTATTTAAGCTGCTTCAGGTCTTAGTTGTGGCATGTGGAGTCTAGTTCCCTGACCAGGGATCAAACCTGGACCCTCTACATTAAGAGCACAAGGTCTTATCCACTGGACTACCAGGGAAAAGTGAAAGTCGCTCAGTTTCCGATTCTTTGCTACCCCATGGATTATATAGTCCATGGAATTCTTGAGGCCAGAATACTGGAGTGGGTAGCTGTTTGCTCCTCCAGGGGTTCTTGCCACCCCAGGGATCGAATCCAGGTCCCACACATTGCAGGCAGATTCTTTACCAGCTGAGCCACAAGGGAAGCCCAAGAATACTGGAGTGGGTAGCCTAGCCCTTCTCCAGTGGATCTTCCCCACCCAGGAATCAAACCGAGATCTCCTGCATTGCAGGCAGGTTCTTTACCAACTGAGCTATCAGGGAAGCCCAGACTACCAGAGAAGTCCCTCTTTGATCAACAAACATTGTAATAGGAGTGTGTATGCATGTATGCTCAGTTGATACAGTCATGTGTAACACTTTGCGACCCCATGGATGTATCCCACCGGGGTCCTGTGTCCATGGGATTCTCCAGGCAGAATACTGGAGTGGGTTGCTGTGCCCTCTTCCAGGGGATCTTCCTGGCCTGGGCATTGAACCTGCATCTCCTGCATTGAAGGCAGATTCTTCACTCACTGAGCCACCTGGAAAGCCCAGAAGTGTGTATAATTGGTTTGTAAGAAGATAAAATTGTGAATTTCCATTTATATCTCAGCTTTTGTTGCATGCAGAGTGGTTTCAAAATCTGCCATGTACTAGGATGATAGGAGGATCTTTCTGGCACATATCATGTAAAAAATGAATATATAAACTCCTAAGGCACATTACTGTTTTAGTGGATTCCAGTAAACTACTTTGAATAACTTTTCCTGTGTTGATATTGTTATCTATAGAGTGTAACTTTAAAGCTTTCCTTCGTTCAAGTGCTCTTTTTTTTAACATGTAATAAGGCTATCCTTTCCTGTTTCATTAAGTACATGACAAGTTAATTTCAGAATCTCTTAGTATAGTAAGAATGATGAAAATAGCCTACTGTATTTCTGTTGACAGAGTAGTTCTGTAACTGAAATTCTGTGCTGTAATTCTCTAAACACACAACTTGAGGATTTGAACAAAACATCCTATTCTTGGTTCCAAAATCTTAAGTTATGAGCACATAACCTTCACTATGTTTGTTTGTTGTCAGTACCAATTAAATAATAATTTAAACTATCTTTTCCTTTTTTTGACGTCCCCGTGAAGTCCCCTGAACCACCAGAGAAGTCCCAGTTTATAGTCTATAGAATTCTGTACAAATTTTTTTTGAGATTCTGTTGTTATGGTTTGTGCGTTGCAGATATCTTTCAATGATCAAAACAGAATTTTAATTTATCATCCTGTGCTGTCAAGTATTTATGTCTGATGTGTGAGATACAGAAGTAGCATATTTAATTATGTCATTAACATTTTGCTCTGAGCAGAGTGAGATTTTAGGAACAACTTTTTCAAGAAAATGTTTTCTCAAAAGGAACTGAGCAAATCTCAAAAAATTTTTTGTCATCAACTTAGAGGTTATCGGCAATTTGTAGAAGTACTTCAGAGGTGAGGTGAGGTGAGGTGAAGTCGCTCAGTCGTGTCCGACTCTTTGCGATCCCATGGACTGTAGGAGCCTATCAGGCTCCTTCATCCATGGGATTTTCCAGGCAAGAGTACTGGAGTGGGTTGCCATTTCCTTTTCCAGAGGATCTTCCTGACCCAGGGATTGAACCCAGGTCTCCCACATTGTAGGCAGATGCTTTACCGTCTGAGCCACCAGGGAAGTCAAATATTAGGACTTATGATAAAATCTTCTCCATAAAGACAATTTTTTTAAGGTTAAAAAAAAAATTTATTGGCTGCACTGGGTCTTCTTCACTGCAGCATGCAGTGTCTTTAATTGCGGCATGTAGGATTTTTTTTCTAGTTGAGGCCTATGGGATAGTTCCCTGACCAGTGATGGAACCCAGGCCCCTGCATTGGGAACACAAAGTCTTAGCCAACTGGACCACCGGTGAAATCCCCATAAAGACATTGTAAGGCTTTTTTTTTTTTAATGGAATGAGAATAACCCTTGTTTTAGATATTTTGTTCTCCTCTAACATTTTCTTCTTTTTTATACTACTTACTATGTCCAGATTAAAGCTGAATTATAATGAATAAAGATGATTTATTTTGGAGTTTTTCTCATGAAATTTTGAGCTAAATAGACATTTTTCTTTAATTAATTTTCACACAATGTCAAGAGTTCCCAGAGAGGAATTTTCTTCAAAGATTCAAGGATTGCTAAAGGCTAGTATTAATATGTTTAATGTTGTTTAGCTTAGTGTACTAAAATTTTAGGAAGATTA
This sequence comes from Cephalophus harveyi, assembly GCA_006410635.1. Lineage (NCBI taxonomy): Eukaryota > Metazoa > Chordata > Mammalia > Artiodactyla > Bovidae > Cephalophus > Cephalophus harveyi. The sequence continues at coordinate 389,423 of SJYT01046936.1, forward strand.
GAATTATGACATAAATGCAATTCTTATTGTTCTCTTATATGATTATTTAAGTATTAATTCATGATCTTTTGTTTATTTATTTATTGACTAACCCATGTGGCATATGGGATCTTAGCTCCTGGACCAAAGATCAGCCCCATGCCCCCTACAGTGCTGGAAGAGTGAAGTCTTAACCACTGGAACACCAGGGAAGTCCCCAAGATATCTTTTAAAAGGAGATAGTTTAAATTATTTTTATAATTTTTTTCATGTCTCCCTGTTTGTAGGTTACCCTTTGATTAGATTCTGTGGATATATTTATAGAGGTCTCATTTATTTTTCTTAATTCTCTTGTTATTCTTGGCAGTCACTCATAATAATGGCAAAATATGAAATCCCAGATTTAAAAAACACATATACATTCTTTTACTAGTGATTTTGAACATTTTTTTCTTGTTCTCCTAATCAGTTCTCTTTGAATTGTCTTTCCATGTATTTGTTTGTGTTTTATTTTGAGATATTGGAGGACTTTTTTGTTTTATTTTTTAAACTACTACTTTATATATATATCTTGTTATTAATGCCTTTTTTCCAGAAAGATTACCTCAAGATAGAGAAGAACTAAAAGTTTACCTACAATTTATTCTAAGCCCCTTCAAGGTGGGAAGTTGGGACTGGGATTCTTCAAGGTCTGTACCCTCAGTGACCCAGCTCTTAAGAAGGGCTCAGAATTGGAAATGAAAAAACAAGAAAGTTATTGATCATGAAAAGCAACAGGAGGTAGTAGACACAACTAACAGCAGGATTAAATTTTGCAGGAACTTCAAATAATATATTTGTTGGATAAAGAATATAAAGTAAGTTTATTTGAAATGATTAAAGACTTAAAGAAGAATAAGCCTTTAAAAAATGACCAGGCAGATTTTCAAAAAGAAGCCAATGTCATATATTTTCTAGATATGAAAAACTGTATTTTCTTGATGAAAATGCATTCATTGACATTTAAAACTCTGAATAATTTAAGCATCTAATTTAGACACAGCTGCAGAGAGAATAGTAAACCAGAAAATAACATTGAGAAAATACCACTGTGGGCTTCCGAAATGGCTCAGTGGTAAAGAATCCACCTGCCAAGCAGGGGACACAGATTTGATCCCTGGGTTGGAAAGATCCCCTAGAGAAGGAAATGGTAACCCAGTATTCTTACCTGGGAGATCCCATGTACAGAAGAGCTTGATGGACTCCAGCTATGATTCATGGGGTTGCAGAGTCAGACACAACTTAGCAAGTAAACAACCACCATCAGTCACCTCATGAAAAGGATGAAGGGTGAAACAACAGTACATGAGCTTGGGAAAGAGAAACGTGTAAAAGCACCCACAGAGACAAATAGAAGAAGAAAAATATCAGTTGTGTAAAAGTGAAATTAGAAGCATCACATGTAAAACAGTGGGAAAGGAAGAATAAAATGGAAATGAGCAAGATTCAAAAGGTTGGAAGTGTGATATATATGAGAAAAAGAAGAAATACAATATATGTGTAACTGATATCTTTAAAGAAGAAGGCAGAAATTTTAAACATCGTAGAGCAAAGAACCTCTTTGTGAACCAGGTGAAAGGATCGAATTACCTCCTGAGGATAAAATTCAAGATGTTCTCAAACATCAAAATCCAGAACCAAAGAACAGTGGGACAAAATCCATAATGTCCTCAAACTGGACAGTTCCATCTATACCAAAATGATAATGACAGACATTTTTGAACACCTCATTCTTCAGGAAATTTTAGAAAGCAAAATTTAGAAAGTCTTTTTGTTAGCCACAAAGGAATGTAACATGCTTAGTTGCTCAGTTGTGTCCAACTCTTTGCGACCCCATGGACTGTAGTCTGCCAGGCTCTTCTGTCCATGGGGATTCTCCAGGCAAGAATAGTGCCGTGGGTTGCCATGCCCTCCATCAGGGGATCTTCCCAACCGGATTGAACCCAGGTCTTCTACATTGCAGGTAAATTCTTTACCAACTGAGTCACCAGGGAAGCACAAACAATGTAGAAATGAGAGAGAAAATGAAAGTCATTTAAGTATATACTGATCTCTTCATTTAATATAGTAGGAGTCAGACAGTGTCAGTTGTTAAAACTGATACTGTAAAAAACTGGTGTAGTAAAAAAATTATATATATATGTCTAATTGAATAATGAGGCAGCAACGGGAAGAGAATGCTGATTTAATCACTGCTAATAATATCAGCAAATATTGAAGGCTAAGTATCTTATAAGTTACTCTTTTATACTTCTCTGGAGCACAAGTATACATGTCTCAGACTTTTTAATGGAACAGAAAAATAAGCACATTATGTGCCGTTTAAACAAAATGTCCGTCTATGAAAGGTCAGAGTAAAAAATACGGTATAACTAATTCACTTTATAGAAACTAACACAGCACTGTAAATCAGCTGTACTCCTATAAAGAATTTTTTTTAAGTAACAATATATGATGGTGTGCTATTAGCCTATCAAGGTTGTCATAACAAAATATCACAGGCCAAGTAGTTTAAAATCATGAATTTATTTTATCATTTACAGTCTGTTAGTTTCTGATGAAGGCTTTTTTCCTGGCTTCACTGTGTCCTCCCATGGCCAAGTGCAGGTGTCTGCAACCTCCAGGCCACAGACCTGTTACCTCCTGTCTTGTTGGCAGCATTAGATTAGAGATAAAGCGCACAAAAAATGGAATGCGTTTGAATCATCCAGAAATCATCCCCCGCCGCCTCCGCCCCCAACTCCTGGTCCATGGAAAAACTGTCTTCCTTAAAATTGGTCCTTGGTGCCAGAATGGTTGGGGACCGCTGGCCAAGTGCAACAAAATAGATATCTGGGCTCTCTTGCTTTTAAGAGGGTATCATTTTTATTGGAATAGAGCCCCAACTTTATGACCTCATTTAACCTTAAGTAAAGTGAAAGTGAAGTAGCTCAGTCGTGTCCGACTCTTTGCGACCCCGTGGACTGTAGCCCACCAGGCTCCTCTGTCCATGGGATTCTCCAGGCAACAATACTGGAGTGGGTTGCCATTTCCTTCTCCAGGGGATCTTCCCAACGCAGGGATCAAACCCAGGTCTCCTGCATTGCAAACAGACGCTTTAACCTCTGAGCCACCAGGGAAGTCCAGTCCTCCTTAAAGGCCCTATCTCTAAGTTCAGTCACATGAGCGTCAGGACTGTGACATTTGAATTCAGGGTTATACAATTCAGTCTATAACAGATGGACACTCCCAAAAATTGAACATGTGGTAAACTACCACAAGAAGTAAAGAATAATATCTTCTAATGACAATGCAGAAAAACTAGTAAAACAAGATAGTGAAAAATTTTATGGTCTTGAACTTACTAGATCTCAGAATTTCAAGAAAATTAACAAAATAACTTTCTTAATTTTTTTATTTATTTTATATTTTTATTTATATTTTATTTATGTGTTTTTGGCTGTGCTACACAGGCTTTTCTCTCCTTGGGGCAAGTGGGAGTTATTCAGTTGTAGTGTGCAGGCTTCTCGTTGTGGTGGCTTCTCTTGTTGCAGAGCATAGGCTTTAGGGCGCCTGGGCTTCAGTGGTTTCGGCTCCTTGGCTCTAGAGCACAGGCTCAGTAGGTGTGGCACATGGGCTTAGTTGCTTTGTGGCGTGTGGAATCTTCCTGGAGCAGGGATCAAACCCCTCCTGCTTGTGTCAGGCACTCTTTACCACTGAGCCACCAGGGAAGTCCAACAAAATAACTTTTAATTTTCATGGAAAGCTGTAGTTAAAGGAGGAATACCTTTAAATATTGAAAGAAAATAATAAAAATAAATGGAATTAATCATCCCACTCTGTAGTTACCAAGAGAACAGAATCATCCTAAGAAAAGAAGATTGTTTGAGAAACTTGAAGGCATAAGTGAGCTAGTAGATGAAGGCAGTAACTATCCAAATGGTGGTTCCTTTGGGGGGAAATGAAACATACTTAGTAAGTCTAACCCAGAAATAAAAAAAAATTAGGGAAAACAGTATATAAAATATGTAGTGGTAAAAGTATTAATAATTCCAGATACAGTAGAAGTTAAAACTGTAAAAAATATATCTGCTTAATTATATATGCAAGTAAGTGTGAAAAGGAAAAGTGATCTTTGGAAAAAAAATATCTGAGTTCAGAAATCAGAACATTTTAACTGACCAATCACCATAAATATAATAGAGAAGACCCTCAAAAGGCTACTACCCTTGTTAAAAAATGCTGGTCTTAGATGACTTTGGTTTAATTCTATAAAATCTTTAGGAAAAGATAGTTTCAAAATTAAGTTAAACATTTCAGAGCATAAAAAAAGGGAGGAATGTGAGTATGAAATTAATCCTAAAGATTCTCGAGGCCGGGAACTGACTGTGGCTCAGATCATGAACTCCTTATTATAAAATTCAGACTTAAATTGAAGAAAGTAGGGAAAACCGCTAGTCCATTCAGGTATGACCTAAATCAAATCCCTTAACGATTATACAGTGGAAGTGACAAATAGACTCAAGGGACTAGGTCTGATAGACAGAGTGCCTGAAGAACTATGGACGGAGGTTTGTAACACTGTACAGGAGGCTGTGATCAAAACCAGCCCCAAGAAAAAGAAATGCAAAAAGGCAAAATGGTTGTCTGAGGAGGCCTTACAAATAGCTGAGAAAAGAAGAGAAGTGAAAGGCAAAGGAGAAAAGGAAAGATATACTCATCTGAATGCAGAGTTCAAAGAATAACAAGGAGAGATAAGCCTTCCTGAGTGATCAATGGCGAGAAGCAGAGGAAAACAATAGAATGGGGAAGACCAGAGATCTCTTCAAGAAAGTTAGAAATACCAAGGGACCATTTCATGCAAGGATCCCCAATAAAGGACAGAAACGGTAAGGACCTAACAGAAGCAGAAGATATTATGAAGAGGTGGCAAGAATACATAGAAGAACTATACAAAAAAGATCTTAATGATCCAGATAACCATGATGGTGTGATCCCTCAACTAGAGCCAGGCATCCTGGAGTGCTAAGTCAAGTGGGCAAGGAAGCAACTCTGACCAAAGCTAGTGGAAGTGATGAAATTCTAGCTGAGCTATTTCAAAATAATCCTAAAAGCTGATGCTGTTAAAGTGCTGGCACTCAATATGCCAGCAAATTTGGAAAAACTCAGCAGGGGCCATGGAACTGGAAAAGGTCAGTTTTCATTCCAGGCCCCAAAAAAGGGCAATGCCAAAGAATGTTCAAACTACCGCACAGTTGAACTCACTTCACATGCTAGCTAGCAAGGTAATGCTCAAAGTCTTTCAAGCTAGGCTTCAACAGTATGTGAACTGAGAACTTCCAGATGTATAGGCTGGATTTAGAAAAGGCAGAAGAACCAGAGATCATATTACCAACATCCATAAGATCATAGAAAAAGCAAGAGAATTCCAGAAAAGCACCTACTTCTGCTTTATTGACTACGCCAAAGCCTTTGACTGTATCACAACAAACTGTGGAAAATTCTTAAAAGACATAGGAATACCAGGCCACCTTATTCTGTCTCCTGCGAAACCCATATGCAGGTCAGGAAGCAACAGTTCAGACCTTACATGGAACAACTGGTTTAATATCGCAGATTTTTTCCAACCTTAGTCTTTAGTCTTCTTTTATTCTCTGATTTTCTCCATAGCACATTTCGCTATCTGATATTCTCAATGTTTTACCTTTTTATTGCCTTTTGCCATTCTCATGCATTATAATGAAATTTCTGTGTTGAAGGGAAATTTTTTTTCATTCCTGGTATTCCTAGCATTTAAACAGAAGGTACTTTAAAACTGTTTGTTGAAAAAATGAATTACTGATGAAGCAAGAGTTCAAGATTATAAAGTAGATAAAATGAGTAGTGTTTTTGAATACCATCAGTTTAGAGTTAAGAAATTTAACAAATTTATTCACAGAAATAACATTGTTTATAAAATATTCAGAAATAAACTTGACAGCAAATGTTTAGGAGCTGTATGAATAAAATTATCGATATCTAGTAACACCAATAAGGTTGACTAAATAGATAAATTTACTTTAGTTATTGTGGAGCCAAAGTTAATGTTGAGATATCTTTTTTCCTATTTTAATATATAAAATTAATGCTGCTTGGAGTTTTTCAATGTTTTATATGAACTTCAAGGTCATCTAGAAGTATACGTATGCAGAAATAACCAGGAAGACTTATGAAAATGTTCTAAAAAGTAATGGTTATAACTCTACAATTCTGTGAATATACCAAAAACTTGCATTTGTGCTCAGAAAGGGTAAGTTTTACGTTATGTGAATTATATCTCAATAATGTTATAAATAACCAAGGAATTCCTATAGGATTACAAACAGTCAAATATTTTTTTAAGTATTAAAACATATTGTAAAAGAGGGACTAAAAGAAAAAATATTATAAAGTTATGGTGTCAACATATTATTGTATTAATGGCTCAGGAATAAACATAAATGTGAAAGTGAAGTCACTCAGTCGTGTCTGACTCTTTGCGACCCCATGGTCGCAAAGCCTACCAGGCTCCTCTGTCCATGGGATTTTCCAGGTAAGAGTACTGGAGTGGGTTGCCATTTCTTTCTCCAGAACATAAATGTAAAAGAAGCAAAATGGAGAGCTTAGACCTAAATATAAATAAAAATATGTGATAAATGTATTTTAAGCAAGTGAATATGAAATGAGAAATGGAAAAACTGTTTGAACAATAGACAAAACCTTTTCAGGTAAAAGTTGTTTCCCTACTGTAGATTATGTTTTAAAAATCCGAAATAGATAAGTAATTTGAAAGTAAGAATGAGACCATAAAAACATTCATTGAAAATGTGATGAAGATTGTCATCAATAGGAAGATGTGATCGTTTCAGTTATGCTATGAAAACCAAACTATAAAGCTAAAGAGACTATTTTATCCAGTACAGTGGTTAAGAGCTTGAGCTCTGAGATCAGACTATGTTTAAAGCATATTTTAATCACTTAATGATTAAGTGACTTTGGTCAGGTGACCTGGTTTCTAAACTATATTCCCTTGTTTAAAAGTAAATAAATTTCATGAGGATAATTACATTAACCACATCGTATGGTGGTTGTTTGGATCAAATGAGATTGTGTGGTAGTACAGTTTTTCATATGTTTTTGAATGCATTGAACTTCTTTTTAAGAAAAATAATAAGAAGTAGAAAGCCAATAAACTGAGAGAGAAATGTGCAACGTCAGAAAAACAACTACTATTTCAAGAATATTAAAGGCTCTTCTAAATGTGCTGTGCTTAGTTGCTTAGTCATGTCCAACTCTCTGTGACCCCAAGGACTGCAGCCCACCAGGCTCCTCTGTCCATGGGATTCTCCAGGCAAGAATACTGGAGTGGGTTACCATTTTCTTCTCCAACTCTTCTAAATAAGAAATTATACACTCCACAATTTAGAAAAATGACATAGGTCAAGACCTTCAACAGCTATTACACTGCTGAAAAAATATACAAGGACTGCAAAATCACATACAAAAAAATGTCTTGTTCAGAATACCAAGCAGTAAGTGAAATGTAAATAGAAATGCCTCAAAAGTGTATCTTAAACAGGTTGTGAAACCTTAAACACTGATAATGGGAGTAAAAAAATATTTTCTTTACATGTAGCACATTGACATTTCACAAAAAGAAAACTCACATAGCTTAATGTGAAAATATTACAAGCCATATAAGAATACAAACCAAAAGTAGAAAAAAAAAAAAAGGAAAGAGTCAATAAATGAGTATAGACCTCAACAAAAGAGGTGGAAATATTGAAACCATCTGAAAGATTTTGAAATGGTTTTTGGGCAAAAAGATAACTATTTGATAAAAACAGGACAATAAGAAGTGGATTTGAAATGAGCCAAATAGTAATTAATGTAATGACATTTGAAAGGAAAACTGAGTTTATTGGAACAGTAAATGAGAGAATATTGTTTTCTGGAAATAGATATAACCAAATCACCCAATTGTCAAGGTTTGGGAACATTAAGATTGACATGAATACTGTTAGTCTGATGTTTAATTTCAGAATTGTCAGAAGCAAGGTTGTCAGTTGTTACTGTTTCTGCCATAAAGAATATCGTAAGTCATAAGATATTATCCTGGGTTACAGATACAGTGTTTATAATACTCTGAATTTTTATAATGAACTTTTTTCCATTATAAAAATCTTGATACAGAGCTGTCCTATTTGTATAATTATTAATTGTATCTATCTTTTGCTATGACAAACCTAGACAGCATATTAAAAGCAGAGACATTACTTTGCTGACAAAGGTCCGCCTAGTCAAAGCTATGGTTTTTCCAGTAGTCTTGTATGAATGTGAGAGATGGACCATAAAGAAGGCTGAGCACCAAAGAATTGATGCTTTTGAACTGTGGTGTTGGAGAAGACTCTTGAGAGTCCCTTGAATTGCAAGGAGATCCAAACAGTCCATTCTAAAGGAAATCAGTCCTGAATATTCATTGGAGGGACTGATGCTGAAGCTGAAGCTCCCAATACTTTGGCCACCTGATGTGAAGAGCAGACTCATTAGAATAGACCCTGATGCTGGGAAAGATTGAAGACAGGAGGAGAAAGGGACAACACAGGACGAAATAGTTGGATGACATCACCAGCTCAATAGACATGAGTTTGAGCAAGCTCCGGTAGATGGTGAAGTACAGGGAAGCCTGGTGTGCAGCAGTCCATGGGGTCGCAAAGAGTCGGAGACAACTGAGCAACTGAACAGCAACAACAGATACACCCTTCGACCAAGCAGTTCCACTTTTAGAAGTTAATCTGAAGGAAATAATTGGATGAATAGGCAGAGATTTATATAATTGGATGTTCATTATCATTATTATTTACAATAACAAATAGGCAAGGGACTTTCCTGATGGTCTAGTGGTTGAGAATCTGCTTGCCAGTGCAGCAGACAAAGGTTCTTTCCCTCAGCTGGGAAGATTCCCCCATGATGTGGAGCAGCTAAGCCCTTGTGCCACAACTATTGAGCCAGTGTATAGCCTGCGAGCCACAACTGCTGAACCTGTGCTCCACAGCAGGAGAACTTACCTCAGAGAGAAGCCTGTGCACTGCAGTAAAGAGTAGGCCTCGCTCGCTGCAACTAGAGAGTGCCCACATGAAGCAACGAAGACTCAGTGCAGCCATAAGTAAATCTTTTTTTGGGGAAAAAAGTGTTAGGAGAAGAATTTAAATTAAAAAATAAATAGCCAAAAATTGTTTTAAAAGTAGCCAATGTGAGTTTGATTTTATTAATTTTGAACTATTATGAAACCATTAAATTGATAGACCGACTTGATTTATTTGCGTAAAAAGGTGTCTTCCTTGTATTATTCCAGTGGGATGTGAAACCACAATCATTTTTGGCCCCATTTTTAAGAATGTACATGTGTTTATTTGAGTATATCATGAAGTATCTGAAATGTAAAACTTTATCTATGGATGATAGTATTTATACCTTCTCTTTTCTAGTGAGAATACTTTTATCTTTGTTTTCAAGTTGAACAAAATTATATGCTGGAAATGATATTTTGATACAGTATCCTTTTCATTGGAAAATAGTATATCTTAAAATTGATACCTCTTACCACTTTGAAACCAAATTATCTGTGTTTTCTGTTTTATTTTTATTTTTCCCTTCTTTAGTCATAGACCATTTACTAATAGTTACTGTGGAATACTAACTAGTTTAGGATGATTTTCATTCATCTGAGACATTTATTTCTGACAAAGATGAAAAACCAGATTTCAATATAGTCTTTTAGCCGTTGACGGGTACCAGATTTTTTTACTTTTCTTTTAGACAGAATTTTTAAAATATCTTGTTGAAGTATAACATAAATATAACAACTCAGTGAATTTTCACAAATTCAGCCACCCCTTGTAACCAGTATTCAGTTTAACAAATAAAACTTTACCAGCACCCACTAAGATCTTATGCTTCTTTCTCATTACTACCCCACAGGAGGGGTAATCATTTTCCTGACTTTCATTATCATAATTAGTTGTACTTCTTTGTGAATTTAATATTCAGTATAAATAGAGTTATACAGTACATAGTTTTATTCTTACTCTGTATCCTTTCAGTCTTGTTTGTGAACATTATCTGTGCTATGGGGCATAGTCATAGTTTATTCATAACAGATTTTTAAAGGTAAGTTATAACATTTTCAGATATAAATATAAAAATACTTCAGTTCAGTCGCTCAGTCGTGTCCGACTCTTTGCGACCCAATGAATCGCAGCACGCCAGGCTTCCCTGTCCATCACCATCTCCCAGAGTTCACTCAGACTCACATCCATCGAGTCCGTGATGCCATCCGGCCATCTCATCCTCGGTTGTTCCCTTCTTTGGCCTTTTTTTAAGCCTTTAATTTTTAAGTTTTGAAAAGTAACTGTAAAAGTACAAAATGGGAATATTGTTTTTTTAATAAGATGGAAATAAAATGTGCTTCTTTAATTACAAGCTTAATATAATTCAGTTGTATATGAGACTGTCGACAAAGCCCGTTTCCTTTTGGGCAAAATTATGAAAGTCCAGTCCAAAACAAGAGATAGTTCTCTTAATTCTGATTCAGTCAAATATTGGTCATATTTTGTTTCTTCCCTCATAGATTACTATTTTCATTACATTTTAGTTTATTCTTCCATTTTTAACCAGATATGTACATATTAATATAGCCGTATTCCTTTATTCCTGTCTTATACAGAAGGTATTGTTATAACAACTGTTGAAATTGTTGTTTTTCCCTTTAATAATACATATTCTAGATCATTCCATAGCACTGTGTCGATATTTCCTTTTTTTTCCCCCAGTTGTTTGACACTCCATTGTATAATATATTTTGATTTATTTATCCAGTCCCCTGTAGGTAATTATTTAGATTTATTTTCAGATTTTGCTATTAAAGTAGTGTTACATGTTTAGCCTTTTGCAAACATTAGATTTTTGCCAGTGCGTCTTCCGACGTAAAAGTGGGCAAAGGAATTAATGCATGTGTGGTACTCTTCTAGCTATTGCCAATTTCTATTTTGTAGGGATTATACCATTTTATATACAGCACTTTTCCATGTATGCTTGCATTTGGTTTATAATTTTCTATCCTGGTCCATTGGATCCTTTGTCTTTTTGTGCACTATACTGTTTTTGTGATAGAAGCTTTAAAAGTTAACATTTCATACAGTTATCCTGTGCTTTTTAGATTTTGCCAGTATTCTTGCTTACCTATTTTTCCTAATGAATGTTAGTAACTTTTCTTATTCCTGAGAGACTCTTGTTGGTGTTTTTATGAGGATCATATTAAATCTATAAATTTGCTTAGGGAAAATTGTCATCTTTATGTCTTCCTATCCACACGCACAGTATGTCTTTACCTTTGTTCAAGTCTTTCATTTGTCAGTTACACCTCAATACTAAAAAATCTTTGCTGAAACATGAAGAAAATAATCTTTGTCGTCCAAAAGTAAAGCATACTGTTGTGTGAAATGATAAATTCATTTGTAAAGTATATAGTGAGGATTCATGACTTTTATAGCAATTTATATCATGACTTAAAAGTTGCTTCCAACTCTTAAGATTTTATATAAAAACACATTCTAAAGAAAATATGAATATATTGTCTTTTCTTCTCACATGAAGAGAAAACTCGACTGTTCGTTCAAGATTATAATAAAGAATGTGTTAAAGGAGTGAAAGTTAAGTCAGAGATTGACCTGTATTGGTTTGAAATAATTTAAATCAATTAAAGGGATAAGCAGTGAACCATTGTTTTGAATGAGGACCATGGGATATTGTAGCTAACAATATTTATCTTTTCAAAAACAGTAATTAATATGGCAATGTATATTTAGTCCATCTAAAGTTAGGTGAAAGTAGACTGTGAATTTGCCTTTTTTAAATAATGTAAAAAAATATCAGGGATATTTCTGGTAGTATATATGTTCATTTATGTGGTTGAAAGTCAAGAAAGACTGCATCTTGATAGCCTCTGATATAGTAGTAGAGGAACTAACATACTGTGACATTAGTGTAACATGAGTTAGGTAGGTGTTTTTTTTTTTTTTTTTTAAAAAGCACTACTGCCTATCTTATATCTGATATGTGATCATCAGTTCTATTGTAATGCTAAACTAAAATGGTATATAAAGTTTACTCTCTCTGAAACCTTTTTCTTATTCAAATTTTAGGATCCTTCAAAGTTGTACAAGAAATCAGGTGATGTTGCAGCCATTGAATGCCAGTCTGAAGAAACCATCCATCTTCATTCACAGGGAGAAAACAATCCTTTGTCTAAGAAGCTTTCTCCAGTACACTCAGAAATGACAGATTACATTAATGCAGCATCATCTACTCTTGTTGGTAGCCGGGATCCTGATTTAAAGGACAGGGCATTACTTAATGGAGGAACAAGCGTAACGGAAAAGTTGGCACAGCTCATTGCAACTTGTCCTCCCTCCAAGTCTTCCAAGACAAAACCGAAGAAGTTAGGAACTGGCACTACTGCAGGATTGGTTAGCAAGGATTTGATCAGGAAAGCAGGTGTTGGCTCTGTAGCTGGAATAATACATAAAGACTTAATAAAAAAACCGACTATCAGCACAGCGATTGGGTTGGTAACTAAAGATCCTGGGAAAAAGCCAGTGTTTAATGCAACAGTAGGATTGGTCAATAAGGACTCCATGAAAAAATTAGGAACTGGCACTACAGCGGTATTCATTAATAAAGACTTAGGCAAAAAGCCAGGGGCTATCACTACAGTAGGACTGCTGAGCAAAGATACAGGAAAGAAGCTAGGAATTGGTATTGTTCCAGGTTTAGTGAATAAGGAACCTGGGAAGAAACTAGGACTTGGCACTGTGGTTGGACTAGTTAATAAAGACTTGGGAAAGAAATTGGGTTCAACTGTTGGCCTAGTAGCCAAGGACTGTGCAAAGAAGATTGTAGCAAATTCAACAATGGGGTTAGTTAATAAGGACATTGGAAAGAAACTAGTGAGTTGTCCTATGACAGGATTGGTCAATAAAGATGCCATAAACCTTAAAGCGGAAGCACTGCTCCCCACTCAGGAACCACTTAAGGCTTCTTGTAGTACAAACATCATTAGTCATGAAAGTCAGGAACTTTCTGAATCCCTGAAAGACAGTGCCACCAGCAAAACTTTTGAGAAGAATATCACACGGCAGAGTAAAGAAAGCATATTGGAAAAGTTCTCAGTTCGAAAGGAAATCATTAATTTGGAGAAAGAAATGTTTAATGAAGGAACATGTATTCAGCAAGACAGTTTCTCATCCAGTGAAAGGGGGTCTTATGAAACCTCAAAGCATGAAAAGCAACCTCCTGTATATTGCACTTCTCCAGACTTTCAAATGGGAGTTGCTTCTGATGCATCTACAGCAAAATCCCCTTTTAGCGCAGTAGGAGAAAGCAATCTCCCTTCCCCATCACCTACTGTATCTATTAATCCTTTAACCAGAAGTCCCCCTGAAACTTCTTCACAGATGACTCCTAATCCGTTACTTTTAAGTCCTACCACAGAGCTAATGGAAGAAATTTCTGAATCTGTTGGAAAGAACCAATTTACTTCTGAAAGTACACATTTGAACATTGGTCATAGGTCTATGGGTCATAGCATGAATATTGAATGTAAAGGGATTGATAAAGAGCTAAATGATTCTAAAACTACACATATAGATATTTCAAGAATAAACTCTTCTCTGGGAAAAAAGCCAAGTTTGACTTCTGAATCCAGTATTCATACAATTACCCCTTCAGTTGTTAACTTCACTAGTTTATTTAGTAACAAGCCCTTTCTAAAACTTGGTGCAGTATCTGCATCTGACAAACACTGCCAAGTTGCTGAAAGCCTAAGCACTACTTTGCAGTCCAAACCCTTAAAAAAAAGGAAAGGAAGAAAACCTCGGTGGACTAAAGTGGTGGCAAGAAGCACATGCCGGTCTCCAAAAGGGCTAGAATTAGAAAGATCAGAGCTTTTTAAAAACGTTACATGTAGTTCACTATCAAATAGTAATTCTGAGCCAGCAAAGTTTATAAAAAACATTGGACCATCTTCATTTGTAGATCATGACTTCCTTAAACGCCGATTGCCAAAGTTGAGCAAATCTACAACTCCTTCTCTTGCTCTCTTAACTGATAGTGAAAAACCATCTCATAAGTCTTTTGCTACTCACAAACTATCCTCCAGTATGTGTGTCTCTAGTGACCTTTTGTCTGATATTTATAAGCCCAAAAGAGGAAGACCTAAGTCTAAGGAGATGCCTCAACTGGAGGGCCCACCTAAAAGGACTTTAAAAATTCCTGCTTCCAAAGTCTTTTCTTTGCAGTCTAAGGAAGAACAAGAACCCCCAATTTTACAGCCAGAAATTGAAATTCCTTCTTTCAAACAAAGTCTGTCTGTGTCTCCTTTTCCAAAAAAGAGAGGCAGACCCAAGAGGCAAATGAGGTCACCAGTCAAGATGAAGCCACCTGTACTATCGGTGGCTCCATTTGTTGCCACTGAAAGTCCAAGCAAGCTTGAATCTGAAAGTGATAACCACAGAAGTAGCAGTGATTTCTTTGAGAGTGAGGATCAACTTCAAGATCCAGATGATCTAGATGACAGTCACAGGCCAACTGTCTGTAGTATGAGTGACCTTGAGATGGAACCAGATAAAAAAATTACCAAGAGAAACAATGGACAATTAATGAAAACAATTATCCGCAAAATAAATAAAATGAAGACTTTAAAGAGAAAGAAACTGTTGAATCAAATTCTTTCAAGCTCTGTAGAATCAAGTAATAAAGGGAAAGTGCAATCCAAACTCCATAATACAGTGTCAAGTCTTGCCGCTACATTTGGCTCTAAATTGGGCCAACAGATAAATGTCAGCAAGAAAGGAACCATTTACATAGGAAAGAGGAGAGGTCGAAAACCAAAAACTGTCTTAAATGGCATTCTTTCTGGTAGCCCTACCAGCCTTGCTGTTCTTGAACAAACAGCTCAGCAGGCAGCTGGATCGGCATTAGGACAGATTCTTCCCCCTTTGCTGCCTTCATCTGCTAGTAGTTCTGAGATTCTTCCATCACCTATTTGCTCTCAGTCTTCTGGGACTAGTGGAGGTCAGAGCCCTGTAAGTAGTGATGCAGGCTTTGTTGAACCCAGTTCAGTGCCATATTTGCATTTACACTCCAGACAGGGCAGTATGATTCAGACTCTTGCAATGAAGAAGGCCTCAAAGGGGAGGAGGCGATTATCTCCTCCTACTTTGTTGCCAAATTCTCCTTCACACTTGAGTGAACTCACATCCCTGAAAGAAGCTACTCCTTCGCCTATTAGTGAGTCTCATAGTGATGAGACCATTCCCAGTGATAGTGGAATTGGAACAGATAACAACAGCACATCAGACCGGGCAGAGAAATTTTGTGGGCAAAAAAAGAGGAGGCATTCTTTTGAGCATGTTTCTCTGATTCCCCCTGAAACCTCTACAGTCCTAAGCAGTCTTAAAGAAAAACATAAACATAAATGTAAGCGCAGGAATCATGATTACCTCAGCTATGACAAGATGAAAAGGCAAAAACGAAAACGGAAAAAGAAATACCCCCAACTCCGAAATAGACAGGATCCAGACTTCATTGCAGATCTGGAGGAATTAATAAGTCGCCTAAGTGAAATTCGAATCACTCATCGAAGTCATCATTTTATTCCACGAGACCTTCTTCCAACTATTTTTCGGATCAACTTTAATAGTTTCTATACACATCCTTCTTTCCCCTTAGACCCTTTGCACTACATTCGAAAACCTGACTTAAAAAAGAAGAGAGGGAGACCCCCTAAGATGAGGGAGGCAATGGCTGAAATGCCTTTTATGCACAGCCTTAGTTTTCCTCTCTCTAGTACTGGATTCTATCCTTCTTATGGCATGCCTTACTCTCCCTCACCCCTTACAGCTGCTCCCATAGGATTAGGTTACTATGGAAGGTATCCCCCCACTCTTTATCCACCTCCTCCATCTCCTTCTTTCACCACTCCACTTCCACCTCCTTCCTATATGCATGCTGGTCATTTACTTCTCAATCCCACCAAATACCATAAGAAAAAGCATAAGTTACTTCGACAGGAGGCCTTTCTTACAACCAGCAGGACTCCCCTCCTTTCCATGAGTACTTACCCTAGCGTCCCTCCTGAGATGGCCTATGGTTGGATGGTTGAGCACAAACACAGGCACCGGCACAAACACAGAGAACATCGTTCTTCTGAGCAACCGCAGATTTCCATGGACCCTGGCTCTTCCAGATCCGTCCTAGAATCTTTGAAGCGCTATCGATTTGGAAAGGACACTGTTGGAGAGCGATATAAACATAAGGAAAAGCACCGGTGTCATATGTCCTGCCCTCATCTCTCTCCTTCAAAAAGTTTAATAAACAGAGAAGAACAGTGGGTCCATCGAGAGCCTTCAGAATCTAGTCCATTGGCCTTGGGATTGCAGACACCTTTACAGATTGACTGTTCAGAAAGTTCTCCGAGTTTATCCCTCGGAGGATTCACTCCCAACTCTGATCCAGCCAGCAGTGATGAACACACAAACCTTTTCACAAGTGCAATAGGGAGCTGCAGAGTTTCAAACCCTAACTCCAGTGGCCGGAAGAAATTAACTGACAGCCCTGGACTGTTTTCTGCACAGGACACTTCACTAAATCGGCCTCACAGAAAGGAACCACTGCCTTCCAGTGAAAGGGCAGTACAGACCTTAACAGGTAAGAGGTTTATTTTGTTGCCTGTTGTTTGTGTTAGAGAAATGGTGCATTTTGCCTACTGGTTGTCTGGTACATGTACATGAGCTTTGAATAGCTCTAATGTTTTCTGATTTTGTTTTTATAAATGTATTTTGAAATGTTATCTTCCACTGTTTTGTTTTCAGTAGATGTGAGAAGTAAGATAAGGCATGTCTTTGAGTTAATTTTTAGTTTTGAGAATAGAGATCATTATCAAAACAAGAGATAATACTCAATGTTTGGAAATCAGGAAAAATTACTTTCTTATGCAAAAAGGCCATTACAGTTTCTAGGGAAATATAGCTTTACAATGTTGTGGCTCTCTGTTAACAGCTTTGCAGGATTTTTAATATATATACTGTTGTTTGGTTTTTGTGTTTTTTTAAGTATAATTGATTTATAGTGTTGTGGCTACCTGTTAACAACTTTGCAGGATTTTTAATATATGATAATTCAATTTATAAGTGTTTCTATGTTATACGAAGAATATGTTGTTAAGACTCATAATAAAAATCTAAGCATTCAAAACTGTGAACTTTGGGGCATTCCCTGGATCCTGTGGTTAGGACTCTATGCTTTCACACTGTGGACCCAGATTCAATCCCTGGTTGGGGAACTAACAAGCCATGCAGTGTGGCCAAAAACAAAATAATCAAGTTTGTAAAATTTAACTGAATATTTAGCAGAACTTCATTTTTCAGAGTACCTTTAGGTATCTTCATAAAAGCTGCTTTAGTTGAATAAAATGACACGACACAAATTTAGATAATGCATTTGTAATGTCTAAAAAGTTTCTTGAGAATTGAAAAGAATATAGAAGACAAGAAAAAGGAAGCATTGCCTATTCATGTATGTATAAGATATCTCTAAGTCAGGAGTTCTTTATCAAAGATTTCAAATTTGCCAGCTGATAAATTAACTCTAGAAAGTTCATGAAACCTCTGATGTTGTAAGTAAAATTATGTGTATGTGCTGCTGTGTGTGCTGTGCTTAGTTGCTCAGTCATGTCTTACTCTTTGCAACCCCGTGGACTGTAGCCTGCCAGGCTCCTCTGTCTATGGCATTCTCCAGGCAAGAATGCTGGAGTGGATAGCCATTCCCTTCTCCAGGGGATCTTCCCAGCCCAGGGATTGAACCCAGGTCTCCTGCATTGCAGGCTATTCTTTACCATCTGAGCCACCAGAGAAGCCCTATGTATATGTATGCTTGTGTGTATTTTTCAGGAAAAAAATCCATGCATTTGATCAGATTCTCCAGGTAAACTCTGTAAGCTTTAATATCTCTTCTATAAAATGGAATTAGTAGGGTTATTATTAGAAGCAGTAAGTGTGATTATAGTGTTTATTAAAATGATTTGCACATAGTAAACACACTGCTGCTGCTACTGCTGCTGCTAAGTTGCTTCAGTTGTGTCCGACTCTGTGCGACCCCATAGACGGTAGCCCACCAGGCTCTCCCGTCCCTGGGATTCTCCAGGCAAGAACACTGGAGTGGGTTGCCATTTCCTTCTCCAATGCATGAAAGTGAAAAGTGAAAGTGAAGTAGTTCAGACATGTCCAACTCTTCACGACCCCATGGACTGCAGCCCACCAGGCTCCTCCATCCATGGGATTTTCCAGGCAAGAGTACTGGAGTGGGGTGCCATCGCCTTCTCCAAGTAAACACATGGATGTCAATTAATATTATTCCTCCAAAAGATTAAAAGCTTGTGCATTAGAGGAAATGATAAACAAAAGATTTTTTGTTCCTGATTTTAATTATTTGTGAACTTTTGAAAAATAGAAGCTATATTGATAGAGAAGCTGAGTGTTCTTTAGTTTTTAATAGTGTAATAAAGAGGAAAAAAATCATAAACTCTAGGTTCATTCAACATATTTTTTGATAAAAATGAATATCTGCTGTCTGCCAGACATTTTACTTTGTGGACCCTTGTAATGTAATAGAGAATAGGGCACACAGGTTCATTGTTCTCATTGAACTTAATGTTGGAGGAGATAGGTAATAAACAATAAAAGCTACAAATTCAATGTCATATAAATTTTGACAAGCAGTTTATAAATATACACAAAGACATACATACATATATATATATGTGTGTGTATATATATATATATATAATTTTTTTTTTTTTTTAAAGAAAGTCCAGGGTTCTTTGTAAGTATGAAACGGGGGCCTAACTCAGGAAGCCTTCCCTGAGAAAGTGACCCTAGACTGTTACTTGAATGAAGGATGAACAGCAGTTATCTAGGTGAACAGAATTTCCCCTTATTCATCTATTCATTCATTCATTTATTTATTGAATTGCAAAACATCTACCATTCTTCCAGTCACTTTTATATAGTAGAGGGTAAAGACTTGATACCTTGCCTCATTAACTTTCAGCTTGGTGAGAGAGGACAAACTGTAGAGTGGTAAGCACACAAATAATGGCATAATTAATTTAAAAGTGCTGTCAATTAATGTAACAGCATTAGAGTAAATAAGGGGGGGGGGGATACCTATTTTAGATAGAGTAATTAGTTATAGCCCAGGGATGAAAATTTACTGTTAGGGATATGAAACCACCAAGCTTTTCAAGCTGAGGATTGGGTGAAGAGCACATTTGAAGATCTTAAAATGTTAAGGAGCTTAGACATTAGTAAAAGTAGGGGAAAGGTCAGAAGGTTCATTGTGGTGGGAGAGGGAATACAAAACAGAATGGTGAGAGAGTTGTGAAAGAAAAAAGCCAGAGTGTATGTTAAAGATACTGATTTTATAAAAACCAAAGCAAAACAAGTTTTGATTTTAGATTTGCATTTTCTTTTCTTTTCTATTTTTTATTTTATTATTATTTTTATTTTATCTTTTTACTTTACAATACTGTATTGGTTTTCCCATACATTGACATGAATCTACCACAGGTGTACATGAGTTCCCATAGATTTGCATTTTCAAAGATCGTTCTAGCTCTGTGTGAACACTGAATTGTAAATGTAAAAATAGTTACAGGAAAACCAATCAGTGGACAATTGCAGTAGCCTACATAAAATGATACTTAGACAAAAGGTGTTGGCAGACTCCTTCATGAATATTTGAGAGGTTCGTGCATTGTCCTGATATAGAATAGACTGGAAGAGGAGGGATTTTGGGAGAGCACAGGTTTGCTTTTTAATATTTATAAACCTTGAAATGCCTTTATAAAATTCAAATGGTGATGTTGAGTGGGCATTTGGGTATCTAGTTCTGGAGCTCAAGAGAGATGTTTGGGCTAGAGATAAGGGCATTTCACTCTGAGGTTTTGAAAAACTTTGGTGATATTATTCACTAAAGATAAAAGGGTGTCTGGAAACAATACAGTTAGGAACAGACTCTCAAAACCTATTAAACTTTGTAAACAGAGCGCCAGGAAAAGCAATAATTCTGGAAAATACCAGCAGCAGGTAAAAGTATGTGTTAAATTGTTCAATAAGTAATGAAATACTGCAGTAAACATAGGACTTTTAAGAAAGATGAAAGTAGCCTTATAGAAGCAGATATAAAGAAGGGTTAAAGCTGCCCAATGTAGTTAACATGTTAGTGACTCAGTCATGTCCAGCTATTTGTGACCCCATGGATTGTAGCCCACCAGGCTCCTCTGTCCATGGAATTCTCCAGGCAAGAATACTGGAGTGGGTTGCCATGCCCTCTTCTAGGGGATCCTCCCGACCCAGGGATCGAACCCACGTCTCCCACATTGCAGACAGATTCTTTACGGTCTGAGCCACCAGGGAAGCCCAATGTATATCATAAATATAAATTGATGCCAGATATAGTTGGTTCTGGTTTATTGTCCTTATTTGTTTCTTTTGCATTAAGATTGGAGGAAACACATAAGCATTTGTAGGGATATCTGCGACCAGTTGTTCCTAAAAGGATGCATGGGCATTCTGGATAAAACTACATTGCTCAACGGTTTACTGCATTTAGTTTGTGTTCATGTAGTCTTCGTTTAGCTGCTACTCTTATGTTTCAAAACATTAGTGTACTTTGAAAAATCATGTATGTACCCACACAACTTCTTTGTCATTCTGGAGCTGTTTCACACTGTAGAAGCACTGTAACAAGACAGACTATATATCTATGAATCCTCTTATCTGTTTATCTGCATGTCATCATGAGAGAAAGATTTCCCTACAGAGAATACAGAGTGAGAAAAAATGAGAGCCTTGGGTAGCTTTGAACAATTTCATTATTTAAAGTAGTGTTAATGGTATTTAACACTTTGGTGTTATTTAACACTTTGGTTTGTATATGACCCATTGCGGTGATTTCTATAATAGTTTTTTTTTTTTTTTTTAATGCTGAAATTTTAAAATCTGGAGATCTCACATAACTGTTCAGAGTTCTACTTACTTTCCTTTGAAAAGAAATCAGAACATCTGACAACATTTAATTCATATTTCCTGGATGACATCAAGGTTGGGTCTCAATAATGGCACCCCCTCCCCACTCCCCAGGTCTTTAGTCAGGACATCCAGTCTTCCATTTGCCTCAGTCTTCACAGTTTCCTGATGTGTGTTATAGCTAACCCAGTTTAACTTTTTAAGTGGTTTATCTGGCTCCAAGGAATATTAAAGCTGTGGCCTCTAATTTAAGAGTTGTGAGAAGAAGCTTATAACAAGTGGGGAAATTGAGGTGAAGGTGAAGTGAAATGACAGGTTAGTTTGTTGAATATATCAAGTATATCACCTTCATGGACAATAAAGTCACCCAAGAGACTATTTATTGGGGTTAGAGTGGAAAGGATGGATCCACATCTGGCTTCAGGGACCTTAGGGACTGAGATAGCAGGGAAATCTAACATATGCAGAAATAACTGCTTAATGAATAAGAAGCTGTCTTATTTCCTTCCTTTAAAAAAAATAAATAAAAACATAGTAATACCTCTGTGAAGAGTGAAAAAGCTGTCTTAAAACTCAACATTCAGAAAACTAAGATCATGTCATCTGGTCCCATCACTTCATGGCAAGTAGAGGGGGAAACAGAAACTTTATTATATTTTTTGGGCTCCAAAATCACTGCAGATGACAATTGCATCCATGAAATTAAAAAATACTTGCTACTTGGAAGAAATGCTATGACCAACCTAGATAGCATATTAAAAAGCAGAGACATTACTCTGCCAACAAAGGTCCATCTAGTCAAAGCTATGGTCTTTTCAGTAGTCATGTATGGATGTGAGAGTTGGACTGTAAAAAAAGCTGAGCTCCAAAGAATTGATGCTTTTGAACTGTGTTGTTGGGGAAGACTCTTGACAGTCCCTTGGACTGCAAGGAGATCCAACCAGTCAGCCCTAAAGGAAATCAGTCCTGAATATTCATTGGAAGGACTGATGTTGAAGCTCCAATACTTTTGCCACCTGATGCCAAGAACTGACTCCTTGGAAAAGACCCTGATGCTGGGAAAGATTGGAGGCAGGAGAAGGAGACGACAGAGAATGAGATGGTTGAATAGCACTACTGACTCGATGGACATAAGTTTGAGCAAGCTTCGGGAGTTGGTGATGGACAGGGAAGCCTGGCGTGCTGCACTCCATGGGGTTGCAAAGAGTTGGACATGACTGAGCAACTCAACTGAAGTTTCTGTTCTGATCAATTCTCTGTCACCAACTGGGTTTCCTCTAATTTAGATCAGTTCTGATACTAATCACTTTGAGTTAGAGAAGACCCTAAAAGTTAAGAGCAAAGATTTTTTTTGAAGACTGCCCCTGCTTAAGATGCTAGCTGCAAGTTTCAGCGTCACCAAACCACCCACACTTCTGTCCAACCTGCCACAAGTTTAGGTCTTACCACAACCCTTCATTTAAAAAAAAAAAAAACCTGCAGTGGGTTATCTATTTTATTTTTGGCTACATTGGGTCTTCATTACTGCATATGGGCTTTCTCTAGCAGTGATTGGGGGCTACTCTCTAGTTGCAGTATGCAGGCTTCTTATTGCAGTGAATTCTCTTGTTGCATCTCTCGGGCTCCAGAGTGCTTAGGCTTCAGTGGTTGTGGCACAGGGGCTTAGCTGCTCCATGGCATGTGAGATCTGCCTGGATCTGTAACGAACCTTTGTCCCCTGCATTGGCAGACAGATTCTTAACCACTGGACCACCAGGAAAGTCCTAAACCCTCAGTTTTGATAATTTTGGTGGAATGGCTCACAGAACTCACTGAAACCACTGTAATTACAATTGCAGTTTTATTATAAAGGATACAAATCAGGAATTGAAGAGATGAATAGGGCAATAGCTGGTGAGGAGAAGGGGACACAGAGTTCCCATGCCCTCTTTCTGGAATATGACTGTGTCATCCTCCCAGTAGATCACTATGTTCGCCAACCAAGAAGCTTCACAAGCCTCTGGGTTCAGAATTTTGAGTGAGGTTTCAGTATATAGGCATGCTAGATTAAATCACTGGCCACATGTTTGCATTCAGTCTCCAATCCACCTCCATCCTCTGTAGGTTGGGCTCACCCAAAGTTTCAACTGTCTAATCCTGTGGTTGGTCTCTAATGACCAGCCTCCATCCTGAAGGAGTCTTAGGGTTCACCTTAAGTCACCTCTTAGACATAGCAAACACACTACTATCAGGAAATTCCAAGATTTTTTTGAAGTTATGTGCCAGGAATCAGAGGCAGAGATCACATATATTCTTTATTCTATCACAAGTCTAATTTAAATTCTTTTGTTAATTGATCTGTACCTTGGAATCTCTCTTCTTCACAGTTACTCTTTAGTTAAGTGGGTAGAAATATGTCTTGACTTACTAACAGGGTTTTTTTTTTTCCCCCCAGGGGGTTGAAGAATGAATAGGAAATAATAGGGAAATGTGGTCAGTTAAAATTCTTACAGCTTTAACAGACATGAAAGTCTTAACAGACATGAAAATTGGCTTACCTATTCACAGAAAAACAGCTGAGAAAAAGATTCTGAGTTAAGGAAAATAATAAGGAAAAAGTGCTAAATCGTGGTGTATCTTCTAATTTGATCACTGAAAGTCAGAATTTTATTTAGGCAAAGCTTAAGAACTTGGTTTTTTAATTTTAACTATAATGATAGCTGTCCTTTCAGCAGTTATTTTGTGTCTGTTGTTTGCCAGGTACAAGGAATGCAAACAAAAGGAATAAGATATAATTTCTGCCTTCAGAGAATTTATAGTTCATTGGAGTATATGAACATGTATACAAATAGTAATTGATAACTCCTAAAATTGAGGTACTCACAGCATATTTTAGGGAGCAGAGAAGGACTCACTTAAAAGGAGCCAGGAAGATATTTTGAGTTTATTGTGCAAAGAATAAAGGGTAAAGACTATTTTTCATATAGAAGTAAGTTTTGAAGGATTTTGGAGACATGATACTGTACTTAGGTAACTGTAAATAGTCTTGATATGGGACCAGGAAATGTGTTTGGAAAGATAGATGGGGAACAGATCATAGAGTCTCTTGTTTATGTAGAATACCAAAGAGTTTGGAGTTTACCTTATACGCAGTGGGAAACTAAGGGTTTTAAAGTCTGTGCCCCAACCAGTAACGCTGAAGTAGCTGAAGTTGAACGGTTCTATGAAGACCTACAAGACCTTTTAGAACTAACACCCAAAAAAGATGTCCTTTTCATTATAGGGGACTGGAATGCAAAAGTGGGAAGTCAAGAAACACCTGGAGTAACAGGCAAATTTGGCCTTGGAATGCAGAATGAAGCAGGGCAAAGACTAATAGAGTTTTGCCAAGAAAATGCACTGGTCATAGCAAACACCCTCTTCCAACAGCACAAGAGAAGACTCTACACATGGACATCACCAGATGGTCAACACCGAAATCAGATTGATTATATTCTATGCAGCCAAAGATGGAGAAGCTCTATACAGTCAACAAAAACAAGACCAGGAGCTGACTATGGCTCAGATCATGAACTCCTTATTACCAAATTCAGACTGAAATTGAAGAAAGTAGGGAAAACCACTAGACCATTCGGGTGTGACCTAAATCAAATCCCTTATGATTATACAGTGGAAGTGAGAAATAGATTTAAGGGCCTAGATCTGATAGATAGAGTGCCTAATGAACTATGGAATGAGATTCGTGACATTGTACAGGAGACAGGAATCAAGACCATCCCCATGGAAAAGAAATGCAAAAAAGCAAAATGGCTGTCTGGGGAGGCCTTACAAATAGCTGTGAAAAGAAGAGAGGCGAAAAGCAAAGGAGAAAAGGAAAGATATAAGCACCTGAATGCAGAGTTCCAAAGAATAGCAAGAAGAGATAAGAAAGCCTTCTTCAGTGATCAATGCAAAGAAATAGAGGAAAACAACAGAATGGGAAAGACTAGAGATCTCTTCAAGAAAATTAGAGATACCAAGGGAACATTTCATGCAAGGATGGGCTCGATAAAGGACAGAAATGGTATGGACCTAACAGAAGCAGAAGATATTAAGAAGAGGTGGCAAGAATACACAGAAGAACTGTACAAAAAAGATCTTCACGACCCAGATAATCATGATGATGTGATCACTCATCTAGAGCCAGACATCTTGGAATGTGAAGTCAAGTGGGCCTTAGAAAGCATCACTACGAACAAAGCTAGTGGAGGTGATGGAATTCCAGTTGAGCTGTTTCAAATCCTGAAAGATGATGCTGTGAAAGTGCTGCACTCAATATGCCAGCAAATTTGGAAAACTCAGCAGTGGCCACAGGACTGGAAAAGGTCAGTTTTCATTCCAATTCCAAAGAAAGGCAATGCAAAAGAATGCTCCAATTACCGCACAATTGCACTCATCTCACATGCTAGTAAAGTAATGCTCAAAATCCTCCAAGCCAGGCTTCAGCAATACGTGAACCGTGAACTCCCTGATGTTCAAGCTGGCTTTAGAAAAGGCAGAGGAACCAGAGATCAAATTGCCAACATCTGCTAGATCATGAAAAAAGCAAGAGAATTCCAGAAAAACATCTATTTCTGCTTTATTGACTATGCCAAAGCCTTTGACTGTGTGGATCACAATAAACTGTGGGAAATTCTGAGAGAGATGGGAATACCAGACCACCTGACCTGCCTCTTGAGAAACCTGTATGCAGGTCGGGAAGCAACAGTTAGGACTGGACATGGAACAACAGACTGGTTCCAAATAGGAAAAGGAGTACGTCAAGGCTGTATATTGTCACCCTGCTTCTTTAACTTCTATGCAGAATACATCATGAGAAACGCTGGACTGGAAGAAACTCAAGCTGGAATCAAGATTGCTGAGAGAAATATCAATCACCTCAGATATGCAGATGACACCACCCTTATGGCAGAAAGTGAAGAGGAACTAAAAAGCCTCCTGATGAAAGTGAAAGAGGAGAGTGAAAAAGTTGGCTTAAAGCTCAACATTCAGAAAACAAAGATCATGGCATCTGGTCCCATCACTTCATGGGAAATAGATGGGGAAACAGGGGAAACAGTGTCAGATTTTATTTTGGGGGCTCCAAAATCACTGCAGATGGTGACTGCAGCCATGAAATTGAAAGACGCTGACTCCTTGGAAGAAAAGTTTTGACCAACCTAGATAGCATATTCAGAAGCAGAGACATTACTTTGCCGACTAAGGTCCGTCTAGTCAAGGCTATGGTTTTTTCTGTGGTCATGTATGGATGTGAGAGTTGGACTGTGAAGAAGGATGAGCACTGAAGGATTGATGCTTTTGGACTGTGGTATTGGAGAAGACGCTTGAGAGTCCCTTGGACTGCAAGGAGATCCAACCAGTCCATTGTGAAGGAGATCAGCCCTGGGATTTCTTTGGAAGGAATGATGCTGAAGCTGAAACTCCAGTACTTTGGCCAGCTGATGCGAAGAGTTGATTCATTGGAAAAGACTCTGATGCTGGGAGGGATTGGGGGCAGGAGGAGAAGGGGACGACCGAGGATGAGATGGCTGGATGGTATCACCATGTATTCCGAAATGATCAGTTAGCTTTGAGACATTATTATCCTGAAACAGCTGTCCAGTGCCCAAAGCTGGAACAGTTTAAGCAACTAAATAATGACATTATGCAGTTGTAACCTAAGGATTAAGGTAAATGTTCATGAGTCCATGCTGATACAAATGATTAAATAAATAAATAGAAAGTGAAAGTGAATTTGCTCAGTCGTGTCTGACTCTTTGGGGCCCCAGGGACTGTAGCCCATCCAGGCTCCTCTGTCCATGGTGATTTTCCAAGCAAGAATACTGGAGTGGGTCATCATTACAGAAGTATTCCAAATAATGTATGTAGACTATTCCCCTCAAGAAGGTGAAAATTAACTCCTGAATATGGACTGAATTTAGTGACTTCCCAAGAACAGATTATGGAAAGGAGAAAGTAGTATAGACCCCTAGCAGATAGCACTTTAAACCGAGTGAAAGTGTAATTTCACCAATGATAAATCATGATGGTAACATGTATCCTCTGATATAATGTGATAGAAGGGAACTTCATTCTTGTGTTACTCTGTACAAAAACCCTTAATCCCAGTGTAAACATATGAAAACATGAAAAAAACAGGAGCAGGGGCAGGAGTGGAGGACCTTGTACAAAATACTTAGCCAGTACTTCTCAAGAGTATCAAAGACCTGGAAAAACAAGGAAAGATTGAGGCAGCCGTCACAGATCAGAGAAAATTAAGGAGACTTGGTAACTAAATACAGTGATATCCAGATTAAAATCTGGAACATGAAAAGAACATGAGTGGAAAAATTATGCCAATATCAATTTCATAGTTTTGACAAATATGCCATAATTAAGTAAAACATTAAGGAAAGTTGAGTGTAAAAGACTTATGATAACTTTATAACTTTTCTGTAAGCTTAAATTTATTCCAAAACAATCAGTTTAGTTTTTTTTTTTTAAGTACTGATTGTCAAATGAAACCAATCTCTAACTGATGAAGGAAAAAAATAAAAAATATTCTTTACTATTTGTGTTGAGTAGATTTATCATAAGGGTTAATCAAAATAAAACAGGCATATTTGATCATTTATGTTGAATAAATCAGATCAGGGCACAGGCAGAAATGACAGATACAGTCTGGAACAAGGCATTTAACCTTTCTCTCCTTGTTTTCATTGTACGGAATCAAACAGATTTAATCACTTCAGCAGTTTTGAACTAAACAGATCTCAGAAAGCTTTGAAAAAAAAACACGTTATTTTATAAATGATATCTTATTTTTTAATTTTTATACTGTTCTATTAATTCACTTTTATATATTAAAAGTCTAAAATCAGCTTGATGCAAATAAACTTGTAGTAAAATTATACTCTTAAATGTGGCCAGGTTTCTGATTTCACCCAGTTTTTGATAACTAATTCTGTTTATTTAAGTATCTTTGTTAAGTAGACATGAAATAGGACTGGTGAGGAAGAGTTTCTGACTGGAGTGTCAGACACAGTCACTGCTTTTCAGCATTTTCAATTCATAGCTAACTGCACATAGTAGAACCTGCAACCTATTCAGTTCAGTTCAGTTGCTCAGTCGTGTCCAACTCTGCGACCCCATGAACCGCAGCACGCCAGGCCTCCCTGTCCATCACTAGCTCCTGGAGTTCACCCAAACTCATGTCCATTGAGTCAGTGATGCCATCCAGCCATCTCATCCTCTGTCGTCCCCTTCTCTTCCTGCCTTCAATCCTTCCCAACATCAGGGTCTTTTCAAATCTTCTTTTTGTTTGGAAAAAGCTTATTTACTATAGTAGAAGCATAATGGTTGAAGCACAGTATATTGGGTCTTATTTTCTTTTTAACTGAATGTGACGTTGATCAGAATTTTCTGATTTCTGACAGTTTCTCTAGGGTAATATATAAGATACACTCGTGAGTGAGTGTGAACATGTGGCGATGAAATCAGAAAATTTATTGCAGTGATTAGTACAGTTCTGGGAATTTCCAGAGGAATTCCATTTCAGTGAATTATCTGATTTGGACACTGAGAAATAACCTAATTGGAAGGAGAAAAACACAGACTTTTTAGCATAAAAATCGCCAGCACAGACTCTGAATCATTCTTGTACTGCGTTTAATTGGTGAGTCAGATGAAATGTATTGCTTTCAGTAAATAAATTTCCCACAATTGGAAACAGCTGTTTTTATTGTAGAACCAGTTCTTATCTCAGCATTCAGCTCATTCAGAAGAAGCTTCCGGGATTCTTATGGTCTGTGAACCATAGCGAAGGATTCAGAACTTGAATCTGGAAACAAGAAGACTTGATCAGAGATTTCCACATAGTTGATATTTTATGTTCATATTCTCCTGTGGCATCCATTTTAGTTATAACCAGTTTTGATTCAGTCACCGTTTAACGAACATTACTAGTAGTCTTGACTTATAAATAATAGAAGAAGAGGAATTTCTTAAAATTAGAATTTTGGGACATGCTTTAGTTTTGGTGGGAAGAAGCAATTTAAATTTTAGAAATTACTTTTAAATGCGTCATTTTAAAATAAATTTATAGTATCTGAACTGATTACTGCACAGTGTCCAAGTCTAGCGTGGTTAATCTATTTTTTCATAGTTTACCCAAAGATAAGTATAGCATTAGAAACCTGAAACAGTTTGCTCATTCAAACCGTTTCCTAGTTACTTGGAATTTTAGTGTTGAACTCTCAACAGAGTATAACCAAAACTCATACTATGTTGTTGTTAAAGTTTTAATAGTAGATTTAGACTAAAGAAATGCCTGTTTTATCCAACCAGCTGTCAGTTTCATTCACTATGTTCTTTTGCTAGCTTCCTTTTGGAAGTTCCTTGTTTTTTAGCCTAGGACACTCAAGGCTTCAGTGAAGTAATTGACTGTTTATTCCAGTGTTTTGTGATGCCTTCCACCTCTCCTGCACACTCTTATCAGTAGGAATTTTTTCTATTTATGCAGGTATCTTTGCCTGTATGACTCTATCCTCACACCCAGGCATCTGTAAATGTAGTTATTTCTTTTTTATCTTAGATTTGTTTCCGTTTCTCCTCTGTAGACATCAGTCAAGATCTCTTGTGACCAATCAACTTGAGAACAGCTTTTTGGTTTCCACGTGTTTTTGTGTATAATACAAAGATTTCCAGATTCTTAATCCCTTTTAAATGTAGGTATGTTCTTTTTTGCTTTCTTAAGTTTCGACATTCTTATCCATGGTTTCATCTTATGACTTTGCTATAAAAGTACCATCTCTTCTCCTTTTTTGTCTAATTTGGCACAGATGTTTCCCCTAAACCTGTCTTTTTCTTTAAAAGTTCATCCAATAATGGTCAAATAAAAACCCAGAGATTCCACAGTCAAAACCACTTGCAAGGCTCCCCCACATTTCCAAGTTTTTTTTTTAATTCTTAATTTCCTTATTATTATCCCAATTAATAGTATTGTCTCTCTTCAGTTTCCCTCCTTAGTATTAGTCCACCTTCTTTTTTACATGAATGTCTCAACTGAAAGAAAATAATTTACTTGTAGTTTTCACCTTACATTTATGTTAAATTCCAGTTTTATTTACATACTGCTTTTGTGATTTAATTTCTCTTTCCTTCATTTATATGCATAGAGTTCCTAAATATATTTCTGAAGCTGTTATCTGAGTGATGAGACACTCAGTATGGTTTCTACCAAATAGTGAATTGAATAATTCCCATTAATATTCTCTGCTTGCGTCTGAAGTAATGAGAAATGAGAACTCATTTCCATGAGAATTCTCCAATATTTAGAAGTATATGTGTTCTCCGTGTATATTCTTTGAGGAAGTATCAGATTTTCATGAAATGGAATACAAACGTACCTCCTGTCTTGTGAGGAGTGGAGAGTCTTCACTTATCCCTCCAGGCAGATCTAAAATGACTGCTGATGCTACGGCCATACCACCCTGAATGTGCCCAATCTCGTCTCATCATAAAATGACCACTGATGACACATGAACCAACATTAATCACCGGATGGAGATGATAACAGAGCAGTAACTCCTTTAAGGAATCAGCCATGATTTAGAAGAACCAAAGAGCCAAACAATAGAAGCAGAAAACTACTTTCTCCACTGGTACAGAGCTGAACAGAGAACCAAACACTTTCTGGTTCTGACTCATCTTTTGAGCACATCGTATTTTATTGATAAAATCCCAAACCTGGAGAAGCTATGATGAAGAGTCAGTGAATTAGAAGATACACTTCAGAGGAGCTTTTTCCAACCTTACGATTACCTACCAGCCCTGGAGTTACCTATCTTAATAGTACTTCTTAATTAGAGGTACTAATTTTACAAGTACTTCCTTATGTTTAAGATAGATGCTTGATATTCTCGAATAGTTCTGGTTCCTAATTGGATGCAAGGCTCTGTCCCTCTTTAAATTTTAATATTGTGTGGTTGTCTATGCATATCAATGACATTATTAAGTATTTAGAGTCTAAAAGTTCTATGATAAACCGAAGGAGCCAATTAATATAACAACTGTCAAAGCCTTCTGAATTTTTTACATTATCTCATTTTGGAACTCAAAACAACCATGTCAGTTAAGAATGCTTTATTAAATGTACATTCCAGTATGTTTACTTGCCTAAATCTTATTTTTCAATTCATAGCAGTGCCAGGAGGCCAACTCAGGATACTGTGCTCCATAGTTCATGTACTTAACACTGCTACACTCAACTCTGCATTGCATTCTGAAACATAAATATGTTGGTCTCTTGAAATGAGCATACTCATTCTCTGGGCATTGTCTTGTTCTCCCCTATCCACCCAATTGCATAATGGCACTTATAAATGTGTTTCTGGTAGTATTAGAGAACATGTTTTATGATTTCTGTTATTAGGCCAGTTTTAACATGCTTTTGAAAGTCTTTAACAGGTTATTTAGCTCTTTCGTATAAGTTTATATCTTCATTTTCTAGTCTTAAACTTGATTGCTTTACATGATTAGTTAATGTTTTTTTCCCTCAGGTATCCATACCCTCCTCCCCTTATTCCTCCTGTAAGCAATGTTTTTAAGTGAAATAAAGGTCTAGATCAGCTGATTATCAAGCCCTAGAGATCTGTATCTTCAGGGATACAACTTTACTCCCCCTTAAATATGAAAAATTGTGAAGAACAGCTCTACTCTGTATGAACAGGGAATTCAGACTTTTTAAAATGAAAAATGAGGATCTTCCTGAATGAAGTTTTATTCATTTCCTATTACATCCTAAGAATAGGCTGCTGGCCTCCATTACTTTCAGGAAATGAAAAATGGCTCCGAAGCTAAGTGAGCTAAGCCATCTCTCTCTCAATTGTTTCAGTTTCTCAGGAATTGCTGTACAAAGCTGCCAATAACGGTCTCCGGGGATCTGACCCCCATTCCACCTCCCACTGCCTCCTCTGCAGCTCCAGATGCCACCAAAAGAAGGAGCTTTGAAGAAAGTGCCTGTACCCTCTTTTACCCTGAGGTGGGTGAGGCCAGGCAGGGTGATTCTCAGGATATCCTGATGATCAAAGGTATAGTTGAAGCCTTCATCAAGACTTTCTTGAAGATGACCAAGAAATTTGGGAAACGTTGCCAAATAGCCTAGAAACTGAAGACGGAGCTCAAGAATGGATGGCTCAAATGCCACCTGAAGTGTAATACGTGATAACATACAAGACCCTAAATAAGCTCCTTGAGGGCAGAAACTATTACACTGTTTTTACTATCTCTCCCTCACCCACCTCCACAATGTCTAGCATAGTGCCAAACATATAAACTATACTCAATAAATGTAAGTTTATAACTGAGAGAGAAGACTTTATAAAAAGTGCTCTCCAATCCCTTCTTTCCCTAGTGCTTAATCTAAGATGCCCATTCATCAGGAGAATAATGATAAAGAGAGTTCAGTGATGTCTCAAGCTTCTTGGCCACTGTTGTCTTCTGTTTTGGCTGTGTGTCTGAGTAGGAAATATTTATCTGTCCTGTCCAGTATAGGAATTTTTCAGTATTATTGCTTAAACTTATGTCTTTGCTGATGCCTGGGCTTTTACTTCTTATATATTTTATTGTGATAGTTTAGCTCTTTAATGGAAATCTTATCTGAACCACACTCTAGGGGGATTTATTGTGTTGTTGGTTTTTAAAAATCCCTTTGTATCTGTTTTTAAGATTCAACAATAAACAGTCTTGCTCCTTAATTATAGCTTACAGTAGTCATCAGTGTGTTTCCAAAGTGGGATATTCTATCATAACATCAATTTTCCACAAATGTAACTTGTTATTCTTGAATAGCAGCACATATCTCACCAGAGCAATGCTAAAAAAGCCTGCTTGAAAAAATATTTATAGTGATGTGATTTAAGCCACTGAATGATTAAAACAAAGTTCATGGTTTACTATTTTTCTTCCAGAAACAGAAATATTAGAAACTTAGCTCTATTGAGTTCTTCTGTTCCCAAGTTGTCTTGTTTGTCAGTCAATCATTTAGTCATTTCAGTAAGGAGTTAACTCTGATTTAGAAACAGATCTTTAAAAAAAATCTCATCTTAAGATATTTAATTTCTTACACATTTTGAGCCTCCAGTTATGTGTAAGACTTTGTTTTTTAAAGTTAAAAGTGAACATTTCAGACTGCTACTAGTTTTTTGACTGGTCATTATGTATTCTCAACAGGTGGCTTTTTTAGGGTATAAGAAGTCCAGTGTCAGAACCAGGTATATTTTATTCAGGAAAATAATCTTTCCTGAATGACATACTTTCTCTTGAGTAAGAGTTTTATAAATTATGCTGCATTTATTTGAGGTTTTTGAGAAGAGTATGAGACTTTTTTTTTTTTTTTAAGGAAATGGAGTTTCTTGTCTTCATGAACTTGTATGTGTGTAACCAAGGAACCATAAGTGTAAGTGATAAAGGAGGTTTAGTCTGTTGCATAGATAATCACAAATCCCTTCTGAATGATGTCTGTGGATTATATGGCGTGTGTGGATTTGAGGTTCAGCTTTTAATTTTCATCTCTGATTCTCTTAAGTAAAATGCTCAGGTTGGACCTGCTTTTCTCACATCAGTTGTTCCTAATTAATTGCATTGTAGTTTTGTCAGTTTATATGATGAATTTGAATCAATAATCAGGAACAGAGTTGATCAGATTATTGCTAGTGATTTTTACCGATAGATATCTTAATAATATGTTTGATAGTGGTAATACATAAAAGCTAAATCATATATTTTTTCATCCTTCCACTGTAACTAGTTTTTCCTCTGTTAATGTAAATTATGTACATGAGACCTGTGAAATTCTGTGCGTAACATCCAGTGTGATTTCTCCTTCGAGTAATGTACTCTTACTGCCAGCTTGAAAGTCATACTATTACAGAGAATTGCAGTGGCAACAGCTAAAATATTACAGTTTAACAGAGAATGGTTTCACATTATTTCTGGATGTGGATTTTCCTATGATTTCTGTCTTCCTGTCTCTCCAGGTTCCCAGCCAGCCTCAGATAAGTCTTCCCAGAGACCATCAGAGAGCACAAACTGTAGCCCTACACGAAAGAGGTCTTCATCTGAGAGTACTTCTTCAACAGGTAAGGGCTATTGTTTTAATAGACTCTTAAGATAATTTCCCATCTGTTACTTGTGAACAAACTTGCTATATATATATATATATTTTTTTTTTTTTTTTTTTTTTTTTTTTTCTTTTTTGGCCTCACCTTGCTATGTAGCTTGAGAGATCTCAGTTTCCTGACCAGGGATTGACTCTCTAAGCCAAATCGTAACCACTAGACCACCATGAAACTCCCTTACAATAGATTTACACTATAGACTACAATTTAAAATGACTCGCAGTATAATACTATAGAAAAAAACAAGTAAATGGTCCTGCAATATGAGAGTAATAATGTATAATGAAAAAATAGGGCTTCTCTGGTGGCTCAGATGGTAAAGAATCCGCCTGCAATGCAGGAGACCTATGTTTGATCCCTTGGTTGGGAAGATCCCTTTGAGAAGGGAATGGTTACCCAGTCCACTATTCTTGCCTGAAGAATCCCATGAGAGGGAGCCTGTTTGGCTAGTCCATGAGACCACAAAGAGTCTCTGAGCGATTTAGCACCCACACATTGAAACAATAAAACAGTAGTCCCCTTTACCCCTTTTATGACCAATTAAGCCTACTCCATAAGGTATAGTGATTTTATTTTTTTCTTTCAGTTTTATTGAAATATAATATGCACTGTAAAAGGTGTACAACCTAATGATTTTACTTACTTATATATCATGAAAGAGTCACTGCAGTAAGTTTAGTGAACATCCATCATCTCATGCAGATACAAAATAAGAGACACATTTTTTCCTTGTGATGATAACTCTTAGGATTTACTCTCTTAACAACTTTATAACATACAGCAGTGCTAATTTTACTTATGTTGTATATTGCATCCTTAGTATTTAATTTATGTTATAACTGAAAGTTTGTAGAAGTATAGTGATTTGATGTAGTTTAGAAGGGATAATTCAAAGTGAATGGTTTCAAAGATAGGCAAGCACAAAAATAGAGATTTTAAAAGCTGAATTGAGATAATGGGGTATGTAATGCAATGGGGACTGTAGATTGGAGCTGTCTAATAAAGACTTAGATATATATAAAGTTGTTTAGTAAAGTGATGGTTTCCAGTAGCTTTTACACATCTTTGAGATTTGTGAAGCAATTTGAGGTTGTAAGAAGAACCTCTATTAATGTTTATTTCAAATCAACTGTTAAAAGTTGTCATTTATGTATTTTAATATATATAACCTCTTCATGGGGCTTCACTAGTGGCTCAGACAGTGAAGAATCTGCCTGTGATGTGGGAGACCCAAGTTCAGTCCCTGGGTTAGGAAGATCCCCTGGAGAAGGGCATGGCAGCCCACTCTAGTATTCTTGACTGGAGAATTCCACAGACAGAGAGTCAGACATGACTGAGCAACTAACACTACACTAACCTCTTCATACAGTATAACATATCTGTATACTTTATACAGTATACAGATTGTGCTCTCAGTTTTCTTCTTACTGATAGCATGTGTGTTTACCAAAAAAAAAAAAAATAGAGAATGATATATGTCTTCTACCTTTTTAGAGGATT
Source organism: Cephalophus harveyi (assembly GCA_006410635.1). Taxonomy (NCBI): domain Eukaryota; kingdom Metazoa; phylum Chordata; class Mammalia; order Artiodactyla; family Bovidae; genus Cephalophus; species Cephalophus harveyi. Next base: position 425,259 of record SJYT01046936.1, read on the forward strand.
GGAGAGTAGGAAATCGTGGAGTTGTTTTTTTTTTTAAGTCGGATGATAATTGCCTTACTATGTTGTGTTAGTTTCTGCTGTATAATGACATGAATCAACTGTAAGTATACATATATCCCCTCTCTGTTGAGCTTCCCTCCTACCCATCCCACCCCTTTAGGTCATCTTGAGCACCACGCTGACTCCCTGTGCTATACAGCAGCTTCCCACAATTTTACACATGATAGTATATATACGTCAACACTACTCTCTCAGTTTGTCCCACTTTCTGTCACCAGGTCTGTCCACAAGTCCGTTCTCTACATTTGCATCTCTATTAGTAGCAAATCATTTTTAATTTATCAGTATTATCAGGCAAAATGGGGAGTGATAGTTTCATTCCCAGCAATCGGAGTTATATATGTAAAGGGGAGAGCAGTAAGTTTAAAAAATTAAGGAGCCAGTGTGGTTGGAGTAAAGACAGCAACTCAATATGAAGCTGGAAAAGTATGTGAGGACCAGTCATGTAGAGTCTTATTGATAACACTTAGAAGCCTTTGAAAGTTTTAGCAAGGAAGTGACATATTATTTCTTAGCTTTCCGTCCATGTGGTTTTGCTTGGCAGATCATTTAATGACGTATGGTTGTGGTGCATGGTCGTGTTTGACTCTTTACGACCCTGTGGACTATAGCCCGCCAGGCTTTTCTGTCCATGGGACTCTCCAGGGAGGAATACTGGAGTGGGTTGCCATTTCCTCCTCCAGGGATCTTCCCAACCCAGGGATTGAACCTGCATCTCTGTCTCTTGCACTGGCAGGCAGGTTCTTTACCACTAGCGCCAACATCAGAAAATTTCATTTATTCATCAGCATAAGGCCTCACGGTCAAATTATATCAATATGGTATTTAATTTTTATTTGATTATTATCTTCACCATATTTGAAGTTTTTATTAGTACCATAGTGCCAAAGATACAGTGGAGTTGAAATAGCAATGATAGTTTTGTCTCATAGTACTTTGAGGTTTATACTGCTTTGGGGAGACTTTTAAACTCTTTCCCAATGAGTGACTATTTTTGATGGTATCAGCCTAGATCAGGGTTCAGCAAACACAGCCTATGGACAGGTGTTGTCCAGAGAATCTTTATTGTTCAGTCTTCAAGCTAAGAATTGATTTTACATTTTTAAAGGATTTTTTTTTGTTTTCTTAAAGGGAAAGAAAAAAGCATAATATGTGCGAGAAATTATATGTGTCCTCAAAAGTCTTAAAATATTTACTATCTTTTTAAAGAAGAGGTTTGCCAACTCCCAAAGAAAAAAATGAATTAGATTTCAATAAGAGACACACCTATGAAGAAAATCACCAAACTGTTTTATTTTAATAAATAATACTTGTTTAGGGTTACTATATGTACAGAGCACTGGGGATACAAGCATGAATAAAATAAGGTTCCTACCCTCAAAGATTCAGAAATATTCACCAATTAAAAAGTGTTAAATTTTATAACAGGCCAGTATACAAAATGTTATGACACACAGAGCTACTCAACTACTGTCCACTGACGAACTGAAAATGTGACTTATATGCTACTATAATTTGAGTAGACGAGTGGGACAAGGACATGAAGTTGTGAAAGTAATAATGGATTTTATTAGATTAGATGTATTTTCTTTTTTGACAGAATTGAGATTTTATTATAGATGCAGTTGGGAGCTATCAAAGAATTTTGAACAAGGAAGATGAAAAGTATTTGACATATTGTATCAACCAAAATAAGCTAACTTTTGCAGTGCTAAAAAAAAAAAAAAAAAAAATCCCAAAATTTCAGTGACTTAAAACAACAAAGACATGTTTTCTTCATGGTATATGATCATGATGGTTCTGTTCCATGTTATCTTCTCTCTGGTATCGAGTCTGATGGAGCAGCTTCTATCTATCTGTAGTGTTACTTGTCTTATGAAAGAGAGTGAAGGACCATAGTAATGCACTAACTAGCTCTTAAAAGTTCTGTCCAGAGGTAATATACATTACTTCTCACATTTTAGTGCCAAAGCAAGTCACATGATTAAGTCTTATGTCAAAGAAGTATGGGAACTATAATCCTACCAACGGAGGAGCAAGCAGATATTTATGAATAATAATGTAGTGCGCCACATGTGCATTTTAGAAAAATGCATAACATTACAGTATGGAGAATGGACTGTTAGATGAGAAATGTGTAGAGATAGCAGATAATGGCTTTATGTTTAGATCTATTAAACTGTCTTTGGGTTATTGAGATAGAAATGTTAGCCATTTGGAAGGTGTGGTTTATAGTTTATGATGCCTGGGGTAGAGAAACAGATCTAGCAGTGTGTATATAAACTTGAATCCGGCAGTGAATGAGGTTGCCCAGAGAGAAAGTGTAATTTGAAAAGATGACAGAGTTGGAGATTTAAGATACGTTAGATTTGAGAAGAAAGTGGATTAAAAGATGTCAGTGAATGCCATAAAATTTTAAATAGTTTTTTTAATATAAAAAGTAAAGAGTACATGTCATCAGTTCAGTTCAGTCGCTCAGTCGTGTCCGACTCTTTGCGACCCCATGAATCGCAGCATGCCAGGCCTCCCTGTCTATCACCATCTCTCGGAGTTCACTCAGACTCATGTCCATTGAGTCCGTGATGCCATCCAGCCATCTCATCCTTGGTTGTCCCCTTCTCCTCCTGCCCCCAATCCCTCCCAGCATCAGAGTCTTTTCCAATGAGTCAACTCTTCGCATGAGGTGGCCAAAGTACTGGAGTTTCAGCTTTAACATCATTCCTTCCAAAGAATTCCCAGGGTTGATCTTCAGAATGGACTGGTTGGATCTCCTTGCAGTCCAAGGGACTCTCAAGAGTCTTCTCCAACACCACAGTTCAAAAGCATCAATTCTTCAGCGCTCAGCTTTCTTCACATGTCATAGAAGCCTCTTAATGTCAGATGTTATACGAAGTCAAGAAAGGTGTAGACAGAAAGTGTAAAATGATTGGGGAAAAGATTTTTTGAAAAACAGGTGTAAGGTTAGAGCAGTTGGGAGGCTTTAGGTGAGGAAAGGAGGCTATTAGAATTCAGGTTACACTGAAATAAATTAGAGCTCTTTATTTCCACCAATGTGGTAGATTAGATGTGCAAAATAAACAATCTTCTTGATGCCTGAAACTAAGTACAACGTGGGAAACATTTCTGAATACCTTGCTGAACTTTGACATAAGTAAATAGAAAACCAGGAATGTCCAGAAAGCTTGATTCAACAAAAATAAGTAGCGTTAGAGGTCTTTGACACCTACTTGAGTCCTGATGATATTGAGCCTGCTTATTGGAACACATTCAATTAATAAGAGACAAAGTACAAAGCCTAGGACTCTAGCAGACAGAGATTTCCATCAGATTTCCCTTCATGAATGTGTAACACCCTAATGGTAACACCAGTGTAACTGCAGACAGAAACAAATCTATCACAGAAGCTGGATCCTTATTTCAGTTTTAGCTTTGGGTGAAGCAGAAAAAAGAGTTCCTGAACACAAGCTCACACTCACCTTCTGTGTCTCATGGAGATGTATATTGCCTGTGAGACAAAGAAAAAGCTGAATGAAATTTTGTTGTATATTGGTAGCACCTCCAGTTGCCTTGCAGAGCCAAAGGAAAGTTTAATTTCTCTTCATTGTAAAGCTGAGTTTCTTTTTTGATTAGGGTATCCTTGATCTTGGTTTACCTGGCATTTTCATTTACTCTAGCAACACAGGAATGCCAGCCTTTATCTTGCAATTAAAAGGCAGATGAATCAACCAGAACTATGTATATTCAGTTTGTCCAACTTAACATTTTAAAAAGGAAGACAGCAAAATCGAAATACTTAACAATGTATCATTACAGCATTTGGCATCAATCAAAAATTAATAGACATGCCAAGAAGCAAGAAAATATGACTAAATGGAATATGGAATAATAGTGGGAACTGGCACAGAAATAGTATGTGATGGAATTAACAGACAAGTACATTAAAATAGCTATCTTTGCAGATTTAAAGGAAAACATGAATATAGTGAATAGTGAAAATGGAAACTTTTTAAAATCCAAGGTTAACTTCTTTAGATGATAAATATCTGAAATGAAAATTTCACTGAATGGGACAACAGTAGATTAGACACTCCAGAAGAAAAATTCTTTGAACTTGCAGCAATACTATTAAAATCTATCTAAAATGAAGTGTAGGGACTTCCCTGGTTGTCCAGTAGTTAAGAACACACCCTCCCAACGTAGGGGACGCAGGTTGGATCCCTGGTCAGGGAACTAAGATTTCACATGCCTTGTGGCAACTAAGCCCACACATTACGATTAGAGAAAGCCCACATGCCATGACAAAGACCCAGCACAGCCAAAAATTTTTTAAAATAATAAAAATGAAGTGTAAATGTGGGGTAAGAAGACTGATATAAAATGAACGTGGTTTTATTAACTTGTGGTACAATATCAGGAAGGCCAACATGCATAGGATCTGAGTCTTACAAGGAGGGAGTTAGGAATAAAAAAGCATTTGAAAAATAATCTTCTGTAATTAATTAATAGTTTAATGAACGTTATAAATCCATAGGTCCATGAAGTTCCACAAATCCTAACCAGGAAGACAGTGAAATGATGTCTTTCAAATGCTGACAGGGGGAAAAAAAAAGTATCAGTTTAAAATTCTTGAACCAGAAAAATACCCTTCACAGATGAAGGCAAAATAAACATAATCAGAAAAACAAAGGATTTGTTGTCAGCAGGTTTACAGTACTAGAAATGTTCTTCACACAGAAAAATCATGCTAGTTGGAAACATGGCTTTACCAAAGAATTAAAGCATTCCAGGAATCTTCAATAAGTAAATAGACAACACCCTTTTCTCATATTCTTTTGACGTTCATGTGAAATTACACCAAGATGTTATCATATTCTGGGCCATAATACTTCTTAATAAACTTTAAAAGATTGAAATCATATAGAATATATTTTAAGAACACAGTGAAATTGAGTTAGAATTTAGTAACACAAGGTATCTTGACATTCCCCCCAAAAAGTGAAAATTTAGCAATGCACCTCTTTTTAAAAAAATTTTTTTATTTATTTATGACTCTGCTGTGTCTTTGTTGCTTCGTGAGGTTTTCCTGTAGTTGCGTCAGCTGGGGCTACTCTCTCGTTGCAGTGCACAGGTTTCTCATCCCTTCTCTTGTTGTGGAAAATGGGTTCTAGGAGCACAGGCTTCAGTAGTTGTGGTTCATAAGCTCGGTATTTGTGGCACATGTTACTCTGCGTCCTCTGGGACTGGGGATCCCCTGGACTGGGGATCAAACCCATGTCTCTTGCATTGTCAGGTGGATTATTTACCACTGAGCCACCAGGGAAGCCCAACAACACATTTCTAAATACCGCATAAGTCACAGAATTTTTTAAAATTTGTTTAAATATTTTGTTTGTTTGACTATGATTGGTCTTTGTTGCTGCACAAAGGTTTCTCTAGTTTTAGTGAGCAGGGACTACTCTTCATTGTGCTACATGGGCTTCTCCTTGTGGTGACTTCTCTTGTAGAGCACAGGCTCTCGATGGGTAAGTTTCAGTAGTTCAGTTCATAGGCTTAGTTACCTCTCGCCATGTGAAATCTTTCCAGACCAAGGATCAAACCTGTGTCTCCTGCATTCAGAGGCAGATTCTTATCTACTGTACCACCAGGGAAGTCCAGAAATATCTTTTAAATTGAATAAAAATGATAATACATAAAAATTTATGGGGTATAGCTAAGTCTGTGTTCTTAGCTTTATAGAGTTACATTATAAAATAATAAAGGTCTAAGGTAGCCCAAACTCTCACCTGTAGGAAGCTAAAGTCAGTACAGCAAGTTAAACCCAAATTAGGCAGAAGAAAATTTGACAAATACAAGAGTAAAAATAGACAGCATAGAAAAATTGCTGGAATCTTATACTGGTTTCCTGAAAAAATTCTTTTTTAATTTTTTTTTTATTGAAGGATAATTGCTTTACAAAATTTTGTTGTTTTCTGTCAGACCTCAACATGAATCAGCCATAGGTATGCATATATCCACTTCCTTTTGAACGGCCCTCCCATCTCCACATGCTGGCCTGTGAGGAGAGAGAGGCTATGGTGCTGGCTCCACCGCCTACACATGACTCAGCAGTATTGCCTTGCTTCCATGGCTGCCGGCTTTCCTCCACAGGCATTTCCCACCACAGTCTCCTCGCTCACAGCCCCTCGACCGTCTCTCTGCAGTCAAAGCAGCCCTCGCCCTGGGATTGCTCGAGAGTCCCTAAACTCTAGATCCTAGCTGCTTTCCAGGGGAGCTGCTTCCCTGTCCAGAGTATGTAAGGCTGCAGCAAGGACTGTCTGAGTCTCATTCCACGGGTGTGAATGAGAACAGCCACAGGTCAGCTGATTCACTCCCAGCCTTAAATGTTTCTCCTCTGACTCAGACAGTTGCCCTGATGTGGGGATCAGACCCCTGATTCAGTTCCCCCACACACAAAGGGCACCTCCAGTCCTACTAACATTCCTGTTTTTCCCCCTAGTTCCTTCCTCCTACTGAGTTTTGCATGGTTCTATATATTCTTTTCCTTTGGTCAGGTACTCTTGTAGCTGGTGTTCTGCATGCACTTCTGTGTCTGAAGGTGTATTCCTTATGTGAAAATTTTTTTTAAAGATGTGAACTCTAGCCAAAAGGATTAAGAAAAAAGAAACTGAGTCAACAGTATCAAGAATGAAAGAAAGGATATCACTGCAATTGCTACATACCACAGGAGGATAATAAGGAAGCATGATGAACAGTTTTTTTTGCCAATAAATTTGATAAAAAGAGAAAAACCATTTACAAACTCAAGAACAAATAGCCTAAATAGCCTCATATCTATTTAATAAATTCAACCTATAGTTTAAAACTTTTCTACAATGAAAATTCAGAACCCAAATAGTTTTAATCATGAACATTTTGTCAAAGAAAAGAAGAATACTAATTATACAAAAACTATTCCAGAAAGTAGAAACATTTTCCCAATGCATTTTATGAGGCCACCATTACCCTGATTCTGAAAGCAGGCAACACACACATTACCAGAAAACTACAGACTAGTATTGTTCCTATGCATGAATGCAAATAATATAAAATGTTATCAAATTGAATCCAGTATGTTGAATGTTTAGCATACCACATCCACGTGAGTTTATTCCAGAAGCGCAAGATTGGATTAACACTAGAAAATCACTTATGAAATTAACAGTAAGTGAGAAAATCACGATTTTCTAAGTACCTAAAGAGAAAACATTTGACAGAATCTGACATCCACTGGAAAAGCACCAATTCTTTCACATATTAATCAAACTAACAAAAATTAAGCACAAAGAAAAGGTATTAAAAGCAGCAAGGGGAAAGCAACAATATACAGGGGAAACCCCATACAGTTAATAGCTGATCTTTCAACAGAAACTCTACAGGCCAGATGGGAATGGCAGGATATATTTAAAGTAATGAAAAGGAAAAATCTACAACCAAGATTACTCTGTTCCAGCAAGGATCTCATTCAGAGCTGATGGAGAAATCAAAAGCTTTACAGACAAACAAAAGTAAGGAGAATTTAACACCACCAAACCAGCTGTACAACAAATGTTTCCCTAGACAGGAAACACAAGAGAAGGAAAAGGCCTACAAAAACAAACTCAAAACAATTAAGAAAATGCCAGTAGGGACATATATAGCAATAATTACTTTAAGAAAAAATCATAAACAAGATGAAAAGACAGCAGTAAGAATGGGAGAAAATAATTGCAAATGAAGCAACTGACATAGAATTAATCTCCAGAGTATACAAGCAGCTCAACATCATGAAAACAACCCAATCAAAAAATGGACAGAAGACCTAAACAGACATTTCTCCAAAGAAAACATTCAGATGGCTAATAAACTCATGAAAAAACACTCAACATCTTGAGTTAGAGAAATGCAAATCAAAACTACAATGAGGTATCCCCTCACACCAGTCAGAATGGCTGGCCATCATCAAAAAATCTACAAACAATAAATGCTAGAGAGGATGTAGAGAAAAGGGAACCCTCCTTGCAGTGTTGGTGGAAATGTAAATTGATACAGACAATATGGAGAACATTATGGAGATTTCTTACAAACTAGGAACAAAACTACCATATGACCAACTACTGGGCATATACGCTAAAACAGGTCATATATATATAATTGAAAAAGACAGATATGCCCGCAATGTCCATTTCAGCACTGTTTATAATAACTAAGATGTGGAAGCAACCTAGATGCCCATCAGGAGATGAATGGATAAACAAGATGTGGTACATATATACAATGGAATATTACTCAGACAAAAAGCAGTGAATTTGAATCAGTTCTACTGAGGGAGATAAACTGAGAGCCTCTTATACACAGTGAATTCAGAGAAAAATAAATATCGTTTATTAATGCATGTATATGGAATCTAGAAAAATGGTACTGATGAGCCTATTTGCAGGACAGGAATAGAGACTTAGACATAATGAACATACTTACGGACACAGAGAGGGAAGGAGAGAGTGGGACGAATTGAAAAAGAGTATCACTGAAATATATAGAATACTATGTATAAAATAGGTGGCTAATGGGAAGTTGCAGTATAACGTAGGGAGGTCATCCTGGTGCTCTGTGACAATCTAGTAAGGTGGGATGTGGCGGAAGGTAGGAGGGAGTTTTAAGAGGGAAGGGACATGTGTATACCTATGGCTGATTGATGTTGAAGTGTGGCAGAACCAACACAACATTGTACAGCAATTATTCTCCAATTAAAAATACATTTTTAAAAAATGCACCCCAAAAAAAACCCCAGTTCTTAAAAATAAAAGGCATACAGGTAAGACAGGAAGAAGAAAAAAATTCTATTTATGGATGATTTGATCCATAGGAAAATTTCTAAGAAGTCTGACTCTAGGGTATATGCCTAGGAGTGAAATAAAACACCTGATTTTCCCTAAGTCTTAATTTTAAGCTATGGTTTATTGAGCCAGGGGCATCCTTGGTTGCTCAGTGGTAAAGAATCTGCCTGCAAAGCAGAAGATGCAGGTAACTCTGGTTCAGTCTTTGAGTTGAGAAGATCCACTGGAGAAGGAAATGCCAACCCACTCCAATATTTTTGACTGGGAAATCCTATGGACAGAGGAGCCTGGTGGGCTCCATCCATGGGGTCACAAAGAGTCAGACACAGCTTAGCAACTAAACAATAGTGTTGAGCTAGCATGGAACTGAGTATAGAACTAGGTAAGAGAAACAAGATCCATGCATGCAAGTTTGCTCATATGACAGAGGTAACCCTACATATCAATAAAGAAAGAAAACAATATTCAATAAATGGTGCCCCCCAAATTTTTATTTTTATTATTTATACATTTTTATTGGAGTATAGTTGCTTGACAGTGTTGTGTGCCCCCAAATTTTATATTGCATAAGAATGGGAATGAAATTGGATTCTGCCCTTTTTTTAGATAATTGTTTAATTTTGGATGTTGTCTGCACATGGGTTTTCTGTAGTTGTGATGAGCGGCAGCTACTCTCTAGTGCAGTGTGCAGGCTTCTCATTCCATTGGCTTCTCTTGTTGCAGAGCACAGGCTCGAGGGCGTGCAAGCTTCAGCAGTTGCGGTGTGTGGACTCCGTCTGTCTCTTATACACATCTCTTTTTAAAATATAAAGTTCCAAACTCTATAATTTATATAGATACATAAGATATCTTAAAAAGTAAAACATGTATGCTCTTTTTGAGAACAAAATTAAAAGACTTCTACTAACTGTTACAAAGACGTACTATAAATTATGCAAGACTGTTTTTGGTGAAAGGATATATAGATTTTTCAATTCAACAAAATAGACACTAGAAAAATAGACACTCCCATAGATTTTTTCAGTTGATTTTCTGCACATATACTATATTTTTGTGGAGCAGGGATAATCTTTAGTACCAAATGGTGTTGGAACTGCTGGATATACTTACGGAATAAAAAGATCATTGACCTTATACCATATGTAGAACTTAACTTGAAATAGAATATGTACCTGTATGTAGTTTCCCCAACTATAGAACTTTCAGAAGTACACTTAGTAGGAAATCTTTATGACCTTGGGATATTCAAAGATTTCTTAAGTAGGATAAAAAGCACAAACTGTTAAAGCAAAAAAAAAATTAGATAAATTGAGCTTCATCAACTTTTTAAACTTTTGCTCTTCTAAAGACATTAAGAAAATGAAAAAACCGACAGAAGTAAAAAGAATTTGTAACTATGCATGGTAATGGTGATCATTTTGCAGTATATACAAATACCAAATCGTTATTACTATCGTACATGTGGAACTAATATATGTCCTATGTCAATTATATCTCAGTAAAATTTTTTAATAAAAAACCAGTGAAGGTACCCAATAAAAATAATGGGGAAAATTTTTGAATAGCGTAATTTCAAAAGACTGCTTATAAGTTGCAGTGAAGTACATGAAAATACTTCATGAGCCACAAGGCTCTGCTTGTGACTCAGATGGTAAAGAATCCGCCTGCAATGTGGGAGACCTGGGTTTGATCCCTAGGTTGGGAAGATCACCTGGAGCAGGGCATGGCAACCCATTCTTGCCTGGAGAATCCCCATGGACAGAGGAGCCTGGCAGACTGTAGTCCATGGGGTCACAAAGAGTTGGACACGACCAAGTGACTAAGCACACGTGAAAATATGCGTAATTACTAGAAAAATGCAATTAAACTCTTAATGACACATTGTTTCATATATATTAGATTGACTAAAGTTAAAAGGAGCTTCCCTGGTACCTCAGTTGGTAACGAATCTGCCTGCAGTACAGGAGACCCAGGTTCGATCCCAAGGTTGGCAAGACCCCTGGAGAAGGGAATGGCAACCCACTCCAGTATTCTTGCCTGGAGAATTCCATGGACAGAGGCGCCTAGTTGGCTACAGTCCATGGGATCAGAAAGAAAAAGATCTTTATGACCCAGTTAACCATGATGGTCTACAACCACCCTTGTGTAGAACTATGATTCTGCATGTCATGCAGTGTGGCCAGAAGTAAAATATAGCATGCCCAACATAATGTCCTAGATGAAGCAGACTGCAAAAACGAAGAAACAAACAAAAAAAGAAAATTTCCCTGAATCCATCTGCAAATGCAGGAAACAAAGGTTCAATTCCTGATCTAGGAAGATTCCACATTTCACAAGGTATTTAAACCCTTGCACCACAACTACTGGACTCATGCTCTGGAACCCACAAGTCACAAGTACTGAGTTCATATGCTGCATCTTCTGAAGCCCAGCTTCTAAAGGTTGTGTCCTGCAATAAGAGAAACCATGGCAGTGAGAAGGCTGAGCACTGTAACGAAGAGTAGCTCCCCCTCGCCACAGCTAGAGAAAGCCCTTGAAAAGTAACTAAGACTCAACACAACCAAAAATAAATTAAGAAAAGTTAAGGGAAAAAAACAACAACAACAGAGATTTGGCAGACTAGAATTTGGTAAGATGGAATCGGTTTAGAAAGTAAGGTGTGAGGTAGCCCTAGGTGAGTGGCTCAGGAATGAAATTCCAAACAGTATACCCATTTTAAGATTCTGTCTAAAATTTATTCTTAAGAATTAAAAACCTTTGGTATTTCTGGGCAGTTGATGATAGGAAAGAGGAGACAAAAATAATTTTGAGGATTTTAATCCCAGGATTTATTCTTACACTTTCTTGCAGTGTGGAAGCTGGGTTCCAAAGGCATGTGTCCTGAGAGAAACCCAGGTGAAAGCTGTGTTTCCTTTTCTAGCATAACCTTAGAAATCACCACATTCATATTTCCATCAGATTCTTTTTGCTAGAAGCAACTCACTAAGGGTAGCTTATATTCATGGGAGGGGAATTAGATACTCTCACTTGATATGAGAAGCATCAGAGGAGTTGTATACATGTTTTAATAGCCCTGCAAGCAGTTTAGGGCAGGGAGATAAGATTAGCTTGGTCTTGAGTTGTAGTAGTATGAAGAAAAGTAGATAGGGCCAAGAAATCAAACTAACATAAGACAAAAGTTTATGGCTTGTGGGGAGAATAAATTAGATGATTTTGTGTGAGCATAGATCAAATGATTCCAGCCACATGATTGATTCTCAGTATATATAATCTTGAATAGTTAGCTTTATGGTATCATTTACCGAGAAAAATAATCAGGAGGATTACTTTGAAGCTATAAGAATAAGCATTTTCCCAGTGGGAAAGTAGGCCTAAAGGATAAATGACAAGTATTAGGGATTGAGGGTCTCTAAAGTTAATTCAGTCACAAGTAATTGGAAGGTAATCAAAGTATATTATCATAAAAACAGTGGAGGCAAGATTTTAAAGAGTGGTGATATAAAATACAGCTGAAAGTAGGAAGCTTCCCCAAAGCTCTTAGATAGTCTCATCCACCAGATAGAGGGCAGTCAGACGAAGCAAGAAGAACTGAATCCGGCAAGCTCCAAAACAAAAACCACAGTTACAGAAAGTTAAAATGAAAAGGCAGAGAATTTTGTCCCAGACGAAGGACCATGATAAAACCCTAGAAAAACAGCTAAATGAAGTTGAAGATAGGCAACCCTTCCAGAAAAGGAGTCAGAATAATGATAATGGAGATGATCCAGGACCTTGGAGGGAAAAAAGGAGAAGAAATGTTTAACAAAGACCTAGAAGAACTATAGAACAAACAGAGATGAACAATACACAGGAAGGAATCAATAACAGACTAATTGAAGCAGAAGAACAAATAAGTGACCCGGAACACAGAATGGTAGAAATCAGTGGCACAAAACAGAATATAAGAAGAGGAATAAAGAGAAATGAAGATAGCCTAAGAGACCTCTGTGACAAAATTAAGTTCACCAGTTCAGTTCAGTTCAGTCGCTCAGTCGTGTCCAACTCTTTGCGACCCCATGAATCGCAGCACGCCAGGCCTCCCTGTTCATTACCATCTCTCGGAGTTCACTCAGACTCACATCCATCGAGTCCGTGATGCCATCCAGCCATCTCATCCTCGGTCGTCCCCTTCTCCTCCTGCCCCCAATCCCTCCCAGCATCAGAGTCTTTTCCAGTGAGTCAACTCTTCGCATGAGGTGGCCAAAGTACTGGAGTTTCACCTTCAGCATCAGTCCTTCCAAAGAAATCCCAGGGTTGATCTCCTTCAAAATGGACTGGTTGGATCTCCTTGCAGTCCAAGGGACTCTCAAGAGTCTTCTCCAACACCACAGTTCAAAAGCATCAATTCTTCGGCACTCAGCCTTCTTCACAGTCCAACTCTCACATCCATACATGACCAACATTTGCATTATAGGGGTCCTTGAAGGAGAAGAGAGAAAGGACCCAAGAAAATATTTAAAGAGACGTAAATAGACATTTTTTTAAAGAAGATATACACATGGCCAAGAGGCACATGGAAAGGTGCTCAGCATCCCTAAGTATTAGAGAAATACAAATCAAAACTACAGCAGTCAGAATGACCATCATCAAAAAAATCTATAAACAACAAATGCTGGAGACAATCTGGAGAGAAGGGAACCCACCTGTAATGTTGCTAGAAGTGGAAATTGGTACAGCCACTGTGAAGAATGGTATGGAGGTTCTTTAAGAAACTAAAAATAGAACTACACTGTGACCCTGGAATCCCTCTTCTGGGCATATATCCAGAGAAAAACATTGTCCAAAAGGATACACACACTCCAGTGTTCATTGCAACACTGTTTACAGTAGCCAAGACATGGAAGCAATCTAAATGTCCACCAACAGAGAAACGGATAAAAATGTACTTACATACAGTGAAATATCACTCAACCATTACAGAGAATGAAATAATGTCGTTTGCAGCAACATGGATGGACCTAGAGGTTGTCATACAGAGAGAAGTTAGGTCAGAAAGAGAATTATCATATGACATTCTTTATGTATGAAATCTTAAAAGAAATAATTGTAAGAAATGAATTTAACAGAACTCACAGACATAGAGAAGGAACTTAGGGTTGGGGGGCTTACAACTGGGGAAAGAGATAGTTTGGGAGTTTAGAATGGACACACACTGCTGTATTTTAAATGGATGACCAACAAGGACCTACTGTATAGTGAACAAGTGAGTGAATCAGTGAGTGTTAGTTGCTCAGTCATGTCCGGCTCTTTGCAACCCCATATGGACTTGCTTGCCAGGCTTCTCTGTCCATGGCATTCTCCAGGCAAGAATACTGGAATGAGTTGCCATGTCTTTCTTCAAGGAATCTTCCCAACCCAGGGATCAAACTTGGGTCTCCTGTTTTGCAAGCAGATTCTTTACCATCTGAGCCACGAGGGAGGCCCATATACCACATGGAAGTCTGCTTAAAGTTATGTGGGTGTGTAGATGGGTGGGGAGTTTGGGGGAGAATGGATACACATATATGTATGACTGTGTCCCTTTACCATTTAGCTGCAACTGTCACAATGTTAATTGGCTGTACCCCAATAAAAAATAAAAAGTTTTCTAAAAAAGAAAAAATACAGCTAAAAGTTTGAAATTTTAAAAATACTGAATTTAAACAAGACAATTGGATATATTTGAAGGAAGATGTTGGTAATTTGAGAAAAAATTCCTTGTAGTCTGATGAAATTGTAATCTAGAGTGACTAGAATTTGTAAAGGAATAGCTAAAATGGTATCACATTTTCAAGTCATATAGATTAGGAATCCATTGATTTAACTTTGAAGAAGTATAACCGGTGATCACTTATAGTAAACTAGGCATCTTGGGAAGTGACCTATTATTTTTATAACATTGTAAAACTAATATAGCTTGCCAGAGGAAGTTGAAAATGTCCCACATTATTTATAGTCTTAAAAAGTTACTATAGGCATCAAACAAATACCACCAAATCATTGGGGTCACTAAGGTAAGGTTTATCTAACACCATTTGTTTTTTGTTTTTGCTTTTTATTGAAGTATATTTGATTTACCATGTTCCATTAGTTTCAGACGTACAACAAAGTGATTCAGTTAATCTGGTAATCCCAAACTCCTAATTTATTCCTCCTCCTTACTTTGGTAACCATAAGCTTATTTTATAGGTAAGACAACTTGTTTTCAAATCTTACCATCAACATATATTCTTTCTGAAATAGTTTATAAAGATGTATTCTATCATAATTTTAAAACTTTTCCCAAGAAGAGAATTTCTTTTATTCCTTTGCACTTTTAAAACATTGTCAGAAAAAGCACTGAACTACCTAGGTGGTGCTAATGGTAAAGGATCCACCTGCCAATGCAAGAGGCACAAGATTCTCGGGTTCAATCCCTGGGTTGAGAAGATCCATCCTCTCGAGTAATTGGCAACCCACTCCAGTATTCTTGCCTGGAAAATCCCATGGACAGAGGAGCCTGACGGGCTATAGTCCATGAGGGTCGCAAAGAGTTTGGCCACAATTGAGCACACACTGTTATATTATAGAAACATCATGTGTATTTTAAGTTTAGTTCTTTATTTAATATTTAGCTGTCAAATCTCTTAACTGAACTTTTATTTTTAAAGAAATAAATTCTAGGGACTTCCCTGGTGGTCCAGAGGTTAGGAATCCACCTTCCAATGCAGGGCACCTGGGGTTCAATCCCTGGTTGGGGAACTAAGATCCCACATGCCATGGGGATCTAACTAAACCTGTGTACCACAACTAGTGAAATGCCTGAGTACCGAGCAAAGACTCAGTGCAGCCAAAATAGTAGGAATAAAGAAAGAAACTCTGCTCCTCATCTCAAAGTAAGAATTGTTTTTTTACCCATGTATTACCAGGGAACCATGGGCCAACTTTGAATTTACTGTGGTTATTGTAATGTTCCTTATTCAGGAAACAACTTGCCCGTGAAAGACAAATGCATATGATATTATGAATCTTAATCTTGCTGTGAATTATACGGTGGTATTCCTTACCTTTTATCTTCCATAAAGTTATTTGAGTAACTAGTGGTGTTCAGTTTTTATCACGTGTGATTTGTTGTCTTATTTAGTGAATGGAGTTCCCTCTCGAAGTCCAAGATTGGTTTCTTCTGGGGATGACTCTGTGGATAGTCTGCTGCAGCGAATGGTACAACATGAGGACCAAGAGCCCCTGGAGAAAAATATTGATGCTGTGATTGCATCTGCTTCTGTGCCACCTTCCTCCAGTCCAGTCCACAGCCTCAGCAAGGAGCGAACCCTAGGAAAACCAGACAGCCTTCTAGTGCCTGCAGTCCCCAGTGACTCTTGCAGTAGTAGCATCTCACTCCTTTCTGAAAAGTTGCCAAGCAGCCATTCCCCCCATCATATTAAGAGAAGTGTAGTAGAAGCTATGCAGCGCCAAGCTCGGAAAATGTGCAATTATGACAAAATCTTAGCCACCAAGAAAAACCTGGACCATGTCAATAAAATTTTAAAAGCCAAAAAACTTCAAAGACAGGCCAGGACAGGGAATAACTTTGTTAAACGCAGACCAGGTCGACCTCGGAAATGTCCTCTCCAGGCTGTGGTATCAATGCAAGCATTCCAAGCTGCCCAGTTTGTTGGTTCAGAATTAAATGAAGGCGAAGAAGGAACAGCACTGCACCTTGGTCCTGATACAGTTACAGATGTTATTGAAGCTGTTGTTCAGAGTGTAAACCTGAATCCAGACCATAAAAAGGGATTGAAGAGGAAAAGTTGGCTATTAGAAGAACAGACCAAGAAAAAGCAGAAGCCATTCCCAGAGGAAGAAGAAGAGGAGAATGCTAAAAGGTAATTCCTCATTTAACGTTTTATTTGTGTAGAGGAATATCTTTGCAGCTGAGTTGTTCAGTTGATCTAGTAACCTTTTACTACGTAAGACCTGTTCTGTTCTAAATGTTCTTACTTCTGGTTGTCAAAATTATGAATAATTAATAAGAAAGGGGAAATGTAACAATCTAGCCAAGGCCCTCACTATACAGATGAGGAAATCAAGATCCAGATAGATTATGTTGTATAACTATGTGAGCGGAATTATTTTTACTGTCAGACTATCTTATCTCCTCTGTGCTCTAAACTTGTCGTCCCTGTCATCAAATACATTTTTTAAGCCTTCGTGCATGTTAGATTGTTTTTTAATAGCTTCTTTTTTATATTTTATTTTTTCCCAAAAGATATAGGGCAGAAAGTCAGAATCACCCCCTGGAAAGATCATTTAATCCTTTTGTTATATATCCAATCAGATTCTTTCCCTGAAGATTATTTGATTTTGTTTTGTTTTTCGGTCTTGCCATGTAGTGTATCGGAGAAGGCAATGGTATCCCACTCCAGCACTCTTGCCTGGAAAATCCCATAGATGGAGGAGCCTGGTGGGCCTCAGTCCATGGGGTTGCTAAGAGTCGGACACGACTGAGCGACTTCACTTTCACTTTTTGCTTTCATGCATTGGAGAAGGAAATGGCAACCCACTCCAGTGTTCTTGCCTGGAGAATCCCGGGGATGGGGGAGCCTGGTGGGCTGCCGTCTATGGGGTCGCACAGAGTCGGACACAACTGAAGCGACTTAGCAGCATCAGCAGCATGTAGCGTATGTTATCAAACCTGTGCCCCCTGCAGTGAAAGTGCAGAGTTTTAACCACCGGACCACTGTTTACAGAGGTTTTTTTGTAGCTCTCTATGCATATATCTATAAAAAATACTTTCTTATAGAGATTAAAATTTTTTTATTGAGAGAATATGTAGTTATAAATAAATCTGTGAAACTAGAAGTATACTGATTCAAGAGTTTTAATTATCTTTTCACATAATCTCATTTATTCTCAAATCCTGTTCTTTTCATGGATAAGACTATTAACAGTATATTGTGTATTTTTTTACTCTTCTTGAAGTATGTTACTGCATGCTAAGAATATATAATAATTTAATTATTCTCCTTCAAAGGTGTATATATTACTTTTTTACATACAGGTCTTAAATCAGTTGAAATTTACTCTTGTATAAGGTATGAGTTAGTGCTGTGTTTATTACCAGTTATTTATCAAGATTGTATATAATATGTAGTTTCTATAAGTTAATATTCCCAGTGGATTTTTGTAGTTTTTTTAATTAAAATACTAAAAATATTTAGAACTGAATGAATACTGTGCTACATATTGAAACTTTGAAATGTAGCAGGAGAGGTACCTAGAGGGATATTTATAGCCAATAATGCTTACTTATTTTCAAGAATGCTGAAGATTTATGAATGAAGATATTACTGAACAAAACTGGTGTCTGATTGCCTTTATACAGTAAAGCCAAACTACTGACAGTGGGTTGTGGTGAAGGAAAGTGTAGCATTTATTATAGGGTGCCAAGCAAGAAGTTAGGACAACTAGTGCTTAAAAAGCCTGAACTCCCTGATGGGTTTTAGGAGAACATTTTTAAAGACAAGGTGAGGGAAGAGCATCCCAGGTATATGATGAACTCATGCACAGATCTCTGAATGGTTGATGATGAGGTAACAGGGTGGTGCCACAGAGTTACATCATCAGTCCTTAGGTGCCAGGAGGTCTGTGGTGTTCAGGATCATCAAGTAGTTAATTTTCATTTAATTTACAGATGGTCATTTTACCATCTGTAAAACAACTTTAGGAAATGTGATCAGATGCTATTTTCGACGTTAAGTTTAGAGAAAACTAAAGCAGAGGATATAAGGGAGCGGTCTGTCCTGGGAAAGCCCCACAAGCTCCTGCTTGATTACAGAGTCCAGTTAGAAATCAGAAAAATGAGAATAATTCCCAAAATGTGATGGACAGAGATAAAACATATACATTAAATTAACAAAATAAAACTAAGTTATAGTAGAGCGAATCACTGAAGACCAACATTAGTAATACTAATGATAATTAATAAAATATATAAATTTCTGGTAAGGTTGATCACTAAGAAAGGAAAAAGGGAATAATAAAATTAGGAAGTAAAAAGGAGTTAAACTATATATGAGAGATTAAAATATGACTACTGTAAGAACTTTATGCCCAGAAAATTATAAAACTCAGTTTTAGATATAGAATGGGTGAATATATAGGAAGAACATTGGTAATATTCCATGTTCTTTCCCAGTCATACACCACTTCCTTGTCAGTAGCTATAATCAGTCTCCTGATTTATACCTTTTTTTTATACCATTTAAGTATTCAGTGCTAGACAATACATTTGTAGTTTAGTTTATCCTTCCTGAACTTCACTGAAATGGAATTACATAGAATATATGCTTTTGTGCCACACCTTTTTTGCTCAGCATATAAATGTAAAACCATCTCTGTTTTTGCATGTAGTTGTAGTTACCTCTTTTTTGTTGTTATGTGTTATCCATTGTTTGTGTATAATACAGGTTTTCTTTAAATTATTAAAATATAGATGATCCATCAATTTCTGCTGCACAGCAAAGTGACTCAGTTATACATGTGTATGTGTGTGTGGGTATATATATATATGTGTGTGTGTGTATATATATGTATTCTTTCTCATCTTCTTTTCCATATTGTTTTATCACAGGATATTGAATATAGTTCCTTGTGGTATACAGTAGGACCTTGTTATTTATCCATGCTATATATACTAGTTTGTATTTGCTAATCCCAGACTCCCAGTCCTTCCCTTCTCCACCCCTCCTCCCTTTTGGCAACCGCAAATCTGTTCTCTATGTCTGTGAATCTTTCTATTTCATAGATAGGTTCATTTGTGCCATATTTTAGATTCCATGTATAAGTGATATCATGGTATTTGTCTTTCTCTTTATGACTTACTTCATTGAGTATGATAATCTCTAGATCTATCCATATTGATGCAGAAGGTAGAGTTTTCTCTTTTACTATTGGGTTATTTTCAGCTTGACACTATTATCCAAAAATATTGCTCTTAACATTCCTCTAATGTTCACTCCTGGATATGATACTCATTTCTCTAGGGTATATGCCTAGGAGTGAAATAAAACACCTGATTTTCCCTAAGTCTTAATTTTAAGCTATGGTTTATTGAGCCAGGGGCATCCTTGGTTGCTCAGTGGTAAAGAATCTGCCTGCAAAGCAGAAGATGCAGGTAACTCTGGTTCAGTCTTTGAGTTGAGAAGATCCACTGGAGAAGGAAATGCCAACCCACTCCAATATTTTTGACTGGGAAATCCTATGGACAGAGGAGCCTGGTGGGCTCCATCCATGGGGTCACAAAGAGTCAGACACAGCTTAGCAACTAAACAATAGTGTTGAGCTAGCATGGAACTGAGTATAGAACTAGGTAAGAGAAACAAGATCCATGCATGCAAGTTTGCTCATATGACAGAGGTAACCCTACATATCAATAAAGAAAGAAAACAATATTCAATAAATGGTGCCCCCCAAATTTTTATTTTTATTATTTATACATTTTTATTGGAGTATAGTTGCTTGACAGTGTTGTGTGCCCCCAAATTTTATATTGCATAAGAATGGGAATGAAATTGGATTCTGCCCTTTTTTTAGATAATTGTTTAATTTTGGATGTTGTCTGCACATGGGTTTTCTGTAGTTGTGATGAGCGGCAGCTACTCTCTAGTGCAGTGTGCAGGCTTCTCATTCCATTGGCTTCTCTTGTTGCAGAGCACAGGCTCGAGGGCGTGCAAGCTTCAGCAGTTGCGGTGTGTGGACTCCGTAGTTGCAGCATATGGGCTCTAGATCTTGTGCTTAGTAGTTGTGTTGCATGTACTTAAGTTGTCCTGGGGCATATGGAATCTTCCTGGATCAGGAATTGAACCCATGTCCCCTGCATTGGCAGGCGGATTCTCAACAACTAGACCACCAGGAAATCCTGGATTCTGTCTTAATCCATGTGTAAAAATCAGTTCCCAGTTGGTTAAATAAATACATAGCATAAAAGATAAACCTTCTAATTTTTAAAGTTAATACAGAATGAGGAAAACTTAATGACCTTTGTTTGAAAGGATTTCTTAAACAAGATATCAAAAGCAGTAAGCATACAGGTAAACACTTATAATACTGTATTATATTAAAATTAAGAATTTGTTTATTGGACATCATCCACATTAACGTATGAATACTTTCTACAGATTTGGAGAGGAAATTTATAAATAACATAATTTAAAAGCTTTGGTATCCAGAATATGTAACGAAAAGAGTGTTTCAAATCAACCCAGTATAATCTAGCAATTACCTTTTATATAACTTAGAAAAACTCTTGCCCAGCTATCACCAGAATGCATTTTTTTGTAAAAGTGTAGCAAGATTTATTATAATACATAGAAACTGGAAATATCCCTGGTTGACAGGAAAAGGAATAAGTATATAGTAGTTTTTTATGCAATGGACTATGATATGGTAATAAAAATTAATGAATTATAACTGAAATGTAATGATAATAAATGAGTCCTAGAAACAAGATTTTAAGTGAAACAAGACCCTGAAAATTATATACTAACTGATACTGTTTTTATAAAGCAAAAACCCCCACGAAAAATAAATAACATATTGTGTTACTGTGGATAAATATCATAAAACCATATTTTATTTTATTTTTATTTTTTGGCCATGCCATGCAGCTTGTGTGATCTTAGTTTCCCTATCAAGGATTAAACCTTAACCAGACCAAGGGAGCCTCAGTGCCAAGTCCAGAGCCTCACTGGACTGCCAGGGAATTCCCATAAAGCCATATTTTCAAATACCTTGCCTGTCTTCTTCTTTTCTTTCCTGAAGAATTCAGTCTTAAAGCCATTAAGTAAGTATCCATCTGGGATGTGGAAACCATGATGATCCTGAGCTGGATGCTGGAGCCTTAATGATGTGAAGACTTGGGTTATGGGATGAGGGAAAGAGAATATCAACCCAACCTAAGTTGTCAAAGCCCTCGTGGAATGAGAAGGGCACTAATGAGAGTGCCCAATATGGGGTATTAGGGACCAGTAAGGTTAGGAGGTGTTCATCCTAGAACTCCTTAATAAGAATTTTTAAAAGTCTATAAGTATGTATTTTCATTTTCCTTCATAAGCCCCCCAAAGTGATTCTGATATATTTGGTTTATAGATAGAACTTGGAGAAACATGGCACTTGAAGAATTTATATATGTAGAATGTATATCAGAGAAGGCAATGACACCCCACTCCAGTACTCTTGCCTGGAAAATCCCATGGATGGAGGAGCTTGGTAGGCTGCTCTCCATGGGGTCGTGAAGAGTCGGACACAACTAAGCGACTTCACTTTCACATGCATTGGAGAAGGAAATGGCAACCCACTCCAGAGTTCTTGCCTGGAGAATCCCAGGGACAGTGGAGCCTGATGGGCTGCCGTCTATGGGGTCGCACAGAGTCCGATACGTCTGAAGCAACTTAGCAGCAGCAGCAGAATATATATAGACACATAAAGCAGGGAAGCAGATAACATTTTTGAATGAAGGAAGAAGCATAAGGTACGATGAAAGAAGTAAAAATGGATCTGTCTGATAAGGAGAATAGGAAAACATAAATAATAAAATATGAAATCTGTCCATCTGTCTCATGGCCAAGTAAGATTTCTCCCAGGTATATAAAACTTGTTCAACATTCAAAAATCAATTAATGTGATTCGTTACATTAATGAGTAAAGAAGAAACATCACATGGTCATAGCAATAAAAGCATAAAGTGTTTTTTACAAAAATCTAACGTGTTCATGATTGTAAACCTAGAAATCTGGGAATAAAAAGAAACTACCTCAACCTAATAAAAGCTGTATGTAAAAAACCCAAAGCTGACAACTTCAGTGGTAAAAGACAGAGCTTTTCCATCAATAGCTAGGAAAGGAAGTGAAGTGAAAGTCACTCGGTTGTGTCCGACTCTTTGCAATCGCACGGACTATACAGTCCATGGAATTCTCCAGGCCAGAATAGTGGAGTGGATAGCCTTTCCCTTCTCCAGAGGATCTTTGCAACCCAGGGATCAAACCCAGGTCTCCTCCACTGCAGGCAGCCTCTTTACCAGCTGAGCCACAAGGGAAACCCAAGAATACTGGAGTGGGTAGCCTATTCCTTCTCCAGCAGATCTTCTCAACCCAGGAATGGAACTGGGGTCTCCTGCATTGCAGGTGGATTCTTTACCAATTGAACTATGTGGGAAGCCCCCAAAGAAAGGAGGCCCACTTCAACGTTGTGTTGAAATTCCTAACCAGAACAGTTAGGCAAGAAAAAGAAAAGTCAGCCTGTGTTTGGGGGTTGAAAGACTTAAGATATCAGTGCTACCCAAAAAGCGATCTACAGATTCAGTGCAGTCTCTGTCAAAATCCCAATAATGTTTTGTGTGAAATAGAAAAATCCATCCTAAAATTCATGAGGAATCTCAAGGGAGTCCAAATAGCCAAAACAATCTTAAAGAAAACAGCAATGTTGGAGGACTCATACTTTTCTTTTTATTGTCCATTTTCATCATCTAGGACCTTTAACTCTGATGTTATATTTAAGTGATGAGAGCAGATGTTTGTCTTACCCTTTATATTATGGAAACTATTCAGCCTTGCACTAAGTGAGAGGCAAAAAGAAAATCTAGAAAATTCCCTGATGTGTCGTTGCTTTGGTCCCAAGAGGCCCAGCCAGTCTGTATGCTTATGTTTATTTTATAATTTCCAAGGATTTTCATTTTGCTTAATGGGAGGATAGGTAGAAGTGTCTATTTCATCCTTGCCTCGAACTGTATTCACCTTAATTTTTAAAGGTGTTTTTGATTGATTTAAAATTCTCTTTTGACAGGCTACCCCCTTCCCCTCCTTTTAGCAATTGTAGATGTTTTTTCATTGCCTTCTAGCTTGCATTATTTGAGACATGAAATCTGCATTCATTCTTATTTTTGTACTCCTGTATATAGATGATGTATTTTTTCTGTTACTCCTTTTATTTTCTTTGTCAGTACTTTCTAACAAGTTTATTATGATATACCATACTTGTTTTAGCTTATATTGCTTATGGTTTGTTTAACTTCTTGGAACTTTGGGCTCTTTTTGTCAAATTTAGAAAATTTTGGTCATCGCTCTTTTTTTATTATTTTGAATTTTTGAATATTATAAATGTCACATTATTGTGTGTCTGTTTTTGTTCTTTTTTATAGGTTTGATTTTATTTTGGTCGTCAGTTAAATTCCTTGTGGATAGATTTGGATTCTTTTGAGGATAATTTTTAAGCTTTATTAGGACTGGCTTTTACTCCAGGGATAGTTGTCATACAAAGATGGAGAATGTTACCTTCTGGGATCTCTATTGAATGCCCACAGTGTTGGGCAGTGTCTTTCACTCTCCCTAGTGGATTCTGAGTATCTGTCATCATGTGTGAGGTCTGGAAATTGTTTGGGTTGTAGTATTCTGGTGGTTCTTTGTCCAGCCTTATGGAATTTCACCTTGCACATATACAAACCTAGTACTGATAGATAGTGTACTAAAGAAGACCCTTACACAGATTTCTAAAGTTGTTTTTCTCCTTTACTCTCTCCACTCCAGTACTCTGCCTCATGAATTCTAACTATCTCAGTCCCTCCATAGTCTGATCTCTCTTTTCAGCTCATTCAGTTGGCCATTCTCTGCTTTGGGTCTACTCCCTCTACCTCAGTTGTTCTTATAAAAGCAGGTTATCTCTTTCTTATTTTTTTTTTCCCCAATTTTCTCAGGAATCACAGTGCTGCAGTACAAAATGTCTGATAATTGTTTCATAAACTTTCTCCAGGTTTATAGTAGTTTGCTGTGTTTCTATTAGTTTCTATCAGGAGGACAAATCTGGTATCTGTTACTCCTCCATGACCAGATAAGGAAGTCCCCATATCTCTTTTTTTTTTTAATTGCTGTGATGTTTTTTTTAATAGATAATCATTTGTAGGGAAAAAAAATTCACCATAAAATTATCTTTAAACTTCTCTTTCTAGCTTTACTGAAGCAGCAGTTGAGATTCCCAGTCCTCCTGAAACCCCAGCCAAACCTCCCGAACCTGAAAGTACCTTGCAGCCTGTGCTTTCTCTCATCCCAAGAGAAAAGAAGGCCCCACGTCCCCCAAAGAAGAAGTATCAGAAAGCAGGGCTGTATTCTGATGTATACAAAACTACAGAGTAAGTAGTGGTACCTGTCAGCTGACATCCTTTAAAGACCTGTTATTCTTCCATGTTTTAAATAATAGTTTGAATATCAAGGAAAAAAAAAACCCAATACAAATGTAATATACACAAATACAAATCTCATCACAAGTACCTCAGTGTTCACTGTACTCATGATATGTTTTGGGGGGCTAATTATTTTCCCTGATCTTTTATCCTCTCTCTGCCTTTCTAGATTATATTTCTATAGTTTGGATTCTAATGGTGCCTTTTTTGTTAATTGAAAATAAGAAAGGGAGCACTGTGCATGTATCTAAAAATAATCTTGATGATTTTCTACACTCATTCCTCATTTGATTCCTCACTTGTTAAATGCTTTCTGTGTTCCAAACTATTTGCCAGAGGAGTAAAGTACTCCTTACTTTTAAGAATTTCATATTCCCTTGGGAAAGTACAGCTTAATAAGTCCTCTGATTGAGAATTTTTAGAAACCCAAAGAGCTATCAACTAACTATATCATTGAGTAAGAAGTGATTCAAAGGAGTATAGCAGAGTTTGGTTTTGGAGGTTCACAGTAGTCTGCAAGATGGAATAGGGCATGCCAGTTAGATAGAATATCATGTATCAAGGCACATACTAGGATACAGAAATTTTTCATATATTAGAACAACTTAGAAGTTCCCTTTTCCTGAAATGTAATGGTGTGGAAAGTAAGCATTGTGTGATAGGGACCACAAAACCATGGACTTTACTGACTCAAGATACTTACACCACTAAGCTACATGAAATTTAAAATGCTATTTTTTTAAAAAGGAAGTGATAAGTGCAGCTTTGTGTTTTAAGATGATAACTCTGGCTACAGAGTGGAAAAATGAATGAGGGAGTTACTAATGGCAGAAATTGACAATAATCGTCAAAGGTCATGAGGTCTGAATTTAGTCAAGAAAGGAATGAACTTGAAAGAGGAACGGTTGTGTTTTAGAGATGCATCTGACTTGATGTGGTTAAAGTGATCAACATGAAAACCATAGCACTTTATTTTGCATTGAAATGACCTTTCATTAATTTGTCATCGAGATAGATATCACATAAACTCTTTGAGTCCATTTCTGCTGCTTATGTTGTGAAATGTTTTATTAGTTAAGCTTAGTTTCAGCAGCTAATGATAGGAAATCCTCATAAATAATCAAGACTGTTTAAAGATAAACATTTATTTTCCTTTAATTTATAAGAAGTTGTGAAGTACACAGTTCAGAGTTAACATGCCATCTTCACAGTATCTTCAGGGACCTAGACTCCTTTTATTCTGTTCTTCCATTTCAGCACCAAGCTTGTGTTCCTATGGTTACATTTTGTTCCAGGATAACTATCATAAAGTCTTCATTGCAGAAAGTATAAAAGAGGAAAGGGAGTAAAAAACATGTACCTTCTTTGTAAGGAAGCATTGTGAACTGAGTGTGTCTGCCTCAAATTTCATAGATTGAAGCCCTAATCCCTAGTGTGGTGATGTTTGGAGATGACAGCTTTGGGAAGTAATCAGATCATGTGGTGGAGCCCTTCTGAATGAGATTAACACCCTTATAAAGAGAGACACTGAGAGAGATGATTTCTTTCTCTACCATATGAGAGTACAACAAGAAAGCAGGATCTGCAAGCCAGGGAGAAGGCTCTCACTTAGAACTGAACCCTGATCTTGGACTTACCATCCTCCAGAACAGTGGAAATAACATTTTGTTATTTAGACCAGCAAGTCTATTGGTAATTCGATATAGCTGCTAATCTAAGAAAGGAAACTACAAAACCTCATAGCTACTGACCAAAATACAGACATGTAAGCACACTTCAGCCACAGAGAAGGCCGAAAAGTAATGGTCATTGTTTCAGATGACAGTGCAGAAAAAAAATTAGCATTCTGTCATTACAAATAAGAAAATGAATATATATTTTGGGAAGATCTTAAACAGTTATGATTTTAAAGCAGTGTTTTTGCTGAATAGAAAAGCAGATATGTGTGAAATTTTTTGCTAAAATTTAAGTTGTACTTTTTTACTAATGTGCTTTTCCTGGATTGAATTCTGAAAAATAGGAGATTAATCATGAAATCAGTCTGTGCCTCAAAAGACCAGTATCGTCAACTACATCAGTGTTTTAAAATGTCTCTAGTCAGGCAAGTCTTTCACTCTGGAAAGGACCTCGTTTATGCTAGAACTCGTTCTTCATCTCACAGAAATAAATAGTAAGAAAATGGTTTATTGGGGATTTTTCTTAAAACATTTATCAAATACATGTGTGCATTCTTAAAAAGCTACGAAGCCAATATATTCTTGTGGGCTGGCTGCTTTTTATTGATAGCAGTTAGGGTGTAGGTTGTTTGTTTTGAAAAAAATAAACAATTGTTTAGAACAGTTTTAGGTTCACAACAGAATTGTTGGAAAGTACAGAGATATTGCATATATTCCCTATCCTTATATACCTCACTGGTACCTTTTTGACAGTCAATGAACCTGTATTGACACAGTATCACTCAAAGTTTGTAATAGACATTTGGGTTTGCTTTTGGTGTTGTATATTCTATGGATTTGGGTAAATACATAATGACAGGTATCTACCATTGTTCAGTTCAGTTCAGTTCAGTCGCTCAGTTGTGTCCGACTCTTAGTTTTGCTGCCCTAAAAGTCCTCCATATTTGAGAAATTTGTTTTTTTTGGTCACAGAATGGTACAAGACAATTCCAGGTTTATTCTTTTTTGTATAAATCATTATAGGTTTTAAAAAGTTGTGAGTGGAGAGTGTGAGTCAATTAAAATTGAATCAAGATAAGACCACACTATCAGTATGGAAGATGAATTAGATGAGCAAATATTAGAAGTAAGAAGACTATTAGGACTAAGAAGACTATTAGGAAGGTTATACTCTGGTTTTCCAAGATAGATCTAATGTGATAGCAGTGGCTAGGTGTTGGAAAAGGTGGACTCCTGAAGTTTTTTGACATTAAAATTGAAATGAATTAAACACTGATTGGTTGGTAGGGAGTAAAGGACTGGGCTAGAGTCAATGATGATCCCAATGTTTTGTTTTGTATTCCTGGGTGTGTGATGATGTCACTAACTAATATACTGGATAAAAATGGTATGGCCAGTATTCCTTAGATTAAATGAGCCTCTTTTACCATGAATATGACTATGTACATGTACGTATATAGGCACCAAAAAATGTCTTTGCTTAAAGCAAGTCAAATTTATTTTATAGTTCCTGAGGTCAGAAGTCTGAATTGAATCTCTCTAGGCTAAACTCAAGGTGTTAGCACAACTGTGTTTCTTTTAACGGCTCTAGGGTAGAATTCTTTCTCTTCCCTTTGCAGAATCTGGAGGCTACTTGAATTCCTTGGCTTGGGGCCACTTCTCTGTTCAGAATCAGCAATCAAGACATTGAGATCTTTGAGGTTGAGTCCTCACATTGAATCACTTCAACCTTAGTTCTGTTTTTACTTTTTTTTTTCCCACTGACTCTGCCTCATTTATAAAGACCCTTGTGATTAAGTTGGGCCTACCCAGATAATCCAGAATAATCTCCCTGTTTTAAAGTCAACAGATTAGAAACCTTAATTACATCTACATATTCCCAGCTTCTGGAATTTTTATTTAAGGAGGAGGTTGTATATTTTTGTGCCTGCTATACACGTCTACGGAGAAGACAATGACACCCCACTCCAGTACTCTTGCCTGGAAAATCCCATGGATGGAGGAGCCTGGTAGGCTGCAGTCCATGGGGTCGCTAAGGGTCAGACACAACTGAGCGACTTCACTTGCACTTTGCACTTTCATGCATTGGAGAAGGAAATGGCAACCCACTCCGGTGTTATTGCCTGGAGAATCCCAGGGACGGGGGAGCCTGGTGGGCTTCGTCTTTGGGGTCGCACAGAGTCGGACACAACTGAAGCAACTTAGCAGCAGCATACATGTCTAGCTTATAGGATTTGGAATGGGGTATGGGGTATTCACTTCTTATTTTTTATGTGTCTTTTATATATCTTGTAGTTGTAAAAATGCTGTATTACTTTTGGGATTTAAGTTTTATCTAATAGGGATTTTAAAGAATATGAAATACCAGATATACTTCAGGTGAATTGGAGAGTGAACTTTAGAGTGTACATTATGGTAAAATAGCATATCGAATATTCACACTACTTTGAAAGGGAGCTTTTGGTTCTTTTGTAGGGGGAGGTTTCTGCTTTTAGTTCAGTCACTGTCACATAATGTTTTGGGCAGACTGCTTAGTTTCCCTGGGAATGGTAAAAATGAAACTTGATATATAAAGTGAAGCTATTGAACTACATGCGATTCATGGGGTCACAAAGAGTCAGACATGACTGAGCGACTGAACTGAACTGATTGAACTACATACTTCATATCTTAAGACTATCCTGACTCAAAAATTGTGACTTTTGTGTTTTATAAAAATAAAACATATGCTTTCTTTGATTTATAGGCTCCTTTTGAGTACTAAATCTGTTATAGGAAATAGGATAACTATAACTTTCAGGCTTACGGAACATTGCTTGTTTGCATGGGAATTAATATATGTGTAAAATATAGATGTATTTATTATATATTAATACTATAATATTTATGTGTATAATACATAATGTTTACACTTAGCTGTCATTTCCTCAAAATAAAACGTATCTTTGGAAATAAAATGAAAGCATGGTACCATTTTACATTTGCTATATTATTTAAACTTTTAGAATGCTTTCATATTAAATCTGTGGGAAACAGTAAAGTAGATGGTTACTACTGCTGCTGCTGCTGCTGCTGCTAAGTCGCTTCAGTCGTGTCCGACTCTGTGTGACCCCACAGACGGCAGCCCATTGGGCTCTGCCATCCCTGGGATTCTCCAGGCAAGAACACTGGAGTAGGTTGCCATTTCCTTCTCCAGTGCATGAAAGTGAAGTCACTCAGTCGTGTCTAACTCAGCAACCCCATGGACTGCAGCCTAGCAGGCTCCTCCGTCCATGGGAGTTTCCAGGCAAGAGTACTGGAATGGGATGCCATTGCCTTCTCCAGATGGTTACTATCTACTGTTTAAGAAACTGACACAGAAAAGTTAAAGAACTTAAGTTTACAAAGTTATTATAAACCTTTAATAATATTAAATAAATAATAGTTATTTATTATCAAAATAATTATTGGGATTTTTAATGCCTAGAGGTTCCACCACTCTTATTTCACCAGTAAATCATGCTGCTTTTCAGAAACTGAGGTTCAAGGGGTACTGCATTAAAATTTCTTTCTTATAGATAATCTCATGGTTACGGTTGGATTAAATACCAGAATATGGTTCATTTTCCCCTGAAATTCTTTAGGAACATTGTAGGTCTAAATTCAGCTTAAATAGAAGTTCAGACTGGATGAATGCAAACCTCACACCGTTCCTATTTAGTATCAATAGAAAGGCGTGCCTGCGTGCTTAGCCGTGTCTGACTTTTTTGCTACCTCATGGACTGTGGCCCACCAGGCTCCTCTGTCCATGGAATTTTCCAACCAGCAGTACTGGAGTGGTTTGCCATTTCCTCCTCCAGGGGATCTTCCTGACCCAGGGATCAAACCTGTGGCTCCTGCATTGGCAGGCAAATACCCATCGAGACACCTGGGAAGCCATGGAGTAGCAATAGTTTTGAATTTTTATTGTTAATTAATAAACTTTTTTAGAGCAGTTTTAGGCAAAACAGAGCGGAGAGTACAAAGATTCCCGTATATCCCTTGCCCTCATCCACACTCAACTTCCCTCATTTCAGCTAGCCCTAATCCTTCGTTTGACAGATCTGAAAACCGAAGCTAATAAAAGGTTAAATGACTTGGCTGGAGTCCCACAGATCATTTTAACAAAACAAAGTAAAAGTTTCAGTTTATCTGATTTTTATCTTAATCACTAAGAAAGCAAAAATAATGGGTATTTATTTATTGAGGTATAATTGAACCACAACATTATATTGGCTTCACCTGTACAACATGTTAGGTGTTGGTGAATCTGCAAAATAATCACATAAGTGTAGTTAAACATCTGTCACATTGTTGTGTCCGACTCTTTTC
Source organism: Cephalophus harveyi (assembly GCA_006410635.1). Lineage (NCBI taxonomy): Eukaryota > Metazoa > Chordata > Mammalia > Artiodactyla > Bovidae > Cephalophus > Cephalophus harveyi. Next base: position 456,425 of record SJYT01046936.1, read on the forward strand.
GACCCCATGGACTGTAGCACACCAGGCTTCCCTGTCCATCACCAACTCCCAGAGCTTGCTCAGACTCACGTCCATCAAGTTAGTGATGCCATCCAGCCTCTCATCCTTTGTCGTTCCCTTCTCCTCTTGCCTTCAGTATTTCCCAGCATCAGGATCTTTTCTAATTAGTCAGTTCTTCACATCAGGTAGCCAGAGTATTGAATCTTCAGCTTCAGCAACTGTCCTTCCAATGACTGATTTATTTTAGGATTGACTGGTTTAATATCCTTGCAGACTGAATAATAGTCCATTATTTATTTGTGTGTGTCTATGTATATACATATCACATTCATCTCTCAGGAGACACTTAGGTTGTTTCCTTATCTTCGCTATTGTAAATAACACTGTAGTGAACATGAAGGTACGGTGATCTTTTCAAGACAGTTTTTTTTTTTTGCTTGCTTCGGATTAATACCCAGAAGTAGAATTGTTAGGTCATTGGTAGTTCTAGTCTTAATTTTTTGAAGAACATCCTTACTGCTTTCCATAGTGGCTGTGCCAGTTTACATTCCGACCAGCAGTACACAAGGATTCCTTTTTCTTCACATCCTCACTAACAATTGCTATTTCTTGTCTTTTTGATAATAACCATCCTGACAGTTTGAAGGTGATAGCTCATTGTTGTTTTGATTCGCATTTCCCAGCCAGTGAACATACTTTAGTGTACCTATTGGTCTTCTGTATGTCTTAGTTGGAAAAATGTCTATTCAGATCATCTGCCCATTTTTAAATAAGATTCTTTATTTGTTTTTGCTCTTGAGTTGTATGAGTTCTTTATAAATTTTATGTATTAACCCCTTATCAGATATAATTTGCAAATATTTTCTACCATTAAACAGTTTGACTTTTAATCTTGCTTACGGTTTCCTGTGCTGTGCAGAAGCTTTTCAGTTTATCTTTGCTTTTGAAGAAGCCTTTGCTTTGGGTATTAAAAAAAAAAAAAAAATCATGATCAGGAAATGTTCCAAGTAAAAGTTTTTAAAACAAAAGTAGCTTCATGTTTTAAAATTTTTAATTAACTATATTGTGGTTAAATATACATTATAAAATTTACTATTTTAATCATTGTAAGTGCACCATTCACTACCATTAAGTACATTACCTTCTTATGCAAACATCACCACTGTCCACCTGCAGAACTTTTTCATCATCTCAAACTGAATTGTTTTATTTCTAAAATATGAAGCTAGTATGGTTTTCCAGATGGCTCAGTGGTAAAGAATCCGCCTGCCGACGCAGGAGCCACAGGAGATGCAGGTTCAAGCACTCCGTCCAAAAGATTCTGTGGAGTACCGAAGTGTGATGATACATGCAAAATGACTGGCATACAGTAGGCACTCAAGAGGAAATCTTAGCTGTTTCTTCTGCATCTCACTCTTCCCAACAGTTGTTTCATATCTCCTAGAGTATGTTTTCTATCCTCTTTTTTTTAAGTAAACAGTTTTATTGAGCTGTAATTCACGTATACAGTAACCTATTTCAGTGGTACAAGTCATCAGTTTTTGGTATATTACATTATTAATTTTTTAATTCTGAAATACTTACAAAATTTGGCATTTTAGCCCTTCTTAAGGTTATATTTCAGTGGCCTTAATTCACAGTGTTGTGTAACATAAGCACTATTTCCAGCATTTTTTCATTACCCTAAATAGAAACTCTTTAATAGTTAAGCAAAAACTTCCACTCCTACTAAAACTCTCCTCAGCCCACCATAATGTCTCATGTACTTTCAGTCTCTATAATTTGCCTTATCTGGGTATCCCACGTTAGTGGAAACATACACAATATTTGTGCCTTAGGGTCTGGATTATTTTATTTAACATAATGTCTCTGCTGCTGCTGCTGATAATGTCTCTAACTTTCATTTATGTTGTAGCATATATCAGAACTTCATTCCTTTTTTATGGTTGGGTGATACTCCCTTGTACATACATACCACATTTTGTTTATTCATCTGTTGATGAGCACTTTTATTTCTGTCTTTTGGCTGTGTGAACAATGCTGCAGTGAACATTGGCATACGTTTATCTGTTCAGGTTCCTGTTTTCAGTCCTTCATGTATAAACTTAGGGGTAAAATTGCTAGATCATATGGTGATTTTATATTTAGCTTTTTAAAAAACCACCAAACTTTTCCACAGTGGCTGCATTGCACCATTGAGTGTTCATCATACAGTTAATTTACTGATTTGCAATCTTTCTACTGTTAATTTGTTTTCACATATAAATTTTCCTCTTAGCACTGCTTTTACTGCACCACATAAGTTTTGTTTTGTCCTATTCTTGTTTTCATTCATTTCAAAATATTTTCCAATTTCCCTTTTGATTTTTTATTTGATCCAGTTGCTTACAAGTATGTTGTTTAATTTCTCATGTAAGTGAATTTTTCAGTTTTATTTCATATCTAGTTTCATTCCTTTGTGATCAGAAAAGATATTCTGTATGGTTTTAATAATTTTTGATTTATTGAATTCTTTTGTAGCCTAACATGGTCTTCCTGAAGAATCTTCAGTGTGCACTTGAGAAAACTATGTAATCTTCTGTTGTCAGGTGGAATCTTGTTTCTCTTTCCATTAGATCCTGTTGGTTTATAATGTTCTAATATTTACTGGTCTTATATGTGGTTGTTCTAACATTTATTGAAAATTGGTAAGTTGAAATTTGCCAACTGTTATTGTACAAGTGTCCATTTCTCTCAAATTCTGTCCATGTTTCCATCATATATTTTGGATCCGCCAATGTTTGGTGGATTTTTTATATATATAATTGTTATAACAGCATGGTGAATGGGCTCTCTTCTCAATATTTAATGTTCTTCATTGTCCTTTGTAACTTTTTTTACCTCAAGTCTCTATTTTTTGTTCCTATCGTTGGATCTAAAGTGAATCACTTACATGTAGCTTGTATGAGTTGGATCATGCTTTCTATCCATTTTGTTCCTCTGTACCTTTGATTGGAAAGTCTCATCTATTTACATTTAAAGTAGTTACTAATAAGGAAAGATTTATGCTTGTTATTTTGTTTTCCATATGTCTCATAGCTTTTTGTCCCTCATTTCCTCCATTACTGCCTTCTTTTGTACTTAGCTGATCTTGTAGTTACCTGTTTGATTCCCTTCTCAATCTGTTTTGTGTATATTCTATAGCTATTTTGGGCTTCCCTGGTGGCTCAGATGGTAAAGAATCTGCCTACAATGCAGGTGACCCAGGTTCAGTCCCTGGGTTGAGAAGACCCCCTGGAGAAGGGAATGGCAACCCACGCCAGTATTCTTGCCTGGAGAATTGCATGGACAGAGGAAGCTGGTGAGTCCATGAGGTCTCAAAGAGTCGTACACGACTGAGCGACTAACACTTCACTTACCGCTATTTTGTCTTTGGTTACCATGGAGATTACATATAACTTCCTAAAGATATAAACCTGTAATTTGGATTGATACCAACTTCAGTCACATGCAAAAATACTATTCCTATAAAGCTCTATGCCTCATTTTTATTATTGACATTACAGATAACATCTTTATTCATTTTGTGCCCTAAAACACATTTATAATTATTTTTTATGCATTTATCTTTAAAATCCTGTTTTTTATACTCTTTCTCTGCAGTCACCCATCATGATTAAACTGTAAGAAGAGCCTCTAGCCTCTTTTATCCTAGAAAAAATCTTTTTTCTTTTTTTTTGGCGCCACGGCATGTGGTATCTTAGTTCCCCCACCAGGAATTGAACTTAGGCCCTCTGCAGTGGAAGTGCAGAGTCTTAACCACTGCACCATCAAGGAAGTCCTCAGATCATTTTTTTCCCTTTGGCTGCACTGGGTCTTCGTTGCTGCGTGTGGACTTTCTCCAGTCAGGGGCTACTCTTTATTGCAGTGCTCAGGCTTTGTTGCAGAGCGTGTCTCTGGAGCACACAGGCTGTATGGTGCACACAGTAGTCGTGCACTCAGTGCAGTCTAGAGCACACGGTAGCTGTGACGTACAGGCTGCGTTGCTCCCTGGGATATGGGATCCTTCCAGAGTAGGGATGGAACTCATATCTCCTGCATTGGCAGGCAGTTTCTTAACCACTGTACCACCAGGGAAGTCCCCCAAAAGTCATTTTATGATAATAATACTAATAATAAATACAGATTGCATTAACAGAACTGATAAAGAACTCTCCACATGTGATTGATTTAGCTCCTAATGTAGGGTAGAATATATCAGATCATCACTGTTTAGTCTCAGGAATTATGATGATTTATGAAAGTTCAGTCTGCCACTTAGAAATGGAAAAGCATTGGAAAGGAGCCCATAACCACATTTACATATTGTTCTGTTTTTTATAGAAGCTTGCGTGTGTTTATGTGCTCAGTCGTGTCCCAGCTCTTTGCAATCCCATGAACTGCAGCCATCAGGCTCCTGTGTCCATGGAATTTCCTAGGCAAGAATACTGGAGTGGGTTGCCATTTCCTGCTCTAGGGGTTCTTCCCACTCCAGGGATCGACCTTGCAAATCCTGTATATCTTGCACTGGCAGATGGATTCTTTACCACTTGAGTCACTTGGTTATGTATAAATATGTTTGTATCTGGCATTGAATAGGCAACAGCTGTTGTTCTAGCTCCCTCTAGTGATAATATATTCCTGATGGACTTTTAATAACATGATTTACTATACTCTAATAAAAAATAAGATTTAAGATACTTCAAAAATTATATCCCATTCATACATTGGAATATTATGTAGCCTTAAAAAAGAAGGAATTTTGATACCTCCTACAATATGGATGAATTTTTAAAGTATTATTTCAGGTGAAGAGCCAGTCATATTTGAGTACTCTAGGTACCTGTCATTCCACTTATGATAGGTACCTAGAGTAGTCAAATGCATGGAAACAGAATGGAGAGTGGTGGTTACCAGAGGATGGTGGCAGTTATTGTTCAGTGGGTACATAGATTCAGTCGTACAAGATGGAGTGTTCTCCAGATAGATGCAGTGATGGTTGTATAAAGTATAACTGTGAATGTACTTAATACTCTGAGCTACACACTTAAGATTTGTTAAAATGGGAAATTTTACATTATATGTATTTTACCAGGAAAACTTTGCAAGAAATCCATTACCTCAACTTGTGAAATATTCCTCCAGTCGTTTCTATAGACTAGAAAATTATATAGCCTTCCCTTAGGAAATGTGTGTCTCAAGCTCTAAATGCCATCAGAATTCATGGGAGAGATAGAAAAACATAATTTTGTGATGAAAATTGGAAATTAACATGTCTTAAAGTGTAGAAATTACAAATTACATCATCATTGCTATAGCAATGATAGTATTATAAACTAGAAATTTGGAAAGTGAAATAATACTTTTTAATACACATGTAGTTATTTTTTTCTCTGTAAAAGCACAATAATAGTATTTTCCAACCTGAGCATGTCTTAGAAATTACACATGCTAGTAAAGTAATGCTCAAAATTCTCCAAGCCAGGCTTCAGCAATACGTGAACTGTGAACTTCCAGGTGTTCAAGCTGGTTTTAGAAAAGGCAGAGGAACCAAAGATCAAATTGCCAACATCTGCTGGATCATCGAAAAAGCAAGAGAGTTCCAGAAAAACATCTATTTCTCCTTTATTGACTATGCCAAAGCCTTTGACTGTGTGGATCACAATAAACTGTGGAAAATTCTGAAAGAGATGGGAATATCAGACCCCCTGACCTGCCTCTTGAGAAACCTGTATGCAGGTCAGGAAGCAACAGTTAGAACTGGACATGGAACAACAGACTGGTTCCAAATAGGAAAAGGAGTATGTCAGGGCTGTATATTGTCACCCTGCTTATTTAACTTCTATGCAGAGGACATCATGAGAAACATCTGAAAGAGATGGGAATACCAGACCACCTGACCTGCCTCTTGAGAAACCTGTATGCAGGTCAGGAAGCAACAGTTAGAACTGGACATGGAACAACAGACTGGTTCCAAATAGGAAAAGGAGTATGTCAGGGCTGTATATTGTCACCCTGCTTATTTAACTTCTATGCAGAGGACATCATGAGAAACGCTGGGCTGGAAGAAGCACAAGCTGGAATCAAGATTGCCGGGAGAAATATCAATAACCTCAGATATGCAGATGACATATCTGCATATCCAAAGTATTAGAATTTCAGCTTCAGCATCAGTCCTTCCAGTGAACACCCAGGACTGATCTCTTTTAGGATGGAATGGTTGGATCTTCTTGCAATCCAAGGGACTCTCAAGAATCTTTTCCAGCACCACAGTTCAAAAGCATCAATTCTTCAGCGCTCAGCTTTCTTCACAGTCCAACTCTCACATCCATACTTGCTATTCTTTGGAACTCTGCATTCAGATGCTTATATCTTTCCTTTTCTCCTTTGCTTTTCGCCTCTCTTCTTTTCACAGCTATTTGTAAGGCCTCCCCAGACAGCCATTTTGCTTTTTTGCATTTCTTTTCCATGGGGATGGTCTTGATCCCTGTCTCTTGTACAATGTCACGAACCTCCATCCATAGTCTATCAGGCACTCTATCAGATCTAGTCCCTTAAATCTATTTCTCACTTCTGCTGTATAATCATAAGGGATTTGATTTAGGTCATACCTGAATGGTCTAGTGGTTTTCCCTACTTTCTTCAATTTAAGTCTGAATTTGGCAATAAGGAGTTCATGATGTGAGCCACAGTCAGCTCCCAGTCTTGTTTTTGTTGACTGTATAGAGCTTCTCCATCTTTGGCTGCAAAGAATGTAATCAGTCTGATTTCGGTGTCAACCATCTGGCGACGTCCATGTGTAGAGTCTTCTCTTGTTGTGTTGGAAGAGAGTGTCGCTATGACCAGTGTGTTCTCTTGTCAAATCTCTATTAGTCTTTGCCCCGCTTCATTCCGTACTCCAAGGCCAAATTTGCCTGTTACTCCAGGTGTTTCTTGGCTTCCTACTTTTGCAATGAAAAGTAGGGCGTTAGTTCTAAAAGTTCTTGTAGGTCTTCATAGAACCGTTCAACTTCAGCTTCTTCAGCGTTACTGGTTGGGCATAGGCTTGGACTACTGTGATATTGAATAGTTTGCCTTGGAAACAGATCATTCTGCTGTTTTTGAGATTGCATCCAAGTATCCAAGTACTGCGTTTCGGATTCTTTTGTTGACCATGATGTCTACTCTATTTCTTCTAAGGGATTCCTGCCTACAGTAGTAGATATAATGGTCATCTGAGTTAAATTTACCCATTCCAGTCCATTTTAGTTCGTTGATTCCTAGAATGTCGACATTCACTCTTGCCATCTCCTGTTTGACCACTTCCAATTTGCCTTGATTCATGGCCCTAACATTCCAGGTTCCTGTGCAGTATTGCTCTTTAGAACATCGGACCTTGCTTCTATCACCAGTCATATCCACAGCTGGGTATTGTTTTTGCTTTGGCTTCATTCTTTCTGGAGTTATTTCTCCACTGATCTCCAGTAGCATATTGGGCACCTACTGACCTGGGGATTTCCTCTTTCAGTATCCGATCATTTTGCCTTTTCACACTGTTCATGGGGTTCTCAAGGCAAGAATGCTGAAGTGGTTTGCCATTACCTTCTCCAGTGGACCACATTCTGTCAGACCTCTCCACCATGACCTGTCCGTCTTGGGTGGCCCCACACGGCATGGCTTAGTTTCATCAAGTTAGACAAGGCTGTGGTCCGTTTGATCAAATTGGCTAGTTTTCTGTGATTACGGTTTAGTGTGTCTGCTCTCTGATGCCCTCTCACAACACCTACCATCTTACTTGGGTTTCTCTTACCTTGGACGTGGGGTATCTCTTCACGGCTGTTCCAGCAAAGCACAGCTGCTGCTCCTTACCTTGGATGAGGTCGCCCCTCCTGACCTTGAACATGGAGCAGCTCCTCTAGGCCCTCCTGTGCCCACGCAACCACCGCTCCTTGGATGTGGGTTTGCTCCTCTCGGCCACCACCCCTGAGCTTGGACGTGGAGTAGCTCCTCTCAGCCGCTGCCCCTGACCTTGGACGTGGGGTAGCTCGTCTCGGCTGCCGCCCCTGACTCGGCTGCAGCGACGCTCTCTGTCTTGGTGACATCCAGGATCGCTGTCTGCAGCATGTCTGACGTCTGCTTCCTCAGCTGCTTGGCTTCCTGCTCTGTCAGACATGCAGCCAGACCTGTATACCCTACCCAAATTTATCAACATTTTGCCACATTTGCTGTATGTCTCTCTATACACACATACACATTTTTGCAGGGGAAAATATTTTTGTCCCTTGAAAATTCTGAAAGCAAGTTGCAGACATTCAGCCCTCTGCATTTTAGCAATTAACCCTTTCAACTAGGATACTTTCCTAACTGATCACAATACCATTATCATATGTTAGAAAATAAGCAGTATATCAATAATATTATTAATATACAAACCATATTTATATTTTCCCAGTTGTCCTAAAAGTCTTTTATTTCAGTTTATTTTGTTTTCTTTGAATCTAGAATCCAAACCGGAGAAGGCAATGGCACCCCACTCCAGTACTCTTGCCTGGAAAATCCCATGGACAGAGGAGCCTGGTGGGCTGCAGTCCATGGGGTCGCTGAGTCGGACACGACTGAGCGACTTCACTTTCACTTCTCACTTTCATGCATTGGAGAAGGAAATGGCAACCCACTCCAGTGTTCTTGCCTGGAGAATCCCAGGGACGGGGGAGCCTGGTGGGCTACTGTCTATGGGGTCGCACAGAGTCGGACACGACTGAAGCGACTTAGCAGCAGCAGCAGCAGCAGCAGAATCCAAACAGTTAACATTTATTACATGAGATTGCTATGTCTATTATTTTATTCTAGAATATTCCCCATCTTTTGTTTTTTATTTATTTGATGCTTTTTGAGGAGCTTATTTTATAGAATGTACTGCATTCCACAATTTTTAAATTATTTCTTCGTAATTAGATTTAGGTTAAATCTTGGTATGAATATTACAAATGTGACATTATCCAGTATTGCCATATTGGATCATTTGGTTAAGGTGGTATCCACCAGATCTCTCCAACATAAAGATATATTTTTATTATTGTAAATTAGTAAGTAAACTGTGGGTGGTATTTAAGGCTGTGGCTTGTTCTCTAGCAGTCTTTTTTTTTAAATCTAATATTTTAGCATCCATTATGATCATTGCCTAAAGTGGTGAGTTCATTTACAGTTGCTAACTGGTAATTTTCTAACTCTGTCATTTCTTCAACACTTATTAGCTGATACTTTTCTCTGAACATGAGCTTTGACTTTTCCTCCCTTTGCACTCTCTCTTGTTTTTCTTCTCTTTTGAATATCATATGGATTCATGAAAATTTAAATATATTACTATCATAATCCATTGCCATCATTTTGTGGAGGAATGCTGAAATTTCCCATATTTTTTCACAGGAGACACTTTGGCTGGATCTTGTTTCTTTTAAACATAACCTCATTCATCTTTGAGCATTTCCCTACTTTCTATGACAGAAAGGTATCATTCACTCAGGTCCTTTTGTTTATTTTGGTATTTGTTTTTTACTTCTTTGCAGCTGTTTTTCAGATTTACCTTGTACTTTCCTTGCCTTGGATTCTACATCAGTTATTTGACTCAGGAAGTTCTGGTTTCTTTTAATGAGAATTATTAGTTAGAAATCAAACTCTGGGTACTTGACATGCTGTTTGCTGCTAGGTTGTCATTGTTACTGAGGTGCAGCAATGCTTTTAGGCTTGTTCAGAACCATGAAATAAATATATATTATGTACACATATACATGTATTAATTTTTTATTACCGTGTAACAAATTGCTACAATCTTAGCAGCTCAGAACATTACCCATTTATTATCTCACAGATTCCCTGGAATTTCAGGAGTCTAGACATTTCTGCTCTGTCTCACAAGGGGAATCAAGATAGCAACCAAATCTTTGATCTCATCTGAGACTTGAGATTCTTATCCAGGCTCTCTTTTATTTTATTGGACTTGTGGAATTCAGTGGTGGTTTGCTTCTTTTAAGCTACTAATAAAGAGACAGAGTCTGCTTCTTCAAATCTCTGAGTTCAAGGAAAGGCTAAGCATTTATTGAGATATATTTCATTAACCATACAGTTCACCCATTTACAGCATCTGTTCGGTAACTTTTAGTATATCCACAGAGTTGTACATCCATCACCACAGTCAGTTTCAGGACAATTTTGTTATCCCTGAAAGAAACCCCACATTCCTTGTTGATTAACCCCTAATTTCCTCATTCCTCCCAGGTTTAGGCAGCAACTATTCTTCGTGTCCCTATTGTTGTTGTTCAGTCACTAAGTCATGTTCTACTCTTTGCAACCCTATCAACTTCAGCGCGCCAGGCTTTTCTGACCTTCACTATCTCCCTGAGTTTACTCAAACTCATGTCCATTGAGATAGTGATGCCATCCAACCATCTTATCCTCTGTCACCCCCTTCTCCTCTTGACCTCAGTCTTTACCAGGATCAGGGTCTTTTTCAGTGAGCTAGTTCTTCGCATAAGGCAGCCAAAGTATTGGAGCTTCAGCTTCAGCATCACTCCTTCCAAGGACTATTCAGGACTGACTGACTGCCTTTGGGACTGACTGGTTTGATTTCCTTGTAGCCCACAGGACTCTCAAGAGTCTTCTCCAATACCACAGTTGAAAAGCATCAGTTCTCTGGTGCTCAACTTTCTTTAAGGTCCAATTCTTACATCCATACATGATACTGGAAAAACCATAGCTTTGACTATACACACCTTTGTTGGCAAAGTGATATCTCTGCTTTTTTGATATTTGTCTTGGCTGTTCTTCCAAGGAGCAAGTGTCTTTAATTTCATGGCTACAGTCACAATCCACATTGATTTTGGAGCCCAAAAAATGAAATCTGACACAGTTTCCAATTCTCCCTATCTATTTGCCATGAAGTGATAGGACCAGTTGCCATGATCTTAGTTTTTTGAAGACTGAGTTTTAAGTTAACTTTTCACTCTCCTCTTTTCCCTTCATCGAGAAGCTCTTTAGTTCCTTTTCACTTTTTGTCATTACAGTGGTATCATCTGCATATCTGAGAATATTGATATTTCTCCCGGAAATCTTGATTCCAGCTTGTGATTCATCCAGCCCAGCATTTTGCATGGTGTACTGTACATATAAGTTAAATAAGCAAGGTGACAATAGACAACCTTGATGTACTCCTTTCCCAGTTTGGAACTAGTCCATTGTTCCATGTCCAGTTCTAACTGTTGTTTCTTGTCCTGCTTACAGGTTTCTCAGGAGACATGTAATGTGGTCTGGTATTCCCGTCTCATTAAAAATATTCCACAATTTGTTGTGATCCACACAGTGAAAGGCTTTAGCATAGATTTTTTTGTCCCTTATAGATTTGCCTATTCTGGACGTTTCATATTGAAGTTATGCTATGTGTGTTCCTTTGAAACAGTTTCATTTACCAAATCATTTCCAAGGTTTACATATGCCATACCTTGTATCATTCCTTTTTTTTTTTTTGCCTTTTTCTTTCCCCTTTTTTATATTTTGCCAGGTAATACTCAGTTGTGGAAATACCATATACCACATTTTATTTATCCTTTCATCATTGATAGACATTTGGGTTATCTCCACTTTTGCCTATCATGATTAATGCTTCTGTGAACATTTGGTATACATCCCTATTGTCTTTCTTAATTTTATAGTATTTAAATGTATAGACATATCATGGTTTATCCAACGAGCCTCCTTTGGGAAAGGGCATTTCAGTTGTTTCTAAGCTTTGTACCATACATAATGCTTTATCCATAACCTTGGCCATACGATGCTTGATACGATTGTGAGGGTAAGTTCATAGTAGAGTTACTTAGTAAGTAGTAAGTAAATATATAATTTTATAAACATTGCTAAATTATCCTTCTGTTATGGTTATTCCTTTCGCAGTCCTTTTAGAAATGTCAGAGAGTTCTAGTTGCCCACAGTCCTGATAATATTGTCACACGTGTAAATTTTTATCAGTTTGATAGGTGTGAAACTCACCAGGGAGTTTTCATTTCCATTTTCATCATAAGCGAAATTGTTGAGCATCTTTTCACGTGTATTTTCTTTTTCTGTTAAGTGTCCATACTTCCCCCCCATTTTTCTATCAGATTGTTAGTCTTTTCCCCCCTTATTTTTAAGTGTTCCTTATATATTAAGGAGATTTGCCATTTATAAATTGCAAATATTTTTCGTTGGTTTGTTAGTTTGTTATTTCTCTTTTGTACCTATTGACTTTATGTCTGTTGTTATCCCAGTAGCATACTGTGTTGAACACTGAAATACAATGCCTCTAAGTTTGGCTATTTTGGCTTCTTCCAACTGTTTGGCTAATTCTTAGTTCCTTGATTTTTCCATATGAATTTTAAGATTATCTTGTTGACTTATGCAAAAAAGACAGCTGGAATTTTGACCAAAAAAAAAAAAAATGTATAGATTAACTGGGGGAGGGTTATATCTTAACAATATTAAGATTCTGATCCATGAACACAGGATGCCTTTCTAGTTATTCAATTCTTTTAAAATTTCTTTTAACAATGGTTTTCAATATGTAAGTCTTGTATTTCTTTTGTTAAACATATTCCTAGGCATTTTTATTCTTTCAGTTTTATCGTAAATGGAATTTTAAAATCCATATAGGTATGTTTATTGCTCGTATATAGAAATACACTTGATTTTTGTATACTGATCTAATATGGTGCAAGTCTCACTGAACTCAGTAAACAGTCCTAATAGTCTTTTTTTTTTTAATTACAATATTATCTTTATTACAGTGGTTTGAACTGAACTAGCAATATCTTCAAGATATGCCTGTATATTTTTTTGTGAGATGCCTATTCATATCATTGCACATTTAAAAAAATGTATTTATTTTTTAATTGAAGGATAGTTGCTTTACAGAATTTTGTTGTTTTCTCTCAAACCTCAGTGTGAATCAGCCATAGGTATACATACATCCCTTCCCTTTTGAAACTCCCTCACATCTCCCTCCCCATCCCACCCCTCTAAGTTGATACAGGCCCCTGTTTGAGTTCCCTGACCCATAGAGCAAATTCCAGTTGACTATCTATTTTACATATGGTAATGTAAGTTTCCTTGTTACTCTTTCCTTATATCTCACCCTCTCCTCCCCTCTCCCCATGCCCATAAGTCTATTCTCTGTGTCTGTTTCTCCATTGCTCCCCTGTAAATAAATTCTTCAGTACCATTTTTATAGATTCCATGTATATGCGTTAGAATATGATGTTTAACAGTCCTAATAGTGTTTTTATGGATTCTGTAGTTTGACTCTGGACTTTGCATATGAAGATGACTTTTATTATGTGCTATGCTCAGTCGCTCAGTTGTGTCTGACTCTGCAACCCCATGGACTGTAGCCTGCCAGGCTCTTCTGTTCATGGAATTCTCCAGGCAAGAATACTGGAATGGGTTGCCATGCCCTCCTCCAGAGGATCTTCCCAACCGAGGGATCAAACCCAAGTCTCCTGCACTGCAGGCGGATTCTTTACCAGCCAAGATACCAGGGAAGCCCAACTTTATTCATACAAAGGTCCATATTTTCATGTAGTCAAATTTTTGTTTTGTTTTTGTTTGTATTGTGCTTCTGGTTTTGGATCATTATTAGAAAAGCTTTCCCACATCCAGGTTTTAAACACAGTAAAAAATTCAGCCTTGTTTTCTTCTAGTAATTGTTGAATTTCGATTTTTGCATCTAATTCCCTGATTTATTCAGAATTTTTCTGGTATGCAATATTAAGCTAGGCTATAATCATTGGCTATTTTGAGAAAGCTAATCCTTACCAAGTGCCCACTTTATACACTGTACCAAGCACTTTACATATATTATCTCTTTTAATCTGTTCCACTACCTTGTAAAAGACCATATACAGTTATTGAAGAAGCTAAGCCTCAAAGAGATTAAATAATTTCTCTAGTGTTACACAGCTAGTAAGTGACATGTTGTTGTTTCATTGCCAGGTCATGTCTGACTCTTTGCAACCTCATGGACTATAGCTCACCTGGCTCCTCTGTCCATGGAATTTCCCAGGCAAGAATAGTGGAATGGGTTGCTGTTTCCTTCTCCAGCAGATCCTCCCAACCCAGGGATTGAACCTGGGTCTCACTCACTGTGACTTCCCTGGTGGCTCAGACGGTAAAGTGTCTGCCTGCAGAGCAGGAGACCCGGGTTCAATCCCTGGGTCAGGAAGATCTCCTGGAGATCTTATTTTTCTGACTTCACTCTGTATGACAGATTCTAGCTTCATCCACATCACCATTATTGACCAATTTTGTTCTTTTTATGGTTGAGTCATATTCCATTGTATATATGTACCACAGCTTCTTTATCCATTCACCTGTCACTGGGTGGACATGTAGGCTCCTTCCATGTCCTAACTATTGCAAATATTGCTTCAGTGAACATTGGGGTACATGTATGTTTTTGAATTACAATTTTCTCAGGGTATATGGAATTGCCAGGTCATATGATAGTTTTATTCCTAGTTTCAAGAAATTTATTCTTATTAAACATTAAGTTTTTGCTACCAAAGTAGATTATTATAAAAATTGCTTAATATTTCCCAAGGCACAACATATATTTATTATTTATCTGATGCATGGTAGGTGATAACCTAAAGAAGATTGCAAGATTTTACAAAAGCACTAATATGGTTCACCTATGTTCATCAGATGTTGATTTCTGACACATTTCTTTCACTACCTCTCTCCCTGCCTCCTGTCTTTCCTTCTTATATACACACAGACATATTTTTTCTCAGTTTTTTTATAAAAAGTTACATTTTAACCAATGACTCAGAAATATTTCAGAATGTATAGTTCCTATGAACCAGGAAATTTTCTTCAGAATCTTAACATCACTACAATACTTTTATCTATTACACAGTTCATAATCAAATTTTACTAATTGTGTCAATTATATCCTTTATAACAGTTGTTTTCTGTTGTGATTCAGGCTCCAGTATACAATTGTGCATAGCATCTACTTGCCATGTCTCTTTATTCTCCTTTAATTTGGAGTACTTCTCCAGCCTTTGTCTTTTATCATACTGATAAAATACTGATCATGGCATCCAGTCCCACCACTTCATGGCAAATAGATGGGGAAACAGTGGCTGACTTTTTTTTTCTGGGCTCGAAAATCACTGCAAATGGTGATTACAACCATGATATTAAGACGTTTACTCCTTGGAAGGAAAGATGACCAACCTAGACAGCATGTTAAAAAGTAGAGACATTACTTTGCCAAAAAAGGTCCGTCTAGTCGAGGCTATGGTTTTTCCAGTGATTTTTCCATTCTCACATCCATATGGATGTGAGAGTTGGACTATAAAGAAAGCTGAGTGCCGAAGAATTGATGCTTTTGAACTGTGGTGTTGGAGAAGACTCTTGAGATTCCCTTGGACTGGAAGGAGATCCAACCTAGGTATTTTATTTGGAGAAGGCAATGGCACCCCACTCCAGCACTCTTGCCTGGAAAATCCCATGGATGGAGGAGCCTGGTGGACTGCAGTCCATGGGGTTGCTAAGAGTCGGACACGACTGAGCGACTTCACTTTCACTTTTCACTTTCATGCATTGGAGAAGGAAATGGCAACCCACTCCAGTGTTCTTGCCTGGAGAATCCCAGGGACGGGGGAGCCTGGTGGGCTGCCGTCTACGGGGTCACACAGAGTTGGACACGACTGAAGCGACTTAGCAGCAGTAGCAGCAGGTATTTTATTATTTTCAATGCTACTACAAATACAGTGGTTTTCTTAATTTCTCTTTCTGATAGTTATTAATATATAGATGCACAGCTGATTGTTGAATTTTGATTTTACTAAATTTATCATTTCTGGCTTTTTTTGATGGAATCTTTGGGGTTTTCTACATATCATCTGCAAATAGAGACAGTTCTATTTCTTCCTTTTTATATTTGGATGGCTTTTATTTCTTTTTCTTCCCTAACTACTCTGACTATAACCTCAAGTGGTATGTTGGATGAAAACAGTGAGTGAAGGCATTTTTGTCTTGTTCCTGATCTTAGAGGAAAAGCTGTTTCATTCTTTCATAATTGAATATGATGCTAGTTGTGGACTTGTCATCAGTGTTCTTTATTATGTTGAGGTACTTTCCTTTACCCACTTTATTGAGTGTTTTCATTGTAAATAGATGTTGAACTTTTTCAAATGGTTTTTCTTCATCTGAAGAGATGATCGCAGGCTTTTATCCTTTATATAGTTGTTCTGGTATATCACATTGATTTTACAGATGTTAGACCATTCTTGCATCCCTAGAATAAATTCAACTTGATCATAAAATACAGTCCTTTTAGGGTATTATTGAATTTAGTTTGTTAATGTTTTGTTAAGGATAGCTGCATCTCTTTTCATCAGAGTTATTAGCCTGTAATATTCTTTTCTTGTCGTGTCCTTACATCATTTTGTAAGGGTATCAGGGTAATACTGACCTCATAAAATGTGTTGAGTACTTTCCTTCTCTTCTGTTTTTTGGAAGTATTTCAGAAGGATTTGTATTAGTTCTTCTATGTTGTTTGGTAGAATTCATCAGTGAAGCCAACTGTTTCTGTGTTTTTTGTTGCTGTTGTTAGGAGTATTTAACTGATTCAGTCTCCTTACTAGTAATCAGGCTGTTCAGACTTTCTGTTTTTTCATGATTCAGTCTTGGTAGTAGGATATGTGTTTCCAGGGATTCATCTGTTTCTTTTAAGTTGTCCTATTTATTGGAATATAATTGTTTGCAGTAGTGTCATACGATCTTTTGTGTTTCTGAGGTATCTTTGTAATGTCTCCTTTTTAATTTTATTTTATTTGAGTTTTCTCTTTTTTGGTTGAGTCTAGCTAAAGCTTTGTTCTGTTTATATTTTTTTAAAATCCATTCTTCGTTTCATTGACCTTTTCTTTTGTCATTTTAGTGTGTATTTTATTTATTTCCAGTCTGATCTTTGTTACTTTTTTCCTTCTTTGGCCTTAGTATTTATTTAATTCCTTCAGTTGTAAAGTTAGGGTATTTATTTGAGATTTTTCTTGATTTGTTAACGTAGGCATTTAATTGCTGTGAACATCCCTCTTAGAACTGCTTTTGTGGCATCCCATAAGTTTTGGTATGTTGCGTTTTGATTTGTTTCAAGATTTGTGTTTTTCTTTAATATTTATTATTTATTTATTTGGCTGCACTGGGTCTTAGTTGTGGTGTACAGACCCTTAGTTGTGGCCTGTGGGGTCTCGTTTCCCAACCAGGGATTGAACATGGACCCCCTGCTTTGGCAGTGCAGAGGCTTAGCCACTGGACTACCAGAGAAATCCTTCAAGATTTGTTTTACATATTTCTTTTATTTCTTCATTGACCCTTTGGTTGTTCAGTAGCACTGTTGTTCAGTCTCCACATATTTGTAAATTTTCTAGTTTTCTTCTGATTAACTTGTACTTCAGTACTGTTATGGTGGGAAAGATGCTTGAGATTACTTCAGTCTTCGTAAATTTTTTAAGACTTTTGTGGCCTAACATATGATCTGTCCTGGAGAATATTCCACATACTTGAGAGTATCTTGTTGCTTTGGGGTGGAATATTTTGTATGTATGTTAAGTCCACCTTGTGCTGTGCTTAGTCGCTCAGTAGTGTCTGACTCTCTGTTACCCCTTGGACTGTAGCCCATCAGGATCTCTGTCCATAAAGATTCTCCAGGCAAAAATACTGGAGTGGGTTGCCATGCCCTCCTCCCGGGAATCTTCCAAACCCAGGGATTGAACCCTGGTCTCCCATATTACAGGTGGATTCCTTTACCATTTGAGCCATGAGGGAAGCCCTAGGTCCACCTTCGGTGTTTAATTAGAAGTCCACCCCTTGCCTGCAGAAGGAAATGGCAACCCACTCCAGTATTCTTGTCTGGAAAATCCCATAGACAGAGGAGCCTGGTAGGTTACAGTCCATGGGGTCGTAGAGTTGGACATAGCTGAGCGACTTCACTTCTTCTTCATGTGTGTAATCTTTAGGTTTTTCTACATATAAAATCATGTTGTCAGTGAATAGGGATAACTACTTCTTCCTAATTTGAATGTCTATTTCTTTTTCTTGCCTACTTGCTCTGCCTAGAACCTCTAGTATAATATTTACTAGAAGTGGCAAAAGTGGACACTATTTGTAATTCTGGGGGAAAAACTTTCAGTCTTTCACCATGAAATATGTTGTTAGTTGTGGGTTTTTCATATATGGCTTTTATCATAGTGAGTTTCCTTCTATTTCTTGTTCATTAAGTGTTTTTATTATAAAAAGATGTGGAATTTTGTTATTCTTTTATTGCATCAATTGAGATGATTTGGAGTTTTTTTCCTTCAGTCTATTAAGGTGCCATACCACACTGATTAATTTTTGTCTGTTGACCCATTCTAAAATTCCAGGAATAAATCCCACTTGGTCATAGTGTATAACCTTTTTAATGTACTACTTTGGTTTGCTTGTATTTTGTTCAAGACTTCTATGTCAGTATTTGTAAAGGATATTTGTAATTTTCTTGTAGTGTCTTTTTACCTGTCTTGGGTATCTGTGTAAAAGTTTACAAAATATGTTCTGAATGCCAAAAAAATAAAAATAAACCCAGCCCCTTGAGGCTACAGCTATGACGATAATCTGATAATAGGCCTTTTTCTTGGAAGGACTGGACATTTCTGTCTGCTGCCTCTTCTCTCTGCCCTTGGGGAGGGAGAAGGGTAGCTAGGTAAAAACTGTTTCTCTGTTTGTAACACTTCCGGACCCAGGATTCAAACCTGTGTCTCCTGCATTGATAGGCAGATTCTTTACCATTGCACCACCTGGGAAGCCACTCAGTTTCCTCTTAGTCATGGCTTTCTCTGGCTGGCTTCTCACCTGACAGGCATGACTTTCTAGGATGTGCTTGTGAGCATCCTCCTCCCAGGCTCTGTCTGGTGCATCCCTCCATCCTTCCCTCCATGTCTTCACTTTCTTTTGGAGGAGTTTTTTCTTGTGAAGAGCTTCCCTGGTGGCTCAGAGGTGAGGAGTCTGCCTGCAATGCAGGAGACCCAGATTCAACCCCTAAGTTGGAGGGATACCCTGGAGACAGGAATGGCAACCCACTCCAGCATTCTTGCCTGGAGAATCCCATGGACAGAGCCTGGTGGGCTACAGTCCATGGCGTCGCAAAGAGTCAGACACAATTCACCGATCAACATTTCATTTTTTCATTTCAGAGGGCCTGTGATCAGGGGCTCTGCCACCCATGAGAGCTGGGTGATTAAGGGATGTTCCTTGGTTGGCAGTTGCCAAAACCAGGGCTCCAGTCATGTGCACAAGGTCCTTTACAGGGGATACAGTTGACCTGGAGTGAAACAGAGGGATAATACAAAGAAGGCACTTAACAGTCTCCAGTCTTTGGAGAGTATTTTAGTCTGCCCCTCCCCGTGAAGACGTGTGTTACATTATATGCCTGACCCTCAGTTCATAGATTTAAGATAATTAAATGGCCCCTTACACAGAAAGCTGGATTTAGAAAAGGCAGAGGAACCAGAGATCAAATTGCCACCATCTGTTGGATCATCAAAAAAGCAAGAGAGTTCCAGAAAAACATCTACTTCTGTTTTATTGACTATGTCAAAGCCTTTGACTGTGCGGATCACAACACATTGGAAGATTCTTCAAGAGATGGGAACACCAGGCCACCTGACCTACCTTTTAAGAAATCTGTATGCAGGTCAGGAAGCAACAGTTAGAACTGGACATGGAACAACAGATGGGTTCCAAATAGGGAAAGGAGTACGTCAAGGCTGTATATTGTCCCCCTGCTTATTTAACTTATATGCAGAGTACATCATGAGAAACACTGGGCTGGATGTAGCACAAGCTGGAATCTAGATTGCTGGGAGAAATACCAGTAACCTCAGATAAAATGCAGATGACACCACCCTTATGGCAGAAAGCGAAGAAGAACTAAAGAACCTCTTGATGAAAGTGAAAGAGGAGAGTGAAAAAGTTGACTTAAAGCTCAACATTCAGAAAACTAAGATCATTGCATCTGGTCCCATCGCTTCTTGGCAAGTAGATTGGGAAACAGTGGAAACAGTGACAGAGTTTATTTGGGGGGGTCTCCAAAATCACTGCAGATGGTGACTGCAGCCATGAAATTAAAAGACACTTGCTCCTTGGAAGAAAAGTTATAATCAACCTAGACAACATGAGACATTTCTTTGCAACAAAGTCTATCTAGTCAAGGCTACGGTTTTTCCAGTAGTCATGTATGGATGTGAGAGCTGGACTGTAAAGAAGGCTGAGCACCGAAAAGTGATGCTTTTGAACTGTGGTGTTGGAGAAGTCTCTTGAGAGTCCCTTGGACTGCAAGGAGATCCAACCGGTCCATCCTAAAGGAAATCAGTCCTGAATATTCACTGAAAGGACTGATGCGGAAGCTGAAACTCCAGTACTTTAGTTTTAGTTTGGCTACCTGATGCAAAGAACTGACTCATTTGAGAAGACCCCGATGCTGGAAAAGATTGAAGGCGGAAGGAGAAGGGGATGAAAGAGGATGAGATGGTTGGATGGCATCACCTACTCAATGGACATGAGCCTGAGTAAACTCTCGGAGTGAGGCCTCGCGTGCTGCAGTCCACGGGGCTGCAGAGAGTCGGACAGAACTGAGCGACTGAACTGAACTACACGGAAGAACTTGAATGTGCCCTGGGAGATTAGCCACAGTGAATTCATGCAAACATTTAAGAAATGTTTCTCAGTTTGTGTCTCATGGACAAAAGCCCCATTGGCTTTCAGAACTAGATGTTTTGGAGGCCCATGTCTCACTCAGGTCCAGGTCTTAATAGTTGGGTAGCCAGGTATGGCGGAAAAGGCGATGGCACCCCACTCCAGTACTCTTGCCTGGAAAATCCCACAGATGGAGGGCTGCCGTCTATGTGGTCGCACAGAGTCAGACACGACTGAAGCAACTTAGCAGCAGCAGCAGCCAGGTATGGGGTTCAAATCCTCTTCTCCTTGGGGAGAAGCTTATATTTGTGAGTGCCCTCCTAATTGTTGGTTGTTGTTCCATGAGTGAGATTTGCTGTAAAATGTGCAACCTCTCCTCGTTTTGATGTGATTTTTTTCTTGTTAGTCCAGTGTGTACGAGTTGCTGAGCTACTTTTAGGGTTCTTGCAGAGGGAATTTTTCTTCATGTAGCTGTAGGTTCCACTTGTATCTGGAAGGAGGTGAGTTCAGGATCTTCTTCATCTGCATCATGAACCAGTATCCCTACATACATTATTTGTTTTCTTGTCTATTATTGAATCATATGAAATTTCCATTTTTCTCCAGCTCCGTTAGCTGAAAGAACCTAGAAAGTGATATCCCACCAGTTATGAACATACTTAGTGTATACAGTTTGGTTTCTAAATACCATTTCCCACTAAGAGAAACTGTGCTATGGAGAAATGGCTGATTGAGGGATGGGTCAGGGGAAGCACAAGATGAGCCTGAAACATTGTATTTATACCAGTTTTGCTGCAAGTTAGTATGGAAATAATGTTTGACTGAAATGATAAATAGCCAAATTTACCTGTATTCTAGGAAAGGGCATCCCACTCCGGTATTCTTACCTGGA
This sequence comes from Cephalophus harveyi, assembly GCA_006410635.1. Lineage (NCBI taxonomy): Eukaryota > Metazoa > Chordata > Mammalia > Artiodactyla > Bovidae > Cephalophus > Cephalophus harveyi. Next base: position 478,077 of record SJYT01046936.1, read on the forward strand.
AAATTCCATGGACAGAGGAGCCTAGCGGGCTACCATCCATGGGGTCACGAAGAGTTGGACATGCACATGCATGTGCACACACATGCAAAAATGTAAACTTCAAATTGCACTTCTACCACATATAAAAATTAACCCAAAATGAATCAGACCTAATTGTGAAACTTAAAACTATAAAAGTTTTAAATAAGACAAAGGAGAAAATATTTATGACCTTGAGTTAGGCAAAGATTTCTTACAACAGAAAAAGCACAGTCCATAAAAGAAAAAGATTAATAAATGGAACATTTTAAAAATTAAGAATTTTGGCTGTTTAAAAAACAGTTACAAGAATTAAAAGATAAGCCACAGACTGGGAAGAAGTACTTGCATATCTCCTATATGATAAAGGATTTGTACACAGAAATATTAATAACGTCTCAAAACTTAATGGTAAGCAGAAAAAAACTTTTAATCAATCAATTAAAAATGAGCAAGATTTAGATAGCACCTCACCAGAGAAGATTTATGGGTAACAATAAGCACACTAAAAGAAGTTCAACATCATTAGTCATTAGGAAAGTGAAAATTAAAGTCACAGTAAGATACCACTACATACCCATCAGAATAACTAAAAAAAAATTAATCACTAATGTCAGATACTGATAAGGATTCAGAATAACTTCAACTTTTATACCTTGCTGATGGGAGTGCAAAATGGTACAACCACTTTGGAAAACAAGTAGTGACTTATATTCTTAAATATATCTTACCATAGGACACAGCAATCACACTCCATTTCATTTATCCATGTTAAATAAAAATACATGTTCACACAAAAACATGTACTTGAATGGTTATAGCAGCTTTATTCATAATCTCTACAAACTGGAAATTCAATTTCTAAATGGATAGACAAACTGGTATATCATATAATGGGCTTCCCTGCTGGTAAAGATGGTAAAGAATCTGCCTGCAACGCAAGAGACTGGGTTCGATCCCTGGATTGGGAAGATCCTCTGGAGAAGGGAATGGCAACCCACTCCAGTATTCTTACCTGGAGAATTCCATGGACAGAGGAGCCTGGCGGGCTACAGTCAATGGAATTGCAAAGAGTCAGACACAACTGAGCAACCAGCATGTTCATGATGGAATATTACACAGCATTATAAAGTGAAGAACTACTGATAGATCAACAGCATGAGTGACTCTCAAATGCAGTATGCTAAATGAAAGAAGGCCACCTACAGTATAATTCCATTTATATGATACTCTTGAAAAGGAAAGACCGTGGGACTAAAGAACAGGGCCTGGAGTTGGGAGATGGGTTTGGCTCTAAAGAGGCATAAAGAAATTTTGTGGAATGATGAAGCTGTTTTATATCTTAATTATAACATGATTTGTGCATTAGTCAAAACTTGTGGAACTCACTAAAAAGGGTGATTTTTTTTTTCTTTTTTTTACTGTTTGTAAATAATACATTAATTTAAAAAGTGTGCTGGGGATGGGGCAAAAAGCATGTATACTGATTTTGTGGTATGCTAAGTTTCTTTTCTACCTTGAATCCAAGTGAAAGAATTTACAATGACAGTATTTTATTTCTTAACGATCATGTATAAATCCAGATAATTTTTTGCCTCACAACTCTTTTGTTGCCATTTTGTTCATCGTTCTCTTATATAAGTGATAGGTTCACAATTTTTATATATAAATGACTATTCACATGGGTAGCTAAGTTTGTAAACAGTGTTACGACAAGGGGGGCTTCCCAGGTGGCATGGTGGTAAAGATTCCACCTACCAATGCAGAAGATGCAAGAGATGCTGTGGTTCAATTCCTGGGTCAGGAAGATCTCCTGAAGTAGGAAATGGCAACACACTTAGTATTCTTGCCTGGAAAATCCCATGGACAGAGGAGCCTGATGGTTTACAGTCCACAGAGTCTCAAACGGTGGGACACGACTGCAACTGAGCACACACACACACATTATGACAGGTATAGCTTTTGATTTTTTAGCTTTTCAGTGTTATATTTAGGAATATATAGTTGATTTCCCATTTTTAATCTTTTTCCATTTTGTCTTTGATGAACAGTCTACTCTGCTTGACTTTGGTTTGTGTTTTAACATCTTAGTAATATTATCTTTAGCTAATGTAACAAAGGTTGTAGAATCCTATTCAGAATTTTAGTGGCTGTCTATTCACAAAGTATAGTGCAGGTTGCTAGGTGCGGCTTTCATTTGCTTTTTGAATTCCAACTACACTGTGGAAGCTACCTTTGTCACCAAATGACTTAAAACTAGTGCATGTTCTAATCTATGAATTCCCAAGTTGTTTCTCCACCATTTACTATGAACAATGTCTGATAATCCATTAGCATTTAAAACTTGTTCTGACTCATTTCTATAATCAACCAGCAACAATAACAAAAACAAGATTAATGAAGCTTATCTTTGTTATAGGAAGACTAGAGACAAAATATACACACACACATATATATGTAAATACACCATATATATATAATTCCATTAAAAGTTTTGCAAGTGGGATCCAGGTATTAAAATAAATATTCTTGTGCCAGTACCATACTGTTATGATGACTATGGCTTTGTAGTATAGCCTCAAGTCTGTAGTATAGTATGAAGCCTGGTTTCTCCACCTCTGTATTTCTTTCTCAGTAATGCTTTGGCTATTCATGGTCTTGTTTCCATTCAGACTAAAATTTTTTGTTCTAATTCTGTGAAACATGCCATTGGTAATTTGATAGGGATTGCATTGAATCTGTAGATTTCTCTGGGAAGACATTTTCACAATATTGATTCTTCCAGTCCAAGAACATGGTATATCTGTTTGTGTCATCTTTTATTTCTTCTTTGGAGAAATGTCTATTTAGATCTTCTGCTCATTTTTTGATTAGGTTGTTTGGTTTTTTGTTATTGAGTTGTATGAGCTCTCTGCATATTTTGGAGAGTTTTGTATCATGCTACCTTAAATGAATTCACTTACCAGTTCTAGTAGTTTTTGTATGGAGTCTTTAGATATGTCATCTGCATCTCATGACAATTTTACCTCTTCCCTACCAATTTGAATACCTTTTCTTTCTCTTATCTGATTGCTGTTGCTGAGATTTCCAGTACTATGTTGAAGAAAAGTGGTAAGAGTGGGCATCTTTGTCTTGTTACAAATTTTAGTGGCGAGGCTTTCAGCTTTTCACTGTCAAACATTATATTGAATGGAGGCTTGTCATAAATAAGTTTCATTATGTTAATATGTTCCCTCTGTGCCCACTTTGGTAAGAGTTTTTATCATGAATGGATGTTTAATTTTACTGAATGCTTTTTCTGCATCTTATCAATGATCATGTGGTTTTTTGTCTTTTAGAGATGATGTGATATATCACATTGATTAAGTTGTGCCATCCTTGTGACTTTGGAATGAATCCAGGCTGATCTTGTTGTATAATCTTTTTTATATGTTATTGGATTAAATCTCATTACTTTGATGTAATGGCCTATAAGACCAGTTTTATTTACATATGTTGATTACTATACAATGCAAAAACCTCTTGTAGTATGATTACAGCAGCTTGAGCAACATGCTTTACTTTTGTGTCAAATGTGTTTTATTGTCCTTATAAACTCACCTACCAAGGTGAGGAATCAAAAGCCTTCCAACTCTCCTCTATCAAATTTCACATGAAGGACCTATAACTGTTGGAAAAACCTCTTTCTCTAAAACTCTCGTATTTCTCAATGTTCCTGACCTGCCAAGAGAGAGATTACTTAACTCCCTTTACATTATAGGTTTCTTCTTTAGTTCCTCTTCACTTTCTGCCATTAGGACGATATCATCTGCCTTTCTGAGGTTATTGATATTTCTCCCAGCAGTCTTGATTCCAGGTTGTGATTCCTCCAGCCCAGCATTTCGCATGATGTAATCTGGGTATAAGTTAAAGAAGCACAGTAACAGTATACAGCCTTGACGTACTCCTTTCGCTATTTGGAACCAGTCTGTTGTTCCATGTCCAGTCCTAACTGTTGCTTCCTGACCTGCATACAGGTTTCTCAGGAGGTAGGTAAGGTAGCCTGGTAGTCCCATCTCTTGAAAAATTTTCCGTGGATTGTTGTGATCTACACAGTCAAATGCTATTGTATAGTCAATGAAGCAGAAGTAGATGTTTTTCTGGAATTCTCTTACTTTTTCTGTGACCCAACAGATGTTGGATATTTGATCTCGGATTCTTCTGCTTTCTACATCTGGAGGTAAAAGCTTCTACATTGGAAAGTTTGCGATTCGCGTTCTGTTGAAACCTTGTTTGAAGGATTTTAAGCATTACCTTGCTAGCATGTGAAATGAGTGTAATTATATGATAGTTTGAACATCCTTTGGCATTGCCCTTCTTTAAGATTGTAATGAAAACTGACCTTTTCCAGTTCTGTGGCCATTACTGAGTTTTCCAAATTTCCTGGCATATTGACTGCAGCACTGTAACAGTATCATCTTTTAGGATTTGAAATAACTCAGCTAAAATGCCATCACTTCCAGTAGCTTTGTTCATAGTAATTCCTAAGGCCCACTTGACTTTACACTCCAGGATATCTGGCTGTAGGTGAGTGACCACACTGTTATGGTTATCTGGGTTAATACCTTTTTTGTGCAGTTCTTCTGTAGATTCTTGCAACCTCTTCTTAATATCTTTTGCTTTTGTAAAGCAGTTATCTTGCAATAAAAATAGGAAGAAAGGGGAAAAAAAAATACAGCCTCCATAAAGTCCTAATAGTATAGAGTTCAGAGAGCTTCCAGGTTGCTGAGCAATTGAAAGTACTAGGACAGTGATACACCCAGAGAGGTTAGGGCTGTCGCAAATTAATCCGACCTGAGAGAAGAGATAGGGTAGAGGTAATGGAGACCTCCAGTTTGTAGGACATAACTTGTGGGTAACCTGGAAACTTACTGTTTTCAGCTGACATCTGAAATTGAGTGAAGGCAGTCTTTTGGGACTGAGCCCTTAACCTGTGGGATTTAACAGTGTCTCCAGGTGGATTGTGTTAGAATTAAGGTAAGTTTAGGACACCGAGCGGAGAAGGCAATGGCATCCCACTCCAGTACTCTTGCCTGGAAACTCCCATGGACGGAGGAGCCTGGTAGGCTGCAGTCAATGGGGTTGCTGAGTCAGACACGACTGAGCTACTTCACTTTCACTTTTCACTTTCATACATTGGAGAAGGAAATGGCAACCCACTCCAGCGTTCTTGCCTGGAGAATCCCAGGGATGGAGGAGCCCAGTGGGCTGCCACCTGTGGGGTCGCACAGAGTCGGACACGACTGAAGCGACTTAGCAGCAGCAGCAGCAGCAGCAGCAGGACACCGAGCTGGTGTAAAGAGAATTTGTTGGTGTGGTGAAAAACTTCCACACACATGATGACCAGAGGCGTCAGCAGTCATGTTCTGTGTAAAAGGAGGCACACAGGAAAGAAATATCAGGGAAGCACTGGGTTTCTCCCACATAAAAGGAAAATAGGTTCTTTTTCTGAAGAGGAGCATAAAAAGCACTCGACATTATATATACAGGCATATCACAGAGATACTGCAGGTTTGGTTCCAAACCACTGCAAAAAGTGAATATTGCAGTAAAGGGAGTCACACGGAGGCTTTGTTTTCCCAGTGCATATAAAAGTTATGTTTACACCATAATGTAGTCTGTTAAGTGTGCAATAGGATTAGGTCTTTTTTAAATGTACATACCTGAATTCAAAGTATTATATTGTCAAAAAAACCCAGCCATCATCTGAGTCTTCAACAGGTTGTAATCTTTTTGCTGTCAGAGAGTCTTGCCTTTGTTTTGACAGCTGCTGACTGATCAGGGTGTTGGCTGCTGAAGTTTGGAGCAGTTGAGGCAATTTCTGAAGACAAAGCAGCAATGCGGTTTGCTACATCTTTGTTCCTTTTATGAATGATTTCTCTGCAGCATGCAGTACTCTTTTTTTTTTTCATGCAATGACATTTTACCCCCAGAACTTCTTTAGAAATAGGAGTCAATCCTCTCAAATTCTGCCAGTGCCTTAGTAACTAAGTTTATGTAATATTCTAATTTCAGCAAAATCTTCACAGCATATTCACCAGGAGTAGATTCCATCTCAAGAAGTCACTTTTCTTTTCTCATCTGTGAGAAGCAACTCCTCATCTGTGAAAATCGTGTATGATTGCAGTTCAGTCGCACCTTCAGGTCCCCCTTCTAATTCTAGTTCTCTTGCTGTTTCCACCACATCTGTAGTACACTACCTACAATGAAGTCTTGAACCCCTCAGAGTCATCCATGAGGGTTGGCTGTGTCTTCCAAACTTCTATTAATGTTGACATTTTGACCTCCTCCTGTGAACCATGAATGTTCTTAACGGAATCTAGACTCTTTTCCAGAAGGTTTTCAGTTTCCTTTGCCCGGTTCCATCAGAGGATCACTGTCTGTGCAGTTGTAGCCTTATGAAATGTATTTCTTAAATGATAAGACTTGAAAGTGGAAATCTCTCCTTGATCAGTGGGAAATCTCTCATTTATCCCAATATCCATGGAATATTACACTAGCAGGCATGAAAATAACAGTCTCATTGTGTATCTCTGTCAGAGCTCTTGGGTTCAGTTCAGTTCAGTTGCTCAGTTGTGTCCGACTCTTTGCAACCCCATGGACTGCAGCATACCAGGCCTCACTGTCCATCACTAACTCCCAGAGTGTACTCAGACTCATGTTCATTGAGTCAGTGATGCCATCCAACCATCTCATTCTCTGTCGTCCCCTTCTCCTCCCGCCCTCAATCTTTTCCAGCATCAGGGTCTTTTCAAATGAGTCAATTCTTCACATCAGGTGGCCAAAGTACTGGAGTTTCAGCTTCAGGATCAGTCCTTCTAATGAATATTTAGGACTGATCTCCTTTAGATGGACTGATTGGATCTCCTTGCAGTCCAAGGGACTCTCAAGAGTCTTCTCCAACACCACAGTTCAAAAGCATTAATTCTTCGGTGCTCAGCTTTCCTTATAGTCCAACTCTCACATCCATACATGACTACTGGGAAAAACAGCTTTAACTAGATGGCCTTTGTTGGCAAAGTAATGTCTCTGCTTTTTAATATGCTGTCTAGGTTGGTCATAACTTTTCTTCCAAGGAGCGTCTTTTAATTTCATGGCTGCAGTCACCATCTGCAGTGATTTTGGAGCCCCCCAAAATAAAGTCAGCCACTGTTTCCACTGTTTCCCCATCTATTTGCCATGAAGCGATGGGACCGGATTCCGTGATCTTCGTTTTCTGAATGTTGAGCTTTAAGCCAACTTTTTCACTCTCCTCTTTCACTTTCATTAAGAGGCTCTTCAGTTCCTCTTCACTTTCTGCCATAAGAGAGGTGTCATCTGCATATCTGAAGTTATTGATATTTCTTCCAGCAATCTTGATTCCAGCTTGTGCTTCCTCCAGCCCCGTGTTTCTCATGATGTACTCTGCATAGAAGTTAAATAAGCACGGTGACAATATACAGCCTTGACGTACTCCTTTTCCTATTTGGAACCAGTCTGTTGTTCCATGTCCAGTTCTAACTGCTGCTTCTTGACCTGCATACAGATTTGTCAGGAGGCAGGTCAGGTGGTCTAGTATTCCCATCTCTTGAAGAATTTTCCACAGTTTGTTGTGATCCACACAGTCAAAGGCTTTGGCATAGTGAATAAAGCAGAAATAGACATTTTTCTGGAACTCGCTTGCTTTTTCGATAATCCAGGGGATGTTGGCAATTTGATCTCTAATTCCTCTGCCTTTTGTGAAACCAGCTTGAACATCTGGAATTTCACGGTTCATGTACTGTTGAAGCCTGGCTTGGAGAATTTTGAGCATTACTTTAAACTGATAGTGGCACACAAATGAGTACCACAGAAAATGCCAGGAATGTTCAGAATCTCTAAGACAAATGGACAGAAACGACTAAATTCTCTCTGTTAGTATCATGGAGCAGAGATTTAAAACAGAGCGCCTTCCGTGTTGTAACCAACAGGGAAATAAATGATTATGTCTAATTTAGAACCAAAATCAGACTTAACTAAGAACTAGGATTTGAAACAGCTCAACTGGAATTCCATCACCTCCACTAGCTTTGTTCGTAGTGATGCTTTCTAAAGCCCACTTGACTTCACATTCCAAGATGTCTGGCTCTAGATTAGTGATCACATCATCATGATTATCTGGGTCGTGAAATTCTTTTCTGTACAGTTCTTCTGTGTATTCTTGCCACCTCTTCTTAATATCTTCTGCTTCTGTTAGGTCCATACCATTTCTGTCCTTTATCGAGCCCATCCTTGCATGAAATGTTCCCTTGGTATCTCGAATTTTCTTGAAGAGATCTCTAGTCTTTCCCATTCTGTTGGTCTATTAGGGAGCATAAAGATTTAAGTGGCATTTGACTAGACTTCTGGGGCAGGGAAAAATCTTGAACCGTAGAAAAATTTAGGAAGCTTAGTTACCTTGACTAGCCTGCTTAACACATTTGCCTAATACTTAAATTACTTAGTCAACATTACTGAATCCCCACAAGCTTTTGCACATCAAAGGAAACCATAAAAAAATGAAAAGACAACCAACAGAAGAGGTTGAAAGTATTTGTAAATGATGTGACAGACAAAAGCTTAATCTCCAAAATATACAAACAGCTCATACAACTCAACAAAAACAAACAACCCAATTGAAAAATGGGCAGAAGACCTTAATAGACATTTCTTTAAAGAAGACATACAGATGGCCAATAGGCACATGAAAAGATGCTTAGCATCACTAATTACTAGAGAAATGCAAATCAAAACTGTAATGAGTTACCACCTCACACCAGAGAGAATGGCCATGATTAAAAAGTCTAAAAATAACAAATGCGGGAGAGGATGTGGAGAAAAGGGAACCCTCCTACACTGTTGGTGGGAATGCAAGTTCATGTGGCCACTATGGAAAACAGTATGGAGGTTCCTCAGAAAACTAAAAATAGAAATACCATATGATCCCGAAATCCCACTACTGGGACTATACCCAGACAAAACTATAATTCAAAAAGATACATATATTTTTTTATTCACAGCAGCATTGTTCACAATAAGATGTGTATAAGAGACAGCTTCTTGAACTGAATGCTTTAGATCATTAGTTAAATTTTTCTTCTTTTCTACTATATTTGATTTTTTTCTTCTAAGCATTGTTAGAATGGCATTCATTTCTAAATATTTTATAATTTTATAATTTTTTTATAATGATTTATTCTTTAACTCATGAAATAATTAGAAAATTATTTCTTATTGTCCAAATACATTGATTTATTTTAAAAATTTGTTTTTGATTGAATTTTGTCATGGTACTGAGTTTTTATATTTACCGAGATTCCTTTTGCTGTTGTTCAGTGGTCAATTTTTGTAATTATTCAATTTTTCATAAATGTTTAAAGTGTGACAGGACAAAAACATGTTCCTAATGTTGGGCACATGGTTGGATTATCCCAACTTTTTGAACTCTTAGTTCTTTTCTGGTATCCTTATAGGACAGTCTGCCTATTCTTAAACCCAAGGACTTTTTAGGTCCTAGACTAGCTCTTGGTTTAACTTTTTGGATCAAGATTCCTGTGCTCTGGAAATAATGTAAATGTGACTCCCATTCCTATAAATGGAGTGAGCCTGGGGATTTGATTTCACATGAAAGACTTACTTTTCTTTACACACAGCAGCAGGCAGATGACAAACTCTCTGGAGGTTCATAGTCCTTGGGGAAACATTTGCTTTTACAGGTATAGTTTTTCTAGCCCTTTTCTCATGGAAGGGTTCACAGAGAGTTACAAACCTTATGCTGCATTTATTAGAGATTTGAGAGGTGAATCTCTCAGTGAACACTTGGTCAGATGATACAGAAGTGTCAATTACAAAGGGAATAAAAAAATATATATAAAAGAGTAGGTTTTTGTTGTAGTGTCTATTATAGCACCTATTTCCAACACTACTTTTGAGCTTGATAGAAAGACTTTAATCATATACAATATTTTAAAATTATCTTTTAAAAAATTCTATTGAGTTGGCTGCAGCTACTAACTAGGCTGCTCAGCTCTCTCAGCTAACTAATTCTGGTACTCGAGAAATTAGGAACTAAAGAATTTATTTACTGTCTGTTTGTGCTGCTGTCAACAGAAACTGAGATCAGCTCTGACTAAGATTTGCTGTGTACACAGTGGTTTAAGGATTTTCCTTCTGCTTTTACACAAAATAGATCTCATAATACGTGGGACAGAGAGTTTCCAATTTTCTCAGCTACTCATTACCTACTGAGCTGATTACAGTATTCTTGAATCAGCATCGCTATAGACAGAAGGCCACTGAAGACTTTAGTAGACCCCAGTTTGGGAGTATAATCACTCTGAATGAAGAAACCTAAGTAACTAGAGTGGAGGAACTATGGTTGGGATGAGATAAAAGGGGTAGAAAACGAGTGAGGCCAGGAAGCCAGGAGGAGCCAGGCACTCTCAAGTCGAGACTGTGATCCTTAAAGAGGGTGCTTTGGTGGAGAGGCAGCCTCAAGTGCATCAAGGGGACAGCCCCTTCCAGGAGCCATGAAGGATCACAGCCCTGGTCAGCAATGCCCAGGATTTCCATTCCTTTAGTTATTCTGAACCCAAGGCCATGGCTACTGAACCAGAAGTCCTGGCACCAGTCTCATCAGTTATCAGCCTTTTAATGTATTTAATATTTGGCAGAGCTGATTTGTCCTTACGATTCCTTCCGAAGTTGTCTTTTCCATCGTGTCTCTGCAGAAGCTGAGAAGAAAAACCACTTCAAATAAAGGAATTAAGCTAGACATGAGGATGGCTTATTTCAAGGAACAGAGGGCATAGCATCCATAAGCTACACAGAGAGCTTGTGAAGAATGAGCGAGATGCTGCATTTGGATGATCTTTACTTCCCAGAACATCAGTCAGAGGGAGAGTACATGAAAACAAATAGAAAATTTCCTTGGTCTATTCAGTTCAGTTCAGTTCAGTCGCTCAGTTGTGTCCGACTCTTTGCGACCCCATGAATCACAGCACGCCAGGCCTCCCTGTCCATCACCATCTCTTGGAGTTCACTCAGACTCACATCCATCGAGTCAGTGATGCCATCCAGCCATCTCATCCTCGGTCGTCCCCTTCT